>CM028357.1:8115029-8633195 GCA_016618105.1 Dendrobium huoshanense | reverse complement strand
CTTTGTTTCTAGCTGTTTTTATCTTCAAAGAGACTTGCATATGGTTCTTTTATTATTTTTTATTGTCGTCTTCATCGAAGTTTATATACCTTTGTCTTCAAATTCTAGATCTAACTGCTGTTGCTGTTCTTGTCTGTGGATCTTAGGTATTCGCCTTTGGCATCAGTAAGGAGTTCTAAGTCTGAGGCATGGCACAGATTTTGCTTCATGGAACGCTTCATGTTACCATCTATGAGGCAGATTCATTATCCACCAGGGCTTCTGCTGGTGCTCCCAGGTTTCTTCGCAAGGTAACCTGAACTTTCAAGATATGAAAGGATTTTCCCCTTTGTTTTATTTATATAAATGTTTGAAACTTGGACCTCCATTTTAGAGATCAAAATTAATACCATTAAACCTTAAACCCTAAACCTTAAGCCAAGTGATTGGTGGCGAGCTTGCACAAGGATGCTAAACAAAACCTGAGAAATTATCCTTAACATAGACTCTTATTTGCAGACGTCTCCAATTAAAGATGTTAGTCAATCAATGCACTTCAATAGCTCAATACTCGCCCTTTATGGCCCATAAGTTATCATTTGTTTGTCATATTTTTATTGCTCAATACACCCTCTCAATATTTATCCTCTCCTACCCGCATTTATCAACAAACTTGAACGTAATATATGAAGTTCAACATATAACTTATCAAACTCAAATTTTATTGTTTATTTATGCTCATTTATAACCTTTCTTGTTGTTCAACAAGTACAGCAATTAGAGTTTGATATGCTTTTACAGTTAAGTACAGATTCTTAATATTCAACCTTTCACGCCTATACGTATTAACAAACTTGAACTTAATATATGAATATCTTTTTTTTTTTTAATATATGAATATCTTCATATAACTAATCAAACTCAAGTTTCTTTGTTTATTTATGATTTTGTATAACTTTGTATGTTGTTCAATTATCACGGAAATAAGAGCTTGATATAATGCTCTCTTTTGTAGTCTGTTTAGTAACTTATGTTTTATTATGTATTGTCTCCTAGTTTTAAGAATTAAGGTGATGTATAGGAGTGTGCGAATTATAGAGGAATACAGTTAATGTGTCATACGTTAAAAATATCGGAGAGAGTTATTCAGCATAGGTTACAATTTGATACTAATGTTTCTCAAAATTAATTTGGATTCATACCATGTAGGTCTACCATGGAAGCTATAAATTTATTGACAGGTTTGATGGAGAAGTATAGAGATAATGAGGAGGATCTACATATGATTTTTATTGATTTGGATAAAGCATATGATAAAGTTTTAAGAGAAGTGCTATGGGGAGTTCTATAAAAGAAAGGAGTTAATGTTGCTTATATTCATGTCATTAAGGATATGTATGTAGGTGTTGTTACTTGTATTCAAACACAAGGTGGTTTGATCAAGTATTTTCCTATTTTAGTTGGATTACATCAAATATCAGCTTTAAGCCCATATCTTTTTGCTTTAGTCATGGTTATTGTTACTAGATATTTGCAAGAGGATGTAATCTCATGTATATATATATATATATATATATATATATATATATATATATATATATATATATATATATATATATATATATATTCTAGTGATATTGTTCTTATTGATAAGACTAGAGAGGTTGTTGAAGGAAATCTTGAATTATGTAGGTTAACCTTAAAGTCAAAAGTTTTCATTTGAGTAGATCTAAAACCGATTATTTAGAGTGAAATTTTAGTAGTAATGGATTTAGTGGCTTGATGTTGTTGTTGTTATCTCCTTCCTAAAATCATTAATTAGTTTAAACTTTGTCTGTAAGCAGTAGCTTTATTGTATGGAATTAAACTTCTGAATAAATTAAGAATCTATTAAATCAAATAAAAATTATCAGTAAAATTTTTTGGATGATAAAAAAAAGTATCCTATCAAACTCATTGCACCTTCCACTAGTTTTTCTCAGTTAGGATTCAAACTCAAACCATGTAATATTGTTGCATTTAAGCGCATCATGATTGAATTGTATCTATCATTTTCTATCTGTTTAGTTTATATTTGTAATCTAAAATAGACCAAGAATTTCAGTAAAATATGTCTTCTTAAAATTAAGTGTGCTTATTAAATGTCTAATCATCCTAGATACTATTTTCCCATCTTTAAATCATATCAAACAATTGTATCACTTGTGAATGTTAGTTCCTTTTGATATTTATTTCACCATTTATTTCCAAGCTTTTATTTGGTCTTCTTAAATCTATATAACTGCTAATGTGTGACGGAATGACAGTTTCCCAACCTTCTTTTGAAATGTCGAATTTAGATGGCAAGGGTGCTTTAAGTTTACGTTGCATCTATTATCTGCCTAAGAACTTTTATGGGAGTGTTGCAAGTTGCATCATATTTTTTGTTTGGTTAGAAAAAACACCAATAAAACATATCATTGTTGTCCTGTATATGATATTTATTACCATTAAAGATAGTCTCATGTGAAATTTAGGTGACTGCCTGACTACTTTTCCTAGTGTTATGGCCTTTGCTTTTTTTATTTCCTGTCGTGTGTCACGGTAATTTTTTTGTCTTTCTTGTGATTCAAATGGAAAGTGATGCTTGTTTTCTGTGACTGCTTTAGCACGTGCAAGATTAATGCAGAAGTTCTATGCTGTATGTTAAGTTTTTTTCATTTATGTTTGTTGTTTCTGTAAATAATTGGGGCAATCCTGTCAGTTGTGAAACTTACAATTAGAAAATATTGATTTTTGATATTAAAAATACTCAGAAGCAGAAATGGCTACACGCTTTTTACTGTTTAGATGAGATTTTTTGCAGTTTACTCTTGTTTATTTCTTTTTTTGTTGCTTGATAGCATTATTTGACAGGTTCTTTGCATATTTTGCTCAATCAGAGCTATGAATGCTTTCTGTATGGTATGCTTGCTGTTAGTGATTTTTTCATTCTAGGTCAAAAATGGACGTTTTCACGAGTTTTGCTATTCTGCAGTAATTTTTAGTTTAATAAGATTGTACATCCATGCCTGCTAGGCTTCATTGTTATTATGAAACTTCTACAGCTCTTGCTATAGAAATTATAGCCTGCTTTAAATGTATTAAGCTCTTTCACTCCTATTATTAATCTGTTTCTAAAGTTACTAGCTTTTGACAAACGGTAAATATGTAATTTTCTTGAAGAACTTTCTTCGGATAGATGATACTGATTAAAGTTTCTGGAATGTGATTTATTTGTTTTTATTTTTTATTTTAAGTTTCTATTATTTCCTCTTCTTTGCAACTGATCATTCCGTTCAGCTTGTTGAAGGAATAGAGGATACTGTGGGCCTTGGCAAGGGATCTACCAGACTTTATGCTACTATTGATCTAGAGAAGGCCAGAGTTGGTAGGACCCGAATCATTTCTGATGAACCTGTGAACCCTCGTTGGTATGAGTCTTTCCACATTTATTGTTCTCATTTGGCTGCCGATATCATCTTCACCGTCAAGTTTGACAATGCCATCGGTGCTTCACTTATTGGAAGAGCATATTTACCCGTTGTGGACATACTTCATGGTGAGGAAGTTGACAGATGGCTTGAAATATGTGATGAAAGACGTAATCCTGTTTCTGGTGGGGCTAAGATCCATGTAAAGCTTCAGTATTTTGATGTCTCAAAAGACCGGAACTGGGCAAATGGCATACGCAGCCAAAAGTTCCCTGGTGTTCCCTATACGTTCTTCGCGCAGAGGCATGGATGCAAGGTATCACTTTACCAAGATGCTCATGTCCCTGATAACTTTGTTCCGAAAATTCCTCTTGCAAATGGAAAGTACTATGAACCCCATCGTTGTTGGGAGGACGTCTTTGATGCAATCAGTAATGCCAAGCATTTGATTTATATTACTGGGTGGTCTGTCTATACGGAGATCACTCTGATTAGGGACTCTAAGAGGCAGAAGCCTGGTGGAGATGCTACCCTTGGGGAGTTGCTAAAGAGGAAGGCTAGTGAAGGAGTGAGGGTCCTTATGCTCGTATGGGATGATCGGACTTCAGTTAAATTGCTTAAGAAAGATGGTCTGATGGCTACACATGACGAAGAAACTGGGAATTATTTCCATGGCACTGATGTACACTGTGTGTTGTGCCCTCGAAATCCTGATGATGGAGGAAGCATTGTGCAGGATTTGGAAATCTCTGCCATGTTCACTCATCATCAGAAGATTGTGGTTGTGGATCATGAGATGCCTGTTAAGGGTTCCGAACAAAGGAGGATTGTAAGTTTTGTTGGTGGAATTGACCTTTGTGATGGAAGATATGACACGCAGTTCCATTCACTCTTTAGAACCCTTGACACAGCTCACCATGATGATTTCCATCAGCCAAACTTTGCAGACGGATCCATTAAGAAAGGTGGACCTAGAGAACCTTGGCATGATATTCACTCGCGCTTGGAGGGTCCCATTGCCTGGGATGTATTGTTCAACTTTGAGCAGAGATGGAGGAAGCAGGGTGGGAAGGATCTTCTTCTACAGATTAGAGATCTCTCTGATGTGATTATTCCGCCATCACCAGTCATGTTTTTAGAGGATAAAGAAATATGGAATGTGCAGCTCTTCAGATCTATTGATGGTGGTGCTGCCTTTGGCTTTCCTGAGACGCCAGAGGATGCTGCCAGAGCAGGCCTTGTCAGTGGAAAGGATAATATTATTGATAGAAGCATTCAAGATGCCTACATAAATGCAATCCGCAGAGCAAAAAAATTTATCTATATTGAAAATCAATATTTTCTCGGCAGCAGTTTTGGATGGAAAGCAGATGGTATAAAACCTGAGGAAGTTGGCGCATTACATCTTATACCAAAGGAGCTTTCACTAAAGATTGTTAGTAAGATTGAAGCTGGGGAAAGGTTTACTGTTTATGTTGTTGTTCCAATGTGGCCGGAGGGTGTTCCTGAAAGTGCTTCTGTTCAGGCAATTCTGGATTGGCAAAGGAGGACTATGGAAATGATGTATACTGATGTTACTCTTGCCCTTCAGGCTAAAGGAATTGAAGCAAACCCCAAAGACTATCTGACTTTCTTTTGCTTAGGAAATAGAGAGGTGCAGAAGAGCGGAGAATACACTCCTGAAGAGCAGCCTCAGCCTGACACAGACTATTATAGAGCTCAGCAGGCTAGGCGGTTTATGATCTATGTTCATGCCAAGATGATGATCGGTAATTAGCTGTTCCTTTTTTATTATTATTGAAAGAAGATGGCATTTTGGTAAGAATTTGATATTCTTGTTCTGTGATCTTCTTCTCATTGCAGTTGATGACGAGTATATAATTGTTGGATCTGCCAACATCAATCAAAGATCAATGGATGGAGCGAGGGACTCTGAAATTGCCATGGGTGCATATCAGCCAAACTATCTGTTGACGCAGGAACCAGCTAGGGGCCAAATCCATGGCTTCCGCTTGTCTCTGTGGTACGAGCACCTTGGCATGCTTGACGATCTCTTCCTCCATCCTGAGAGTTTGGAGTGCGTGCAGAAGGTGAATAGGATTGCAGAAAAATACTGGGATCTTTACTCTAGCGAAACACTGGAAAGAGACCTTCCTGGTCATCTCCTCTGCTACCCCGTTGGAGTCACTAATGAAGGTGAGATCACAGAGTTGCCTGGGACGGAATTCTTTCCGGACACGAAAGCCCGTATCCTGGGCAGCAAGGCGGACTACATGCCTCCAATCCTCACCACTTAACCACTACGATCCCTCCCTGTTTCTGTGACACTTTACCTCCTCCTGTACTGGTAGCTATAATAAGTAGTGTCATCTATATGAGATGTTAATCATTCCTCATGGTTTGATGGAGTGCTTTTGATCATGCTTAAGAATTATATGCCTTCCTAATAATGACTTTCTGGCTTGATTTACTTTGTCCACTTGAATTCATGTGCTTATGATATTTAGCTATTGAGTTGGAACTATACTCATATTCTATATAATGGAGATTTAGGTTTTATTTGGGACGGCTAGTTTTTTAATACGAAAGTTTTAATTTTTGTACTGAAAAGCTGCTTTAGAAGCAGAAAGAAAGCTGTCCCAAACAAAACCTTAATCTAAAAAATAAAATTAGATTGGAATGTTGTGATTCCAAAAATAATCAGGATGAGATTTAAGATCTTCAAATCTATTTTAAAATTTATGTAATATTTAAAATATATTCAAAATTTTAAAGTCTTTTCTAATCAAAATCTTATCCAGGATCTCTTACATTTTTTTACCCAATTCAATTTCGTAATAACCAACCTTTTGCTTATATCAACCGTATTATTATATTATTTTCTTGCTATATTTGACTTTATTGTGAAATTTTGCAATATGTTGCTCGGCGTTTGGACGGACAACTGTGGCTATTTTATTGATCTTGACCTGATTGAAGATTGCTAGAAGAAAATAAACATTACTTTTCGCAAGACCGTGCCAGTTACGCTAACATTATTTGTCGGCAGTCATCCGTTATTCGTATGATGGACGGATTTTGATATAATTAAGAGCTAGTATTTGAAAATTTAACTTGACGGTCATAATATTAGATTTTATTTGAAATAGATTTTTTAAGAGCAATTCTTTATTTGAAATAGATTTTTTAAGAGCAATTCTAGACAAAACGATTGAGTTTTGGTACCTAATGATTATTTCAGTTGAATATACATCATGTATGACTTATCTAATTAGGCTATATTCTTTTTTTTTTTTTAATTAGGCTATATTCTTTTTTTTTTTTTTTTTAATTAGGCTATATTCTAGTTGTATACTCACATATCTTCTCAAGTGCCTAGTAGATAGGGCGGATCATGACAAATGAACTCTCTCACAAAAGGGAACTTTTATTAAGTCCGGTGTAAGGACGTAGAGGAACATCCAGTCGGAGGCAAAATTCTGCCTAAAAACTCGGTATTCGCTCGGTATTACTAGGTATTATTTGATAATAATGAGGAATACCGCTCTGTGAAGATCAATACCGAGTTATACCGAGTTATACCGAGCAATACCGAGTTGTACCGAGTTTTTTCTAGGAAAAACTCGGTACAACTTTTGTACAACTCGGTATTGCTCGGTATAACTCGGTATTGGGTCTTCACGTGATGGTATTCCTCGTTATTGTTTGGTATTGCTCGGTATTTGCTCGATATTTCTCATTTTTTGGCGCGATTTGGCCTCCGACCGGACGTTCCTCTATGTCCGGTCGGAGGACGTAATAATTGTTCCACAAAAGGAGCCTACAGAAGAACTCACCTAAAGATTTGAGAGGCACAACTCACTTAGAAATTGTAGAAGAATTAGAGCTTGACCTTTCACAAGGATGAACCAAAGATTACATTCAAAATAAGACTACACATCTAGACATTTTCTATTATCATTAAGTTAGCTCAAAACTCGCTGCATGCCTGGACCACCATCATAGTCAATTGCCCTATCCACGAGCGATCCTCTTGATGAAAGTTTTCCAAGCTCAGTGGCAGGAAACTGCTTATCTACGAGACCTCACCTCATTTTCTGCAACCATTCAAAGTTTTTCCCTTTCTGCGAAGGCATCTCATTCTTCTATCTCACTCTATTTAAGTGACATGTGATCTCTCATGTTGGTCGTCGGCAAAATTAGCGATTTTGTTAGTCTCTAGTGCTCTCTTTTTGGAGTTCGCCCACAAAATTGCCCTAACCTACTCGGCACTATAGAGCTCACCTAGAGACCACTAGTCAGGTCCTTTCGACCTCACCCTCTTTCAGTCAACCCAAGGATGACATGTGTTTGAGATAGTCCGTGTAGTATTATATGAGTGTTCTATGTAGTGATGTACTTTTTCTTTTTTTTATGGAGCATTTATTGTAGCCTTAAAATCCTATTCATAAAGGGTACTTAGAAGAAGTTTGGTATTTTTTATTAGGCATTTGACTAATTTTAGTGGACTCCATACTAGCTTGTGTTAGGTTAAAAATAAATTGTATTTAATTTGTGAATTTTTTTGAGTGAAATAAACTTAAGTTTTTTTTTTTTTTTTTTTTTTTTTTTTTTGTGCAAAAAATACTCATGGAGGAGGCCAAAATGAAGGAAAATTCACTACAATGAAGTGGCGCAACATAGCTGAGCAGCACAACACTCTAGGCAAAAAAATTAGTGTCAAAATAAGGAGCTCATCACCAGAGTGTTGCCATACCAACACTAGGGTACCACAGTGGAGCAAATTTTAGTATTGAAGATAGTGAAGCTAGTGCCATAAAGTGCAACATCCAAAACTACAGAGCTAAAATCTAGCACCACAGTGCTAGACTTCCTAATGCCATAGTGCATTAAGGGATAAAAAATATTTTTCAAGATAAAGAGCATGGTGTTGCAATGCCCAATTGTCAAGCACCACAATGCTAAGGAGTAGTGCTTAATCGCTTCAGCATTACAACGATTTGGTAGTTATCAGTTACAATCCAAAGAGAAGTGATGATTCATTAAGAGTGTTGTAGCACTACCAAACCAGCACCAAAATTTACCAAACTAGCATCACAATATTGTGCGCTCAGTTGATCAAAACTTTGTTTGTTTTGAAAAAAGGTATAAATAGGACATTTCATTTGAGAGTGGAGAGAATTTTAGGGGGGTTTCTAGTGGGAGACTTTTGGAGAGAGTTTAGGAGGGATTCTTCCTTAAGTTCTTTTTTATTTTTGTTTATTGCATGAGTTTGTTTGCAATTGTGTTGTGGATTGGAAGATGGAATAGGTACTAACTCTTGGAGAAGATCAAGTCTTGAGTTTAGAGATTAAAGTGGTTTGATCTTTCCATTTTATGTATTTTAAACTGATTTTAATTGAGATTGGTGACTTTTATTTTGTTAAATATGCAACACAGTGGCTAGTTTCTTTTTTCAAAATATATGATGTGATGATAGTGTTGTGTGTATTATATATTAGGTATATACTCTTTCATGGCATATAATTGATTCATGTTTCCTCGATCATCATTTTGTTGTCTTTTGGCCGTCCACAAACTTAAAACCTAGTGTGATATATGTCCTTGATAGAGGCGTGGTGGAATAATTAGAGAAATGTGAATAAAATTTTAAAAACTTAAATATATGAATATTTTGGGTTTTGGAATCATTTAGGAGATTTGGTATATACAATGAAGCGAGTGATTAGCTTAGAGCATGCTAGTCATAAATTTACTAGGATTCTAAAGTGCTTGCTAGAGAGCAATTATTTATGCTTTGAATCATAATTAAAATGTAGACAATCAAATTTGCATGCTCATAATTACCATAACAATCATAAATTCATATTCATTAAAAAAATTATAAAATCTTTAAAATTAATTGTAATTTTATTTTCTTTTTCTTCATTCATAAAATAAAAAATATTCAACAAGTAAAATAAATTAAGTGATTTTTAACGGTAGTACTTAACGTGTAAGAATAGCATTTAATTCCTCGTGGAAACAAATTTTTTTTCATCATTTTATTACTTTAAATGACACGTGCACTTGTGTATCACTATATTAGTTAGTCAAGTTTTTGACACCATTGTCATGGAATCTATCCCTTATCTCTACTTAGTTAATATTAGTTTTTAAGATTATTAATTCAATCTTACTTGTGTTTTTATAGTGTTTCAATTCAGTTTTTAAGAATTTGTTTATGAATTTTTATTATAACTATTGTTGTTAAAATCATTTCCTAATTTTCTTAAATGATTTCTTGTGTGGAGTATTTTTGTCATTTGTATTAGTTATTGTATGTTTGGTAGAGACCATTCATTTATAGCACCATTTGACATGAAAATTGAAAAATAAAAATAAAAATAATTAGAAATTATGTCTAATAAACTCAATAAAGAAGATTAACCTTGACCACTTAGAGTTGTGCCAATCCCTTAGTAGATGAGATTCATCAAAGTATTACTGGCAATTCAACCCAATAATTTTGAACTTAAACATTCCATCATTCAAATGGTACAAAACTTTTGATTTGGGAAATCCCTTATTAAGGGACTCCAAACTACACACTCAAATTCTTAAAGGTATTTGTAACTTTTAAGTATAATAGAGTATCTGTTGGCATCATTAGACTTAGGTCATTTTCATTTTCTCTTAGAGACAAAGCTAAGTTATGGTTAAACTTTTTATCCTCTAGCTCAATTAACACTTGGAATAAATTAGCTTTAAAAAAATTAGCCAAATATTTTTCTCTTTTAATGACTACCAAACTTAGGAACAACATCACATCACTAACTCAATTAGATAGTGAGTCAATCTATGAAGCTTGGGAGAGATTTAATGAGTATTAAGGAAATGTCCCCTCCATGCCTTATTAGATAGGCTAATAATTCTTTTTTTTTTAAGCCAAAAAACAAAAAGAGCTTTATTAAGAAACTAAAAAGGAACTTTACAACCTAATAGCATCTGACTCCTTCCTCAACAAATTGATGAATGAAGGAGGGGTCTTATTTATATCTACTTCATCCCAATAGAAAGAACTAATACAAGCATAGTTAGCACAAAGATCCGCTAAATTGTTATTCTCCCTATCAACACAACTAAAGACAACAAAATGAAAATCTTTAATAAAAGAAAGATATCTCAGCTCAACTCCACCTTTATCCACCGTCTCCTTTGTTGAAACTTGTTAATTATGAATTAGGTTGTTAGACCTAAGCTTATGTCCCAACGGCTAACCAAGAGGGGGGGGGGGGGGGGGGGAATTAGTAATTTAAAAAATTCCCTCTTTTAAACCAATTAAATTTTTAGTGAAATTTAAAAATGATTTTTTAACCACAGATAAACAAAAAATATTAAAGTAAAAAAGAAGCAAAAAATAAAAAGGATACAAGATTTATAGTGGTTCGGTCAAACACGACCTATATCCACTCCCTGAAGTTTCCCACTTCAGGTATTACACTATTACCACAAGTGTCTCTCCTTTTATCCCCACAGCAAGGTGGAGAAGCCTTCACAAAAACTCTCTTCCACCACTACCCAGTGTGGAAAAGAACCGTCATCCTTTTACACCCTCCAAGTGTCGGCAGAGAATCGTTGGATGTTCACACTCTCCAAGTGTAGGCAGAGAACTTTCATCCTTTCACACTCTCTAAGTGTAGGCAAAGAACTTTTGTTCTTTCATACTCTCTAAGTGTAGGCAGAGAACCTTCATCCTTTCACACTCTCCAAGTATAGACAGAGAACCCTTCATCCTTTCACACTCTCCAAGTGTAGGCAGATAATCTTCATCCTTTCACACTCTCAAAGTGTAGGTAGAGAACCCTTCAGCTGTTCACACTCCTCGAGTGTTAGTAGAGAATTGGATCTTCTTAAAAGATCTTCTATCGAGAAATCTGGAAGGATAAGAGAAAAGAGTGAAGTAATAATAAATCATAAACGGAGATCCTTACCTTTGAGTAATCAAGTGAACCCTTCACGCTCTAATAGTAAGAACTCTCCTTAAAATACTCTCTCTCTCACTCTCTCCTTCAATCTCCCATCAGTATGTACGAAGATAAAAAGATAAAAAGATTCCATGACAGTCTTAAGTTGAACTTTTATAATAAAGACACAAAAAACTGTCAAAAAACTGTATTTCTCAATTTCTGACCGACCAAGATCATCCCGTACGATCCAATTTTGTACGTACGAACATTGTAAAAATTGTTGTATACGAACTTAATGTGAACTAGTACGAACAACCTTCGTACCCGATCATCATCCCGTATGAACATGGTTCGTCCGGTACGAACCATTTTTCTCAAAGTTCGTTGGTACAAAAAAGAAGGACAAATATTAAGTTTCCAGAATAGAGAACCTCATCCTGGGACGAACCATAATTATCGTCTTGACGAATGGTGCATTTTGGCCAATTCAGAGCCCATCATCCTGGGATGAACTATAATTATCGTCTGGATGAACCCATACAGAGAGCACTATCTTGGGATGCACGATAAATAACGTTTGAACGAATGTGTCCAGAGCCCATTGTCCTGGGACGAACAAAAAATATTGTCTGGACGAATAGTACTAAGAAAAAATTTTGTCCCTCTCTGTTCGTTCTTTTGCTCATTCGGGAGTTTTAACTGACCAGATCGTCCCGTACGAACATGGTTCGTACTGTACGATCAGTTTTAAAAATTATGAATTTTTAACTCTTCCCCAGTATGTTTGTGTTAAGTTACTGAATTACAATCACACTCTCTTAGACTCAAATAAAGAGAAAAATTACTGACTCCAAAATTACAAAACATTGTAAGCAGATCTTGATGTGAAGTCTTCAACAATCTGTAGTATGATTTCCCTGAAATGTTAGTACACACAAGAGCCGAAAACAATTCTTCCAAAATATGTTAGGAGAAATTAATAATCAAAACAATAACATTTGATATCATCAAAACATACAAGTTGCAAGAATGTAGAACATGCAAAGATAAGTAGCAACTCTCTCAACAAACTCCCCCTTTTTTATGATGGCAAAATAATTATTATTTGTGTATATTTGAAAGTCATAATTTTCTCCTAAACTTCCCTTGAATGAATAAGCATGTGAGAATAAGGGGCATTATTGTTGAACTAATCACATTTTTTATTTTTATTTTTAACTTACAAAAATAATCATAGTGAAACGTCAAAACAAATCCAAAAAAATTATTATGAATAAAAACATAAAAATAACAATACACTAAAAATACGAACAAATAATAAAAATACAAACAAATAATAAAAATACAAACAAACAATGAACAACACATATAAATATCAAATAATATTTCTCCTCCTTTTTGACAACAACAAAAAGAAGAAGAAATGATCAAATACAGAACTGTAAGGAGTCATATGAAAACCCTTTGATAATTGATCCATAAAGAGATTGAGTTATAATTATAATAAAAAAGATAAATGTCATTAGAGAAATTGAAAGATTCATATGATTTAAGTACAGTATAACATAGACAAAAAAATCTAAATCATAAATCAGTTTAGACAATGAGATAAACAAAATCATTGCAAAGTCGATGAGTGTAAAATTTGTATATTTCAATTTTCAATACAAAATAAAATTGGACAAAAGATAATTTGAATTTGAAGATTAAAATATTGAGGAAAGAACATATACTTGTTGCACTTTGCGCATCTTTTTAATATTTGTGGCACAACTTGTGCATCTTTTTTATTTGTGGGCTAATTTTGTGCCTCTTTTTCAAATTACGAACTATTACGCATTTTTTTATTTTTGTACATTTGTACATTTTCAAGTGTTTATTTGATCTTTCCAAACTTAATAATATAAAATCTCAAATTTCTCTAAGTACAACGATATTTATATTATAAAGAGAAATAAAAAATAAGAAAACATCAAAATTGTAATAATAATATTAAGTTATATTAGTCTAACAAGAGACATGAGATTGATATTCTTAACAAGATCGAGTTATAACACAACTTAAATTTTTGAAAAATTAGATTTTCTATTGAATTCAATTTTGTATTGCATTTCAAAATATAAAACTTGTTAGAACAATTTTTAGGGATAATCATATAGGCTAACAAATATTTCTAGAGACATGACAAAATAATTTTTATTGATATCATAATGAATGATAAAATATTTGAGCACATAAGATAGAAATACACATAGATGAAATAAAACATAAGACATAAAAACATAAAACATGAAGACATAAAAAACATAACAACTAATAACACATCACATCACCACTGCTAGAGAAAATCATAAAAGAAGTATAGTCATCACTTAGAGGGGCCCTAATCTGGAGGAGTACCTTGGTTGAAGAAGTTAAAATAGCTACTCATCATATCCATATTCGAGCTCACAGCATCAAGTTGGCCTCGCATCGTCCTACTAGTGCTGTGCGTCCTGCTGCTGTAGATGAGTCTCAATTTGATCAAAGTGGTGATCAAAATGAGTCTCAAGACGATCAAACCTGTGAATCATATCTTGAAAGTTTGGTTCACGAGCAGGTGCAGGTGCTCTCTCCTCTCTCTCAAAATCATCACCTTCATCATATTTTGCAAAGATAGCTCAGAATGAACCATCATTGTAGAAAAAAGGCTCCTCAAGATGAGACATATCAGGGTGAACTAATTCGTACTTCTTATCAAGAATATAAGACACAAGATGTCCTAGAGAAAAGTTCTTCTTTCTCTTATGGGATACATGGCCAATTTCAGAAAGCCCATAAAGGTAGTCAAGAATGAGTTGGGCTTCGTCAATGGGTTGATCAGTAATAATCAGATAAGTGACAGTGGAGAGAAGAGGAGTTATATTAATTCTATCACTAGCTTTTGGAATGATGGAAGTTCAAAGCACATGCTGGATGATTCTAGCAACTTGACATAAAGTGTTCACTATGGGAAAATGGCATTCTTGTCTAATCCCTCTAAGCACTCGATTAATCTCACTCCAATCAAAAGTTATGGAAGATGTCAAAGTGTGGGATCGTATTCCTTTAGTCCTTTGGTTTAAAAAAGCCCCCATATCCTACTTGGTTATTTCTACATTCTTTCCTAGAACATAAGATCTAATCCTATAGTAATCAGTGTTAAAGGTCATGTTTGATAGGAAATAGTGAAATGTAGAAATATTGAAGGAGTAAATCAGTTTAAGGATAAATTCAAATTGAGTGGAATTAAAGAGTAGTAGTATCTGATAGATTGTATTCTCCTAAATCAAAACTCTAAAAGGGGTCAATTTAGCAGATACAAACCTAGGGAATGATTCTTCATTTAAAAACTAACCCTTCCCAATTTAAAGAAAAAATGACCTTTCGTACGAATGAAATTTGAGTTCATCCCATACTAAACTTGGTTCGTACATATGAATGAAAATTTTGTATGTACGAATGCATGCGTTAGAAATGAAACAACTTTTCTTAATCATACTAGTTATGAGGCATCCTTTCGTACAAACTTTCTGACCAGACGATTGTACAGACGAACAGGTGTTCGTCTGGGACGATCGGTTATTTAAGATCATTTTTATGACCGTTTGAATCGTCCCCTACTACGAGTGACATATGGTTCGTAAGTACGAACGTGGGTTTCTACATACGATTATAAATAAAAATTATTCTTATCCATATAACCGTCTAAAAATTTACATACGATTGAATGCACATCGTCTAAGTGACGATCATTCAAACAAACTATATAAAAAACTGAAAAAACTGCATGCAAACTGTTCAATTCAATAGTTAATACGCTACTGGATTTGTCCCATACGAATATATTTTTGTACAGACGAATGTCACACTTAGAGATTTTCATACCATTGCTCAAAAATATGAATTTTGATGTGAGAGTACATAAAACACATAAAAAGAAAATTGCAAAAACCGACAAACAGAAAAATCTAAAAACAAACACGAACAAAAACTGAAAAACACATATGAGATATCATAAAATCAAAAATACACTAACAAAACAAATATCAATGTTGCAGAAACTTTTATTTAAGTATTCAAATCAATCACACCAAGCCTTGTTCTTAATATACTGAAAGTATCAAAGGCTAGAGGTTTTGTAAAAATGTCTATAAGTTGATTTTCTGTTGAAACATGATTAAGTTCAATTTCCCCTTTGGATACATGATCCCTTATGAAATGATGCCTGATGTCTATTTGTTTGGTCCTTGAATATTGAATAGGATTTTTAGAGATACAAATGGCACTAGTGTTATCACAATAAATGCAAATTATGCCTATTATTAATCCTAAATATATTAACTATTGTTTCAACCTAAGTACTTGTGCCACACATCTTCCTAATATAATGTATTCAGCTTCAGTAATAGATAGGGCTATTGAATTTTGTTTTCTACTGGACCAAGAGACTAATGAATTTCAAATGAATTGACATGTTCTAGAAGTACTCTTTCTATCAACCCTACAACCTACAAAGTCTGAATCTTAATATTCAATTATTTCAAATGAAGATCTAAACTTAGGATACCAAATCCTTAAGTTCTGAGTTCCCAAGAGATACCTTAAAATCCTTTTTACTGCTGTCAAATATCATTCTTTTAGATCAGATTAAAATCTAGCACATAAACAAACACTAAACATAATATCAGGTCAGCTAGCTGTCAAGTAAGCAAAGATATAATTATTTTCCTAAATTTCTTTTGATCAACAAATTTTCCCTTAGGGTCTTTATCTAACTGAACTGAGGAACTCATAAGTGTACTAACAGGTTTAGCATTGTCCATTTCATACTTTTTGAGGATGTCTTTAACATATTTTGACTGACTAAGAAATATACCCTCCTCATTTTGTTTAATGCTAAAGCCTAGAAAGAAACTCAAATCTCCTATTAAGCTCATCTCAAATTTAATACTCATTATTTTTAAAAAAATCATCACAAAGGTTTTTATTTGTAGATCCAAAGATGATATCATCAATATAAATCTGTACAATGAGTATATCCTCTCCTAATTTCTTCAAAAATAGAGTTGTGTCCACACTTCCTTTTTCAAAAGATCTCTCAAGTAGGAAGGTGCTCAACCTCTCATACCAAGCCCTATGTGCCTGTTTGAATCTGTATGATGCCTTTTTTAATTGAAAACATGATTTGGGTGTTTAGAATTTTTAAAGCCTGGAGGTTGTTCTACATAAACATCTTCTTGAATTACCCCATTTAAAAAGGCACTTTTAACCTCTATTTGATACAATTTAAATCCTCTAAAACAAGCAAAGGCTAATAAAATCCTAATTGCTTTAAGTCTAGCTACAGGGGAAAAAGTCTACTTAAAATTAATTCCTTCAATCTGATTATACCCCTTAGCCACCAATCTAGCCTTATTTCTAATGACTACTTCTGAGTCATTCATTTAGTTCTTGAATACCCACTTAATTCCAATTATACTTTGATCTTTTAGTCTTATAGTTAATTCCCAAACTTTATTTCTTATAAATTGATTTAATTTTTCTTACATAGGCAATATCCAAAATTCATCTGAAAGTGCTTGATCAATATTTATAGGTTCTATCATTGAAATAAAGGCTGAATGATTGACTTCTTTGTTCAGTCCATGCCTAGTCATAACACCCTCACTAGGTTCACCTATAATCAATTCCTTTGGGTGATTTTTAGAAAATCTCAAATCTCTAGGCAACGAGTTTTCTATCTCCAAATTTTCATCCAAATTTATTTTCTCAAACTTTTGGGAGTCAATCTCTATCTCATCCTCTTCAACAATTGGCTCTTCCAAAATTCTAGATTCATCAAATATAATATATGTGGATTCCTCAATTATCAAAGTTCTTTTATTGAATACTCTATATGATTTTTCAACACTTGAGTATCCTATAAAAATTCTTTCATCTGATTTTGGATCAAATTTTTCTACAGCAGGTTTCCATTGTTATGTATGAACACCTTACATCCAAAAACATGCAAATGTAACAAATTAGGTGTTCGCCCCTTTAGTAACTCGTAGGATATTTTATTCAAGTTTGATCAAACATTCACCATATTCATAACATAACATGCTGTGCTAACCGCTTCAGCCCAAAAATATTTAGGAAGTGAATATTCTGCCAACATGGCTCAAGCGGCTTCTATTAATACTCTATTTTTTCTTTCGACTACCCCATTCTACTGAGAGTTCTAGGTGCATAAAATTTATGATCAATTCATTTCTCCTTACAAATATTCTCAAAATTTTCATTCTCAAATTTTTCTCCATGATCACTTTGAATTGTCAAAATATCACATCCTAGTTTCCTCTGAATCCAAGTCAAAAAATTTCTAAACTCCTCAAATGATTCACTCTTATAATATAGAAATCTAACCCATGTGAATCTTGAGTAATCATTCACAATCACAAATCCGTATACCTTCCCTCCTAGACATACAGTTCCAACTGGTCTAAAAAGATCCATATGTAAAATCTCTAATGGTTTACTAGTTATAAGATCCTTATTGGACTGAAAAGATGACTTCACCTATTTTCTTAATTGACATGCATCGTAAAGGTGATGCTTAGTAAAGTCTAGTTTTGGTATACCTCTCACTAAGTTCTTTTGGGTAATCCTCCAAAGGTTTTTATGCTAGAGTGACAAAGTCTCTTATGTCAAAGCCATGACTCATTAGAAATAATTTTTAAACAAAAAGCAGTAGGAGTTTTGATACAATTCAAGTCTAACATATACACATTGTTTACCTGTATATCATGCAAAACATCATTTCCATTTATGCTTAATATGTAACTAGTAGGAAAAATTTAACATAATATCCTTTATCACATAGCTGACTGATACTTAACAGATTATGCTTTAAGCCTTCTACAAGTAGTACATTCTCAATAAAAAAGTTTTTAAGATTTTCAATCATACTTGATCCTACCACCTTCCTTGTGGTGTTATCTCCAAGTGTAACCCTACCTCCACTCCTAGCTTTCAATGATATGAATTGTGTAGTATCTCCAATCCTATGCTTTGAACAACCGTTGTCCAGATATCATATGCTCGCACGAGGCCTTGTGTGAGAGGGAACGTACAAACTTATTAAATGTTAGACCTGGGAATCCAAACAAGTTTGGGTTCACCTCTTTGCAAATTATAAATAGATGCATGTATGATATGTCTAGGTTTATGCATCTTAGGTTTCTACATCAAATAAGTTTTTCTTTCCAATATACATGTGTGTTCTATATGTCCAAACAATCCATAATTATGGCATTTGACTTCCAGAAATGGGTTTCTTAAACTTCTATAAATTCTTCTATCTATTCATATATTGTATAAATTTAGGATACAAAATAGGATTCATGAAATCTTCAAGTCTTGGGGGTATCCTATTATCCTCGAGAGCTTTTATCTTTAATTTATAAAAAGAATTCATATCTTTCAAAATGTGATTTGTATAACTAATCCGATAATTTTTCTCTCTGATTCATCCTTAAAAACTTTAAATTCATTTTCCAACTTTGCATAGGATGATCTTAAATTTTCATGGTTCTTATTCAAATCTTCGTACTCATCAAGTAATTTCATGTGGTTGTTATTAATTAAAGCATGATCTTTCCTAAGGATCTCCTGTTCTCTTTGTAGTTCATGTAACTATAAGTTCAGACTAGCATACATTTTCTTTAACTTCCTATATGCAACATGTATGCATTCATAAACTTCTAAAAGTTTATTGCAAGTCAAGTCACATACCTCTTCTTGATCTAACTGATCAAGATTATCGGCCATCAGGCATAGATTGGTGACTTCTTCTTCCTTTTTAGTTTTTGACGAGTCTGAAGCTGAGTCCACCAAGAAAGCTTTTTAGATTTTCTTCTTTCCCTTCTTAATTATTGGTTTCTCCTCTACCTTCTCCTTTCTAGGAGTGGATTTGAGTTTTAGGCATTCTAACTTAATGTGTCAAGGTTTCTTGCACCAATAGCAAATAACATCATTTGAAATCTTTACATTCATATTGAACTTACCTCGATTTCATTACTGATGTCTCTTTTGCTTTCTTTTTAGAAAGCTTTTGAACTATCTAGTCATCAAAGCAATGTCATCCTCATCCTCATGTATAGATAGATCACTCTCTGACTCCTCCACCTTTAGTGCAATATTCTTCTCATTTCGTGGCTCTCCTACATCAATCTTTCTTTGACTCACTCCTTGCTCATAAGCAATCAGTGATCCAAGAAGATTGTCAATAGAGTAAACATTTAAATCTTTAGACTCTATAATAGCAGTTATTTTAGCATCATAAGTAGTAGGTAAACAACGAAGTATCTTATTAACCATTTCAGCATTCTTTAGTTCCCTACCCAATACATATAAAGAGGTAACTATTTGTGTGAATCTTGTGAACATGTCAGAAATGGAATCATTGGATTTCATGCAAAACAGTTCATAGTCATGCAACAAGATATTAAGTATGGATTGTTTAACTTTATTAGTCCCCTCATAAGTTATACAAAGTCTATCACATATGTCCTTTCCACTTTTGCAAGTGGAAACCTGCGTGTAATCTTCAAATTTAAGAGCACAAAAGAAACTATTCAAGCATTTAGCATTGAGTTGTGCTAAGTCACATTCTTCTACTATCCAGTCCGCAAAAGGTGTTTCAACTCTAACTCCGTCAACTAATTTAGTTAGTTTTATATACCCTTCCTGAACTAAGATCCATATACGACAATCTAGTGACTGTAAAAAAATAGACATGTGTGTTTTTAAAAAATCAAAAGGAATATTATCGAACAAGGGAGGTCTAGTTATAGAGTAACCTTCAAGTATATTTTGGTTTCCAAATATAGCCATGGTCGTTAATCAAAAAGTAGTCTAAACTTATGATTTTGAAAATAAGCTCTGATACCACTTATTTAAACTTGTTAATTATGAATTAGGTTGTTAGACCTAAGCTTATGTCCCAATGGCTAACCAAGAGTGGGAGGGGGGTGAATTGATAATTTAAAACATTTCCTCTTTTAAACCAATTAATTTTTTAGTGAAATTTTAAAATAATTTTTCAACCACAAATAAATAAATAAATAATAGTAAAGTAAAAAGCAGCAGAAAATAAAAAGGACACAAAATTTATAGTGGTTCGATTAAACACGACCTACATCCACTCCCTGAAGTTTCCCACTTTAGGTATTGCACTATTACCACAAGTGTCTCTCCTTTTGCCCCCACAGTAAGATGGAGAAGCCTTCACAAAAACTCTCTTCCACCACTACCCGGTGTGGCATAGAACCGTCATCCTTTTACACCCTTTAAGTGTCGGCAGAGAACCGTCGGTTGTTCACACTCTCTAAGTATAGGCAGAGAACCTTCATCCTTTCACACTCTCCAAGTGTAGGCAGAGAACCTTCATCTTTTCACACTCTCCAAGTGTAGGCAGAGACCCCTTCGTCCTTTCACACTCTCCAAGTGTAGGTAGAGAACCTTCATCCTTTCACACTCTCCAAGTGTAGGTAGAGAACCCTTCGGCTGTTCACATTCCTCGAGTGTTGGCACAAAACCGGATCTTCTTGAAAGATCTTCTCACGAGAAATCTAGAAGGACAAGAAAAAATAGTGAAGTAATCATAAATCATAAACAGAGATCCTTACCTTTGATCCTTACCCTTCACGCTTCAGCAGTAAGAACTCTCTCCTTCAAACACTCTCTCTTACTCTCTCCTTCAATCTCCCTTTAGAATGCATGAAGATCAAAAGGCAAAAAGTTTGCATGATAGTCTTAAGTGGAGCTTTTATAAGAAAGATAAGAAAAACCGTCCAAAAACTACAATTTTTAATTTCTAACCGACCAAGATCATCTCGTATGATCCAATTTCATATGTACGAACAGTGTAAAAACTATTGTATACGAACTTAATGTGAACTGGTATGATCAGCCTTTGTACCCAATCATCGTCTCATACGAACATGATTTGTCCGGTATGAACGGTTTTTCTCAAAGTTCATTGGTATGAAAAACAAGGATGAATATTAAGTTTCCAGAATAGAGAACCTCATCCTGGGATGAACCATAATTATCGTCTAGACGAATGGAGCATTTTGGATAATTTAGAGCCCATCATCCTTGGATGAACTATAATTATCGTCTGAACAAACCCGTACAGAGAGCACCGTCCTAGGATGCACGATAAATATCGTTCAAACTAACGCGTCTAGAGCCCATCATATTGGGATGAACAAAAAACATCGTCTGGATGAATAGTACTTAGAAAAATTGTTGTTCCTCTCTGTTCGTTCTTTCGCTCATTTGGGAGTTTTAATTAACCAGATCGTCCAGTACAAACATGGTTTGTACTGTACGATTAGTTTTAAAAATTATGAATTTTTAACTCTCCCCTGGTATGTGTGTGTGTTAAGTTACTCAATTACAATCACACTCTCTTAGACTCAAATAAAGAGAAAAATTATAGACTCCAAAATTACAAAACATTGTAAGTAGATCTTGATTTGAAGTCTTCAATAATCTGGAGAATGATTTACTTGAAATGTTAGTACACACAAGTGCCAAAAATAATTCTTCCAAAATGTGTTAGGAGAAATTAATAAAAACAATAATATTTGATATCATCAAAATGTTCAAGTTGCAAGAATGTAGAACATGCAAAGCAAAGTAACAACTTTCTCAACATCCTTGGTGTAATTAATTACATTCTTATTATCTCCTTCAATGATCAAGCCTTTGTAATTGAACATCCACTCCTTCACCACTTGCTTGATCGAAAGAATAGCCTGAAGCTCCAAAGCATCTGAATCCCAGTGTACATAAGCATTTCCTAAGGCCATTAAGAATCTCCCTTGGAAGTCTCTAAAAACTCCCCCAATCCCAGCTTTATAAGTTTTAAAAAGAGCCTCATCTATGTTAACTTTAATCCAATTAGGTGGATGAGGATGTCAAGTATTCTACAACCTCAACGGTTGATTAACATCCTCGATACCTAAACTTATACATCTGGAAGTCTTGTACACTGCAGAAATACTAACAACATTTGATGCAATCATCATAGGGCTAGAACTCTTTCCTTCATGAATGAATAAATTCCGTTTTTACCAAGATAAGTAAATTGTGTTACAAAATGGACTCACCACCCATTGGCTTTGATTATCCAGCCAACTACAACAATCATCAAGAGAGCAAAATCTGGGAAACTCGAAACCCCATCTATTTAAGATCTCCACCACCTCAATCATTTTGCTGCAACCAGAGACTCTATGATCAATTTTTTCCACCCCTTCACAACCTCTATGACATTTATCATACCCTTGTAGCCTTCTGTAACACAAAAATGGTTAGTTGGAATAGCTCTATTAAGAAACCTCCAACAGAAGAATTCAACTCTAGGATTTAATTTTTCCTTTCCAATCCATCTTTAAACAACATAATCTGTGTTTTAAGATACCATTACTTCGGATGCTAGAGCTGCTATCATTTTTCCATAAAATTTGTGTAGGAGTTCCAGCTTATCCCCTTCTCCATCTGACAAAATCTGTATTGAAGTAATCATTTTTACAAGCTCCATGCCAAAGTGATTTTAAAGTTCTCTAACATTCCAATTCCCATTGTGAAGAAACTTGTCAATTGTTTGAATACAGCCTCCCATTAGATTGACAAAAGTAGGCCATTTTTCAATACTTTTATCCAATAACCAAATGTCTTTATAAGCTTGAATAGATCTTCCGTCACCAATAGTCCACCTAACAATTGGCCTGAGAAAAGCTTCAACACACAAAACCGAGTAATTAACATTTCTTAGAGTTCTTGAATTTTCTTTCCTTCTCTAAATCTTTACTTGTTATAATTTTAGTTTTCACCATATATTTCTTTCTTGGAAATTTACTTTTTAGTGAAATACTTATTGGAAATTTCATATTAAAGTTTTCTATATCACATCTTTAAAATTCATAAAGTTTAGCAAAGCAAGTATTTTTACTTCTTTAAGGTGGCATAGATTTACATCTATAATCTAATTTATTTTATTTTATTTGAAAAGTTAAAGTTTAAATCAGCAAGAATATATTTTTATTTAAAATATTATTCTTATTTGAAACAAAATATAAATCTATCTTAAAGTAAGAAATTTAATATTTTATTTGGAAGTAGTGAGGTGATTAAAATTAATTTATAAGATCACCTCAAATATTGTGGATATTTTATTGCAAGATAATTTGGGCTTGTATTATTTACATCAATTTGTATTTTTCATTTTTTTTATCTAAGCCATTTGGCTTAGTAAAGTTTTAATTGTAATTAGATTGGGTTATACTCTCCTGTGTAGGAGAGTACTTAGGTTGTAAAGAACTTCTTTGGTTTAAAGAAGTGAGGTTTGCTAAGAGAACCTAGGATTAGTGAATTCTAGCCCAAGAGTTGGCTAGCATGGACGTAGGTCGGATTGGAATTCGGGACGAACCACGTAAAAATATTATGCCTCTTATTTTCATTTCTTGCATTTATTTTTCTTTGTCTTTTTCATAAACATTGTGTGATTACTTACTCTTTTCAAAATTGTTTTAAAAATCATTTTAATTTTCTTCATTTAATAAAAAATTTAAGAACCCCAATTCACCCCCCCCCCCCCCTCTTGGGGTGCCATAGTCATCCAACACAATCTAGACTATTTCACTTCATTAGTTCCTTCATAAATTATGCAAAGTATATCCTTTTTTTTCCATGAAGCATGCATATAATCTTTAGAATTAAGTGCACATAAAAAGATGTTTAAACATTTAGCATTTAACTGAGCTAATTTTTTTCCCTCTATTATCCAATTAGTCAATGGTGCTTCAATTCTAACACCATTAATAAGTCTATTTGGTCTAGTGTAACCTTTCTTTACTAAAATTCATATGTGATAGTCAAGAGATTGAAGAAAAGTAGACATATGGGTTTTTCAAAAGTTAAAAGGGATGTTATCAAATAGTGGTGGTCTAGTGATCGAATATCCTTCAGGTGTGTTACAGTTTCTAAAACAAGCCATGATCATTTTCAAAAAATTGTTTAAACTTTAATTTTTAAATATATGCTCTTATACCACTTGAAAGTTTGAATATGTTGTTAGACCTTAGGCTAGCCAAGAAGAGGGGTGAATTGGCAATTTACAAACTCTTGGTAATTTAGAGAATCTATTTAAGAATTTATGCACAATGATAAATTTTCTCAAACAAAAATTTTTTAACCAAAAAAAGTAAATATGCAAAAAATAAAAAAGCAGTAAAAATTAAAGACAAAGAAACACCAAATCTTATAGTGGTTCGATCAAACTAGACCTACATTCACTCCCTAAAGATTCCCTATTCAAGTATTACACTATACCAAAGTGACTCTCCTTTTTCTCCCACAGCGAGGCAGAGAAGCCCTTAAAATTAACCTCTCTTCCACCAATCCCTAGTATAGTGGAGTATCGTCATCCTTTTTCACCCTCCTGGTGACGACAGATTACTAGCATCTTTTTTGACCCTCTTGGTGATGACAGAGTACCTATATCCTTTCTCACCCTCCTGATGATGGTAGAGTACTGACATCCTTTCTCACCCTCCTGGTGATGATTGAGTACCAACATTATCTCCAAAGATTTTCTCTCAAGAGTCTTCAAAGAAATATGGCAGAGATATAAAGAAACTTCAAAGTGATCCTCACCTTTGGGCAACCTTGTGAACCATTCACAATTTCCACTTGCAAGATCTCTCAATCCTCACTCCAAAACACTCTCCCAAAACACCCTCACTCTCACTCTAAAAAAAAATTTGCAGAAGACTCCTTGATAGTCAGTTTTTAGGACCCTTATATAGAAAGGATAAGAAAAACCATCCAGAAAATTGAAAAATTTCAAGTTGATCATTTTGGATCATACAATATAATCGTACTTCATACATGAAAACAATTCAAAAATTCTTGTACGATCCTATACAAACTAATTTCATACTTTGGCAGTCGTATGTATAAACTGACATTGTAATGTAAGAACAGATCAAAAAAGAAAAAATTCATTTGGTACGATTATGTACGAACCCATTTCGTACTCTGATCATCGTCTGTATAAACCCCACTTCATAAAGTATAAACTAGTCAAATCAAATCATGCTTAGTATGGTACAAATAAGGATAAGCCCATTTTATACTCTAGACGTCATATGTAAGAAAATAATTTTATATAGTATGAACAATTTAAAAATTTATCTGTTCTTAAGGGATGAACTAGTACGCACCCATTTCATACTCTTGACATCGTTTGTATGAAACTAAGTTCATACAATATGATCAACTGAGAAAATGATGAGTTTGTTTGAGACGAACTAGTATGTATCTATTTCATACTCTGGACGTTGACTCTATGAATCTAACTTCGTACAATACAAACATTACAAAAGAATTTTCCAAGGCATGAATCAATTAACTTCTTTCTAGAGGAACACTCAGGTCATATCGTCTTGTATGATTCCAAAATCGTACAGTATGATTAGTTTGAAAAATATAAGTTTTGACTCACTCGCCCAGTGTATGTGTGCATGATTACCTAATTACAATCACACATTCTCTCAAAATCAAGAAAAATAGAAAAAGATACAGACTTCAATTACAAGAAACCTTAATCTAATATATCTTAAAGTCTTTGATAGTTGAGAGTATGTTTTACTTGAAAAGTTAGTACACACAAACAATACAAGCATAATTTTTCCAATATGTGTTAGAAGAAACAATAATTAACACAATAATATTTTGGTATCATCAAAAACCCACATAATATAAAAGCATAGGTTTGAAAACTAAGTTGCAACAAGATAACGCTTTAAAAGTTTTACTATTTTTATCTTTGCTCCATTATTGATGACGCTTCTACTTTATTTTCAGAAAGTTTTTGAATTGCAGAGTCATCAATACAATATTATCATCCTTCTCCACTATAGAGCTGTCATTGTCTAAATCATTAGCTTTCAACGCCATAGTCTTCTCCTTTTTCTATCACCTGCGTCAAGTAAATTCTAATTCACTTCTTGCTTGTAGGAAATGAGTGAGCCAATCAAGTTATAAATAGAATACATTCAAGTCTTTTGATTTAGAAATTGTAATGACCTTAACATCAAAATAATTAGGTAGGAAACATAGAATTTTGTTAACCTTATAAGAATTAGAATGTTCTCTTCCTAATGCATGCAGGGATGTCACTATCTGAGTGAATGTAGTGTATATTTCATATATTATCTCGTTAGGATTCATGCTAAATTGTTCATAGTCATGTAGTAAAATATACAACCTAGACTATTTGACTTCAGTAGTTCTCACAAATGTGATGCACAGTTTATCCCAAATTTTCTTCCATATAGTACATGTATACACTCTCATGCAATTCTCAAATTTTAATGCACAGAAAAGATAATTCAAATATTTTGCATTTAATTGAGTGAGCTCTCTATCCTTATTATTCCATTAAGTAAATGAAATATTAATTTTGAATCCACTAGCTATATGTGATGGAAGTAAATAACCAATTTGAATCATATGCAAAATTCTAAAATAAATATATTACAAAAATGTAGACATGCAGATTTTTCAAAAATTAATTAAAATATTTTAAACATAGGTGTATGAGTTATAGAATAACCCTTTTTAGTATTTCTATTACCAAAATGTGTCAAACGATCTTAGGGAGTTTAAAATCACAAATTCCAAGACCCTCTCTAATACCACTTGAAAGTTTAGGAAGGTTATAAAACTTTGTTGAACTATCCTTAAGCGCGTAAAGAGAAGAGGTGAATTGATAATTTAAAAAATATACTAAAACAAAATCTTCTTTATATTTTAACCAATATTACAATTTATGAAAATATTCTAGTTAACTAACACAAGTGAAAGTAATTTAAAATTTTGATTTTCTTTTTCAAAATTTTGTAACACAGAAAATTCAAGAGGAATATATATATTTTGCAAAAACAAATCAAAACTAAATACAATTTGCAAGGAAAATTAAACTCGTGCAGAAAATTTAAAGAGCATAAAAGAAAAAAATCAAAAAAAGCACACCAAAAATTAAACTCGTGCAAGAAAATTTAAGCATATTTCCAAGATAAACCTCACCCCACCAGTTCCTTACCCTTACTTAAAATGTAAAAACTACATAATAGCCACAAATGCCTAACAAAAATAAAATAAAATTAGCGTTTTAAGGTGGATTTTTTCCCCAAAAATTACTATGGATTTGTGAGGGAAATATTACTTTTATGATGAATTTTTCAAAAAAAAATTCACTACAAATACATAGTAAATTCCCCACAAATTTGATGCAAACTACGCTATCTAACTGCTAATTGGCATTCATTTCACTTCTTTCTTATGCTCTTGACTGCTTTCCTCTGCCCTTTAGCTCTTGGACTTTACTAACCTCCTTCAAAGACATTCCATGTTTCATCATCTCCTCCTTAGAGGGCTCCTTCCTATTACATCTAAACTCACACTTCATTGAAATTTTTATCACAATTGAAGTCACACCTCCCTCTCATTCTTCTTTGCAGCCTAATTCACACCTACTTTGAAGATAGGAGCTTGCTTGTTGCAAAGGTATCCATCTTTCTTCCTTTTGTGCACTTCTTTATCCAAATCCCTAAATCTCTATCACATTCAAAGTCACCCATCATCATCATTCTTCTATAACAACCAAAGTAGCACTGAGGTGATGGGAGCTTGGTCATTATGAAGGCATGCATCTTTCTTCCTTTTGCGCGCATCTTCATCCAAATCCTTAAATCTATCAAACTCTCTCATAATCACCATTGCAAGTTAAACATTTTTTTATAATATTATTCTTTATTGATAAGATAAAAGAGGGAGTTGAACATAAACTTGAATTATAGTGGTCAACCTTAGAGTGTAATTGGAGGAATAGTGATTGGGTGAATAATTTCACAAATAAGAGTGGATATTTTAGATATCATGAGTCTATTATTCACAATGATGGTGTAACAGATGGAGATATTATTAATATATTTCAAATTTGATGATTGAAGTGGAAGAATGCACCAGGATTGTCGTATGATAGAAAAGTCCCCCTCAAATTTAAGAAAAAATTCTATTAGATGTGGCGATGAGACCTGCAATATTTATGATGCAGAATATTGGCCATTAAAAGAGAAGCATAGTATTAATCAGGTGGATGTGTGGCTATACTCTTAGAGACATGGTATGAAATGAGTGTATGTATGAAAATAATAGAAGCATCATAACAAATGGTAGCTCCAACCCTAAGGGATATTGCCTCCATTTAGGTCATAATATGTGTTTATAAAAGTTAATTATGACTTTGAACTTATTACTATCTACAACTTCCAACCTACCATAATCATTGTCATTAGGTTAGATATAATTACCACTCTTAGGCTTGTTGCAAATTCCATCCTTGAGATTACTCATGTTTCCATCCTCAAATTCACCATAACCACCACCTCTAGGTTAATCTTAATTCACTCTTAGGTTTATCAATTAATCCAACTCTAAGCTTGCCACTGCTACATTAATCGTTAAGGCTTATAATATAGTCATGATAAGATTACAATATTAACAAACCTAAGATTTAACATAGAATTCACCTTTAGGTAATGTGTTTCCACTTCCTTTGGGCCTAGAGTAATCAATGAACTAGTCCCGAGGCTAACCATAAAGGGGGGAGATGAATTAGTTATTTTAAAATTTTTCTTTAACAAATGAAAAGTTAAAACCCCTTGATGTAGAAGTAGAACTAATTTTAAAAAAAGAACAATTAGATATTTTAAACGTAAATCAAATCATATAACCTTGAATCTTTTTTCTCCCTCCTGGAGTAGGTAGAGAACTTAGAAATCCTTTTTCACCCATATGGTGAAGGCAGAGAACCTAAGAATGCTTATACTCCCTCTTATAGTAGGCAGAGAACCTAGATCTGATGCTGATGATGATCTCCCTCAGAACCACTAAGAAACTAGAGAAGAAACTTGAAGAAGACTTTAAACACGTTGCTTAGAGTAACCTTTGTGAATCCCTCATAACTCTCCCTCACAAGGATCTCTCTCTCTCAAGATCTCCCTCTTCCTTTTCTAAGCTTTCTCTCTGATCTCCTCTACATTAAAAGATAGTCTCAAGAGACAATGAGAGAGCTTAAATAAAGAGCCTTAAAAGAAGCTCTAATTTTCAACTTGTCGTCAAAGACCATTCAGTATGATTGATAGATCATCCGGGATAATTAGTACAAAATAGCCCTTCCAACCAAGATGATCAACTTTGCCTTATATGATTAATACAAGTATCTATATATATTGTTCTATACGATTCTGTAATCGTTCGAGATGATTAGTTCAAGATACTATATTGATCATCTAGTATGACATGAGATGATGGGTGGCGATCTACATATCATCCTGTAACCTTCTCGGGATGTTCATATGATCTCCTAGACGATTAGAAGAAAATTATGGTTTTTGTCTTGGATGATAGGTGATAATCCTATGAAATATAATAGATCGTCTAGTACGATCTAAGTAGATTGTGTTGTACGATATAATTGATCAATCTAACCATCATTAGTCTCATAATCATCGGATTAATTTAGGCAAAATTATCACAATCATCTAGGATGATGTATATTATCCTGTATGATTAGAATCAAATTTGAAAATTAAAATACTACTAAATTGTGATTGGTTGTTATTTTTTACAATTTGAACTAATCATCATGTATGATGTGGATCGTACAGTATGATTAGTTTAATTACTCGTAAGTAGCATGGATGCCCTAATTAGGGTTTCTATTTTTAACTAATCGTCTAATACAATTTTAAATCATCCTGGATGATTAGGTCAAAAAATGGAAAATTTTCTAACTCACGTAATTACTCTTCCTGAGTGTGTGTGAATGGTTACATAGCTTGGGTTCCAGCTGATATATGACTTGACTCAAGAAAGGTAAAAAATAGAATAAAATTTAAATTGCAGGCTGACTCAACCATTAACTACTTGATCTTGAGCTGATTGGTGTTGCAAGTGAACTTGTAAACCTGAAAGGTTAGTGAGCAGGGCAAAAAATAGATATACAAGAATAATAGTAGTAAAGAACTAATAATATTTGTTATCATCAAAATTATTGTACATGGGCAAAGATTTGCAGCAAAAATGGATGCAACCTTGTTCCTATACTAGATTGAACTAATTAGAATTAAAAAGATACAAGTTATTCCCTTCACAAAGATATTCCAACTGTAGTACCTCTTATAAGACTCCATAATGCTCATAGTCATCACCTATATGATTGTTCCATTTTACACATGCACCATAGAATTTTATTTATTGACATTTACTCCAATATTTGGTTTAAAATCTATAATTGAAAACAATAAAAACTAGCTAATGTTTTATTGCTCTCATAGGTCCCCAAGCTTGAGTCATTAGTCCTTGCTCTTACAAATCCCTAGCTTCATTGAGGACTTAATTGGTGCAGAAAGTGTAGCTATGCTATTATCGTTTTCACTAAGTTAATGGATTATGATATATAAGGTTGAAATGACTTATGAAAATACGTACCATTTTTTGAAGAAATTTTGAAATTTAGATTCCACTCCCTTTTCCTGCTCTAATAGTGATATTACAGTCAAACTATTAATTAAATTTCTGCAAAAGTTATAAATTTAGGGTCTCTATATATGAATCTATAAAATATACAAAATCTTAACTTAAATATAGTTGAGATATGGCACAATTTAGTACAATTAAGTAGTGTATATAATAGAGTAAATCTTTTATCCTTATCTATCAAATAGCACATAGTATAAGCACCTACTTCCTCGCCATATCTATTGAATACTAATATGTTACTATTAGTTTGAAATATATCTAGATTACCTAATTTTTGAGGTGCAATATTCCTTATTAATTGTAACTCTGTGTCAATGTAGTATGAGAAAAAATTAGTCTCATATATCAAGTATGCTTCACATATTGATCCTTTGGGATGTGCTTTATTATTTATAGTCTTTTTAAATTTATTTAAACACCTAAATGATGCATGGTTATAAATTAATAACTTTTAATAATAATTGATATATTAAGTTTGCATGAAAGAACCTCTCAAAAGGATACATCCACCAATACTAAACAGGTCCACTAACTTTTGCCTCGTATGTAAATACAAGGGCATATGCTCTATGGAGTCAAAAAATACTAGATGAAAAATCTTCTCAAGCTTGTACAAAATGAAAGGAATATTATGATCAATATGGACTAAATATTCTTCATTTAGTCTTGATGAGCATAGGTCCTTTAAGAAGACACTTAGTTTGATCAAGGGATTTAAGATTGAATTTTAAAGAAAGTAGTGGGCAATAAACATTTCATGAAGATGTAATAGTCATAACTTTTTAATCCAAACAATCTCCTCAATCTAATGCCAACACATCTATTGAGGTTGGAAGCATATCCATCAAGTAGCTTTAGGCTTTGAACCCATTACAAAATTCTCGCCTCTGCTTTAAAGTAAAGGTGAATGGAGCTTTTAGCATTAAAAGTTTACCATTGTCATCTTCCTTCAACTCAAGTGTTTTCCTCTTATAAATATCCTTCAAGTCCATCATAACATTTACATTATCTTTATATTTAAACTTGATGTCCATCACTATATTGAACCAATTAACAAAAATATTATTCTTTATATGCATCACATCTAAATTATGTCTGATCAAGTTTGATTTCCAAAATGGCAAAGACTAAAAAAATACTTTTCTTTATCTAAATGTGAGTAACTCTATACACAGGCACTTTGTAAACAACAAATGTTGGAGAATCAACTATCATGGGTAAAAAATTTACTCTTTCAAATATTTCTTCATTGCTTAATCTTGGTGGAGACTATGCCAGCTCCATTTTATTTTTAGTGAAAGCATCCTTATTTCATCTAAATAGATGATTTGCAAGTAAAACATATGGTGATAGTTAAACCAAATATTTTTACCCTCATGCTTCAAAGTAAAATATTTAGTATTTTTCGTACAATATGGATAAGCTAGCTTGCTTACATAACTCCAAACAGAAAGCATATAACATGCTGGAAACTCACCAATAACCCTAAGTAATGCTCCCATCAATGCAAAATTTTATTTGACAAAGATATCATATATAGTAACTCCTTCATTCCATAATAATTTTAAGTTATAGTTTAAAAGTTATAAGAACACATGTTTTTTTACCTTTGGATTATGTGAGCTTAGAATGATAATTGTTAGAAATATGTAGGGTTTTATCATACACAACTCTGGGAATGATGGGTAAGTAGAACAATCAACTGATTGGCACATCATTTTACTTTATTTCATTTTTTTAGAATTTGGTTTAAACCTTGGCACATTACAATAATGACATGCAATCTTTTACAATTATCCTTATTATACAATATGCATTTGTTGACATTGTAATCTATTTTTATAGCTGTCTAACCAAATTTTGAAACTAATTTTTTTAGACTGGTATAAATATGTTGGAACTATATTATTTATTAGGTTAGTCTCCTTAAGTAGACCAATGAATTTATCAAAGCATTCCCATGGTTATATTGTATTTTATCTTTATGCTTATCATCTTCATAGTAATAAATAACTCTGAGTGAGTAGTGCACACATTCCCAAATTGATTGTTACACATAGTGAAATAAATTATAGATATTTTGTGTCTCTTTATTCTAGGACTCTTGTATATATTATTAAAATTATGGCCTAGTTGCATTATAAACCAAGTCTTCAAATGTCCTAACTCTATCTTCTTATACTATGTTTGAACTTATAGACGAGCCACACTAAGAGTCAAAATGTGGATCGTACTCCCCATATGAAATCCAATACTAATATTTTGTCATAAATCATCTATAATATAGATCAACAATAATCTAATCTAGTGAGGGTAGGCTTAATTTTTGTGTTTGGAATATAGATAATAAAACCTTGGCTCTAATATAAAGGAAGGTAATTGACAACCTGCCTGAATGAAATAATTAATTTCATTCAAAAATTCATCTGTTAGCATCTTGAACCAAGGAAACAGTCGGTTATATATATAACCTCTATAGTTTGGAATATCCATAACACACTTAGGCCTTAAAATTCCTACAACTAAATAATGAGATTTATATCAATTTTAAAAAATAATAAATAATATTACTTCACATGCAAGAATCTCTTGATGGTTAAAGGGATTTTAGTAAAATAATGGCCTAAAGGCAAATAAATTTATAATAACAATGATGACATTCATAAGTTGATGATAATTTTAGGAGTTTATATGAATGTGACAACATAAACCTATCAATGCTCATGTTGATAGTTTAAATAATAACTTAAGTATTGGACCCCAGGATGGAGGCTTCTATAAATTTAAGTGTGATGATGATGGAGAACTTGATAGTTTACAATAACAACTATCCCAATGGCCATGATAATAGAAGCTTTGAAATAAAAAAATATAGTAAACCCAAAGGTCTTGACTATGATAGAGCTTAGGGGGCAGTGTTATGGTCAACAACTTAATCAAACTTGACAACCCTCACAAACTTTCAAGTGGTATCAGAGCAGGATTCATAAATTAAGTTTTAGAAATTTTTTAAAAAAATAATCAATGTCTAACTTTTGAAATAGAAACACCGTGGAAGGATATCCAATCACTATACCATCTCTTTTTGATAATATTCCATTTGATTTTTGAAAACTCGCATGCCCAACTTTTTATAGATAATTGATTATCGTATGTGGATGTTAATTCAGGAAGGTTATTTTGCACCCTGTAGATTAGTATATGTTGCAAATCTATTTTTCATGACTTATATTTTGATGATTGACAAATACTGTTTCTCTTGGACTGCTTGTTGCTTCTAACTTTTCAGGAATCAAAGATCGGAAGATCAAGAAGGAGCCAAGTTCAGGATTGCGTAGGTTTAGGGTTGAGTCAGTCTGTACGTTTAATTTTCATCATTTGAGTCTACTTGTAATGGTCAAAGAGACTGATGCTATGTAACCCTTCACACACACACTTTAGAGACTTAGAATTTCTGTTTTTACTCATATCGGCCAGGACAATTTTTTTATCGGCCTGGACGATCAGCTTAAAACAGAAAGTCTAATTAAGGATTCTTAATTAAGGCAGCCGACATTAACAGATCGTCCTGGACGATACGTGTATCGGCCAGGACGATAAGCTCAAAACAGAAAGAAGTAGCCGCCATAGTCAATTATGGTATACTGTATTTTTAAATTATCGGCCAGGACGATCCTAGGATCGGCCTGGACGATATTCATAAATTATGCCATAATTGTTCAGGAAATCAAGAGAGTAATTAAGGATGATTGATACGATCATATCATCCTGGACGATCGCAGGATCGGCCAGGACGATCCAGTCAAAAACCTTAAGTTACTTCAGGACGATCAATATCGGCCAGCTCGTATTCAGGGCTATTGTCAGGACGATTTTTCTCTGATTTGAACTGATCGGCCAGGACGATCGTAAGATCGGCCTGGACGATAAAACAAATTTTCAATCGTCCAGCTTTGCATTCAGGGCTATGCTCTGGCCGATCTTCATTGATTTGTACTGATCGGCCAGGCCGATGTCCATATCGGCCTGGACGATATTGTCGGCAACTTGCAATTAATGAGCTCTTTTGAAGCTCTTCTATTTAAGAGCTCTTGTCCAATATTTTTCAAGACCTTTGGCTGCTGCCTTGACCTGAGAAGACCTTGAGGAGAGAAAGAGAGAGAGGAGAGAGAGAGGATCTTATAAGGGGGAGCTTGTGAGGGGATTTACAAGGGTTGCTTCAAGGATCGCTCTGTGTCATCTTCGTCTAGAGTTTATCATCCGTGGAAGGGTCGGTAGAGGTAAGGAGTTTTGCTTTTGGTTTTGGTTCTTTGCCAGCTTCAGGAGGAAGCAAAAGGAGGTAGGTTCTCTGCCTTGCCGGGGTAGCTAAAAGGAGGTACTTGTGAGGGCTTCTCCACCTAGCCGTGGGGGCTAAAGGAGAGTCACTTTTTGTAGTGCAATACTTGGAGGGTGCCTCCAAGGAGTGGACGTAGGTCGATTCGACCGAACCACTATAAATTTCTATGTTCCTTTTCTTGCTTCCGCACTTTTAAATTCAGCATTTATTTTTGTGGTGTGATTTAGTTTATGCAATTTTCTCTCTTTGTGAAAATAGTTTTTAAAATACCAATTCACCCCCCCCCCTCTTGGTTAGCTTGGGACTAAGTTCATAGGGCTTAACATCCCCATTGAACTTTCAAGTGGTATCAGAGCGGGATTCGAAAATTAAAGTTTGAAAACTTTTTGAATTTGATCCATGTCTAACTTTGGGAATCGTAACACTATGGAAGGGTATTCCATTACCCGACCTCCCCTGTTCGATAACCTACCTTTTGATTTTTGAAAAACTCGCATGTCAACTTTTTTACAATCTACTGATTATCGCATGTGGATGCTTATTCAAGAAGGTTATTCTCCACCTTCTCGTGAAATTAATGGTTTTAAAACTGAAGTTGCTTTTACTGAATGGACTTTTGATGAACGAGATTTAGCTCAGTTAAATACAAAATATTTGAACTGTTTTTTCTGTGCTTTGAAATCTGAGGATTACATGCGTGTTTCAACTTGCAAAACTGGTAAAGAAATTTGGGATAAATTATGCATCACTTATGAAGGTACTAATGAAGTTAAACAATCCCGTTTAAACATTCTCTTGCATGACTACGAACTTTTTCGTATGAAACCTCATGAATCGATTTCTGACATGTACACTAGGTTTACTCAGATTGCTACCTCATTGCATGCACTAGGAAAAGAACTTTCTAATTATGAAAAAGTTAACAAGATCTTGAGATGCTTGCCTTCGTCTTATGATGCAAAAATTACCGCCATCACTGAATCTAAGGATTTGAATACCTATTCTATTGATAACTTACTTGTCTCACTCATTGCTTACGAGCAAGGGGTGAATCAAAGAAATGTTGATGCAGGTGAAAAGAAATTAAAAATGAGAAAACAATTGCACTGAAGGCACACAAATCAGATTCTGAATCTTCCGGGTCTGAAAGCGATGAAATTGCCTTCATCACAAGGCAATTCAAAAGCTTTCTAAGGAAGAAACAAAAACATCATCAAAGTTGGAGAAAAGGTAAGGATCATAAACATATTAAAGGATCTTCTGATGTTGTTTGTTTTGAATGCAGGAAACCTGGACATGTGAGAGCCAATTGTCCTACACTTCAAGATCATTCAAGCAAAGAAAAGGAAAAAGGTGAGGAGAAAGCTAAGTCTAGGAAGGAGAAGAAGAAAATCCAAAAAGGTTTCTGGGCAGAATCTGGTACTGATTCCTCTGAGACTGAACCAGAGGAAGAGACTACAAACTTGTGTTTCATGGGAGAAAATCAAAGTGATGAGGAAGAGGTATGTAAACCAACCTATGATGAATTGTTTGAAATTTGTGAAAAAATCCATACATCATACAAAAAACTTAAGAAAACTCATGCTAGCCTAAAATTAGAACATTCAAATCTACAAAAAGAGCATGAAGTTTTTCTCAAAGATCATGCAATAATTGATTCAAATCACATGGCTCTTCTTGATGAATTTGATGAGTTAAACAAGAAGCATTTGGAATTAGTTGATGAAAGTAATGCATTAAAAGCTTCACACACCTCACTTAAGGATGATCTTAAGAAATCTAAAGAGATTGAGAAAAATTTGAGGATTGAGATGAAATTGCTAGATGCCAATTGAAATTACTAGATGCGCTAAGAGAGGGGTGAATTGGATGATTAAAAACTTCTTTAATGAAAAGAAATATCTTTTTATGACTTTATGCGGAAGCGAATTTCATTCATAATAAAAAGATATGTAATCAATTTCATCCACGCAATTAATCACAATAAAAATAAATGCGAAAATAAAGTGCAGAAAAAATAAAGGAAAGAACACACCAATTTATAGTGGTTCGGTCAAACCATGACCTACGTCCACTCCCCGGAGGCACCCTCCGAGTATTACACTAAACCTTTAGTGATTCTCCTTTAGCCCCCACAGCTAGGCGGAGAAGCCCTTACACAATCACTTCCACCTTCCCCGGTGCGGCGGAGGAGCCGGGTCCTTTGACACCAACGAGATCTTCTTCTTCGCAAAACTTCCTTCAAGACAAACCTTGAATCCGATGGTACTGAGGTGCAAGCTCGCCGGAGCAACCGTGTGAACTCCCTTCACACTCCCTTGAAACCCCCTCCAAGGTTCTTCTCCCTCTTTCAAACTCCACCCTTTCCTCTCTCCCTTTCAAGTCCTCTCTTCAAGTTTTCTCTAGAAAAACGAAGCCACAATGGCTGCCAAAAGACACTTACAAAGTCTTATGATAGTGCTTAAATAGAGGGCTCAAAAAACCCTAGAAATACTCAATTCAGCGTCAAATATCGTACCGTACGATCTCAAGATCGTCCAGTACGATGTGCAGAAATTGACCTGTTAGTACTGTACGATCCAGTTAGTACAGTACGATCCAGTTCGTACAGTACGATCCAGTTCGTACAGTACGATCCAAATGACAAATTTCAGCCGTTTTGATTGCATAATCTCAGGATTAACTTAGGCAATATTTCAAACATCGTACAGTACAATTATGATCGTACAGTACGATTATACAACTGTTCAAATTCAAATTTTTGCCTAATTTAATGGACGGCGGTCTTTCTAATTATAACAGATCGTATAGTACGATGTGGTGATCGTACAGTACGATTAGTTATATTCAAAATTAATTTTTTTAGGAAAAATAAATATTTTAATTTATTTCTGTTACACCAGATCGTACAGTACGAAATAAATTCGTACAGTACGATGAACAGAAAAGTTAAAATATTTATAATCATTTTTTGCTCCCTGTGTGTGTGCATGATCAACAAACTATCATACATCATTATAAGACTTGACTCAATAAATGAAAATTACAGACTCATTTAATACGACCAATTCTACGCAATCTTGATCCTTGAATCTTCTCAGAACAGTGCATGATGTACCTGAAATATTAGTTAACATAGAAAGAAATATGCACTGCAAATACTAGGAGAAATAAAAGAATAATAAATATTATTTGTTATCATCAAAATCATAAACTCGGAAGCCCGAGTTGCAACAATCTCCCCCTTTTTGATGATGTCAAATAATATTGGTTGACTTTGCAAATTAAAAAAAAATTCTCCTAAACTCCCCCTCAGTAAAAGAATTACATTAAAAATTAGGGAAAAGTTTTTTTTTTTTTTTTTAATTTTTGTATTTTTTTTTATATAAAAAAATTAAATTAAATAACCGCAAAAGTTAAAACAAAATGCAACAAACTACAATACTTTCTCCCCCTTTGACATTATCAAAAAGAAGAGATAAAATAAAATATAAAATAACAACATAATAACGAAATAAAAACATACGATTATATAAAACAAGTTAAACATACAAAAATAAAAAAAAATATACAAAACACATAAACAAAAACACACAAACAAACCTTAACATACTTATACCTCATCATCTTGCTCCTGTTCTGATGATTCAGAAACTAGGTCTGCCCAGGAGACTTTTTGCTTATCTTTTCCCTAAATTACAAACGGTTTATTTTTACTCTTTTCCTTTGCAGGAAGAGTTTTTAAGTTGGGGCATTCACGCTTCAAATGTCCGGGTTTCCTACACCCAAAGCAAATTATGTCAGAACAAAACTTAACATTTTTATAATATTTACCTTTACTCCGCTTTTGTTGATGTTCATGCTTGTGGTTCAATAGAATTTCAAATTTATTTGTTATCGATGATATCTCCTTGCTTTCATCGTCTACTAAGCCATATTCCTCTGTGTGTTTGGCTTTTAGCACAATTGTATTCTCATCACCTGCATCAGAAAATCTTTGACTCACACTTTGCTCGTAAGCAATGAGTGAGCCGATTAGATTATCTATAGAATAAGCATTCAAATCTTTTGATTCACATATTGCCATGACTTTGGCATCAAATTTATCAAGTAAAGAACGTAGAATTTTACTAACTTTTTCAAAGTTTGAAAGTTCTCTACCTAAATCATGCAATGACATCACAATTTGATTAAATCTAGTAAACATGTCTAAGATAGTCTCATATGGCTTCATGCTGAAAAGTTCATAATCACGCATTAGAATATTCAATTTAGACTGTTTGACTTCACTAGTACCTTCATATGAAATGCATAATCTATCCCAAATTTCTTTCCCAGTAGTACATGTAGAGATTCTCATGCAATCGTCAGAATTTAATGCACAGAAAAAACAATTCAAACATTTAGCATTTAGTTGTGCATTGAATAGTTCTATTCTACTCCATTCAGTAAAAGGAATATTAATTTTGACTCCATCTATCATACGTGAAGGTACAGAATAGCCAGTTTGAATCATATTCCACATTCGATAATCAATTGATTGCAAAAATATTGACATGCAAATTTTCCAAAAATTAAAAGAAATATTTTCAAATAAAGGTGGTCGTGTAATACAATAGCCTTCCGCAATCTTACGATTTTCAAAATATGCCATGATCGATTTTTTCAAGGTTTTCTAAAACACTATTTTTGAAACCTGCTCTGATACCAATTGAAATTGCTAGATGCCAATTGAAATTACTAGATGCGCTAAGAGAGGGGTGAATTGGATGATTAAAAACTTCTTTAATGAAAAGAAATATCTTTTTATGACTTTATGCGGAAGCGAATTTCATTCATAATAAAAAGATATGTAATCAATTTCATCCACGCAATTAATCACAATAAAAATAAATGCGAAAATAAAGTGCAGAAAAAATAAAGGAAAGAACACACCAATTTATAGTGGTTCGGTCAAACCATGACCTACGTCCACTCCCCGGAGGCACCCTCCGAGTATTACACTAAACCTTTAGTGATTCTCCTTTAGCCCCCACAGCTAGGCGGAGAAGCCCTTACACAATCACTTCCACCTTCCCCGGTGCGGCGGAGGAGCCGGGTCCTTTGACACCAACGAGATCTTCTTCTTCGCAAAACTTCCTTCAAGACGAACCTTGAATCCGATGGTACTGAGGTGCAAGCTCGCCGGAGCAACCGTGTGAACTCCCTTCACACTCCCTTGAAACCCCCTCCAAGGTTCTTCTCCCTCTTTCAAACTCCACCCTTTCCTCTCTCCCTTTCAAGTCCTCTCTTCAAGTTTTCTCTAGAAAAACGAAGCCACAATGGCTGCCAAAAGACACTTACAAAGTCTTATGATAGTGCTTAAATAGAGGGCTCAAAAAACCCTAGAAATACTCAATTCAGCGTCAAATATCGTACCGTACGATCTCAAGATCGTCCAGTACGATGTGCAGAAATTGACCTGTTAGTACTGTACGATCCAGTTAGTACAGTACGATCCAGTTCGTACAGTACGATCCAGTTCGTACAGTACGATCCAAATGACAAATTTCATCCGTTTTGATTGCATAATCTCAGGATTAACTTAGGCAATATTTCAAACATCGTACAGTACGATTATGATCGTACAGTACGATTATACAACTGTTCAAATTCAAATTTTTGCCTAATTTAATGGACGGCGGTCTTTCTAATTATAACAGATCGTATAGTACGATGTGGTGATCGTACAGTACGATTAGTTATATTCAAAATTAATTTTTTTAGGAAAAATAAATATTTTAATTTATTTCTGTTACACCAGATCGTACAGTACGAAATAAATTCGTACAGTACGATGAACAGAAAAGTTAAAATATTTATAATCATTTTTTGCTCCCTCTGTGTGTGTGCATGATCAACAAACTATCATACATCATTATAAGACTTGACTCAATAAATGAAAATTACAGACTCATTTAATACGACCAATTCTACGCAATCTTGATCCTTGAATCTTCTCAGAACAGTGCATGATGTACCTGAAATATTAGTTAACATAGAAAGAAATATGCACTGCAAATACTAGGAGAAATAAAAGAATAATAAATATTATTTGTTATCATCAAAATCATAAACTCGGAAGCCCGAGTTGCAACATGAGAATGATGCATTAAAAAGAACTAACTTGAGGATTCTAAATGATTTGGAAACATGTAAGAAAGCTAGGATGACACCAACTACTAATCAAAAGCCAGAACCTAGGAAGAGGCATTTTTACCCAAACCATTTAAGAAAACCTTTTCCTGGAATTCAATATTTTTCTTGTGGCATGCTAGGACACATCTCACACACTTGCACAGTTCACCGTAGTACACATTGGGTGTGGAGACCTAAGATGCATGATTCAAAGCATACCACATCTGCATTGCACTCTACGTTTCCTAAGAAGGAGCCCAAACCTGTTTGGGTTCCTAAATCTTACTGTTGTTGAGTTTTGCAGGAGTGCTCTCACCAAAGACCTCGTGGGAGTATAAGATAACTGGACATAAGGAGGCTCGCAGCTCAATTGCTTAAATCCGCTGCTTTATCATTTGTTTGAAATCTTTAGCTTTTGTGTGTCTTTTATTTTATTTTATTTGTTTGTGCTAGTTTTTGTGCTCACTTTGTGTTGTTTTTAATTTGCTTTATTATTTTATTTTATGTGTTTTGTTTTTCACATTGTTCTTTATTTTTTGGCCTTCCATATGATGAAACTTTTCAAGCTTTTAAATATTAAGGTTTTGGAGATAGGGTTTAGCTTTTCTAAATTGGTTAAAGGGAGTAAACTATTGATGTTTTCCCTTCTTCTGACTTTGTTTAGTAACATAATTTTCTTCTCTAAAATAAAAGTCTAAACTCAGTTTAACCAATGGCTTTTCATCTAAGATCTCCTTCTTATCTTGCTACATTAAATTATCTTATGCATAATAGCCAAAATTCTTAGATATCATTCAAGCTTTTGAAATCTTGCCATTGCATTTATCACGTGATTTTGATTTTGTGTTGTGGATTGTTCTTCCCTATGTTAGAGAGAGAGCTCCTATTCTCTAATATTTGGAGGATATACTCACAACTAAGTCTTTTTCTTTAAGGGTATATTAAAGAGTTTTTAGCTTGCAAGAGTTAAAAAGGAAAGAGGCCAATGAAGCCAAATTAAAAAGAAAGCTATGTACACAAAAGTGTATCAAAAATTAAAAGATGCTCAAAGAGTCAATCAAAGTGATAAGAGGCATAAAATGAGCCCACTAAATGCAAGCTATCCTCTCTTTTGTAAAAACTCTTAAAACTTAGAAAACTCATTGATTATGTGATACTTTCAAAGACTTGATTTCAATTTCCATGATTGAGAAAAATTACTTTGGTTTATTATTTATGAGATATTTTAGTTGTAAACAAGTCTTGAATGGATCTTCTTATCATATTTTGTTATTCTGAGTTAGGCCTCTGTTTTCCAAAAGAATTTTGTACCCTGAAGGATATCCGATCTAGGGTTAACGGAATCAGTTTTTCTACCTTCTTCTGATTGGGATTTGTTAAACTTCTTGATCTCTTGAAACTTTAAAAGTTTAATTTTTGAAAAGTATTCTCATAAAACAAAAAACAAATTTAGAAAAATTAAAATCCAAAAATATTCGGTATTTGGTTTTCATCATGTTGTTTTTATTTTTTTTGTGTATTTGACTGTTTTTTCTTTTGTTTTATTTTTGAGGGTCTTGATCATCACCATTATTTTCTTGCTTTCAATTTCAAGTCACATCAGCCTGGCCGAAACTTCTATCATCCTGGCCGATATGACAAATTCTGTTCAAAATCCATCTGCTGACCTTTTTCTGTGCTTGCTGTAATTCATCATCCTGGACGATACTATATCGTCCTGGACGATTTGATCAAACTCATGGTGATAGTCCTGGCCGATAGTATATTTGTTGGCCGATGCATTTTATGTGCATCGTCCTAGCCGATACACTGGATCGTCCTGGACGATCCACGTGTCAGCACGTTTTGATCTTTAAATTCGGCCCCGGACGATCCATTATTGGACAATCGGCCGGGCCAATCCACTATTCGTCCTGGACGATACACGTGGCAAGCATTTAAAATGTTTTAACTTCGGCCGGTACGATCAATTATTGTGCATCATCCTGGACGATACACCTAATCGGCCCGGACGATCTGCTTTTTCAACGATCGTCCGGACTGACTCCTCGGGCCGATAGCCTGTGTCTAATCGGCCTGGCCGATATCTGATCGGCCCGGACGATTGGACCGCCTTTTTGACCAATCGGCCTGTACGTAATTATTGAACCATATCGGCCTGGACGATTCTGTAATCGGCCAAGACGATATGGCCGTTTCTTTAAATTCAGGCCGTTCCAGCCATGGCTTTTCACTTCCAACCCTTTCTCCTCTTGTGTTCTTTGCTTAGTGCTCTCAATGGCTGGTGGGAAACGCGCCCGACAGACTTCTGGGAGTTCCTCGAGGGCAAGGATTGACCCTCGTTTTCGGGAAGCAGAAGATGAAGCCGCCTATCTTCATTATAAAGAGTGTGGAATTACTGTCTCCAGAATTATCAATCTCGTCCACATCTCTTACCCGGTAATGGATCTTTTTTCTCACACCTCCCTCTGATTCATTCTGTCTCTTATCTTCCCTTTCAATTCAGAGTTTCTTCTAGAATTTTTCGCAAACCTTCGCATCAACCCTACCTTTACAGCCCTGACCTCCTATGTGAATTGACGCCTTGTCGAAATCACATATCAGGATTGTGTTGATCTTTTACAGCTATCCACCACCGGAGATAAGCTGCACATAATCGCCTCTGACCCTGATCTTGACTGGTCCACGGCAAATAACTTTCTTCGCCAAACCAATATACCCTACCATGTTGGAGAGACTAGCTCTTTAGTCAGAGATACCAGGACAATCCAACATGTCCTTCGCACCTCAGTCATTCCAAAGCCGGCGACCGAGTCCACATCACCCCTCTTCTTTCCCTCACTACCTTCTACATCATGGCTCATAGGAAATTCAACACTGCGGACCTAATCTTTCGATATATTGATCACCTAACCACTATTCGCGATCCAGGCCACAAAAGGAAACCAAATCTAGCCTTAGGACACATCATAGCCTATGTCCTTAAAACTAAATACCAACTTCAATATCCTATTTCACCAAACCTCTCAACCCCCTTCTACTCAAACAATTCCTTCAGCACCCTTCACAGTACTCGCCTTCACCCTGAGGAACCTCGGGGGGCTAGAGAGGAGGAGGCTCCCACTCCAGCTCCCTTTCCTGACCTTGTTCCTCTCCACCAACACTCACCGGTTGATCAGTTGATTGAGAGATTTGATAGATGGGAGACCCGGTTTGATGCCTATGTTGCTGCACAGGAGCAGCAACACTCTGAGGACATTGCCCGTTACGAGCATCACCGCGCTGAGGATTTAGCTCGATTTGACAGTTTCCTTACTCACCAGCAGCAGCAGCATGACCAGGACATTGACTGGTTCAATGCTCAGTTTACCACACTTGCCGGTTACTTTCAGCAGCCACCTCCATAACCTCCATCTGATGATCAGGATCTCTCGTTCTTTTAGTCTGTGCTTTGTGATGTTTGTCTTTTTGTAATTTGCTTGTTAAGTCTTTTGTGATATTTTTCTGTTGTTTTTGGACCCTCTTTTTATGATGACAAAAGGAGGAGTAGGATAGGGTGTGGTAGGAAAAAACTGTTATAACTTTGATTTTCTAATGAACATGTTTTTTTTTTTTAACTTTTCCTACTTGTGTTTGCCATCATCAAAAAGGGGGAGATTGTTGCAAATCTATTTTTCATGACTTATATTTTGAGGATTGACAAACACTGTTTCTCTTGGACTGGTTGTTGCTTCTAACTTTTCAGGAATCAAAGATCGGACGATCAAGAAGGAGCCAAGTTCAGGATTACGTAGGTTTAGGGTTGAGTCAGTCTGTACGTTTAATTTTCATCTTTTGAGTCTACTTGTAATGGTCAAAGAGACTGATGCTATGTAACCCTTCACACACACACTTGAGAGACTTAGAATTTCTATTTTTACTCATATCGGCCAGGACGATTTTTTTATCGGCCTGGACGATCAGCTTAAAACAGAAAGTCTAATTAAAGATTCTTAATTAAGGAAGCCGACATTAACAGATTGTCCTAGACGATACGTGTATCGGCCAGGACGATAAGCTCAAAATAGAAAGAAGTAGCCGCCATAGTCAATTATGGTATACTATATTTTTAAATTATCGGCCAGGACGATCCTAGGATCGGCCTGGACGATATTCACAAATTATGTCATAATTGTTCAGGAAATCAAGAGAGTAATTAAGGATGATTGATACGATCATATCGTCCTGGACGATCGCAGGATCGGCTAGGACAATTCAGTCAAAAACCTTATGTTACTTCAGGACGATCAATATCGGCCAGCTCGTATTCAGGGCTATTGTCAGGACGATTTTTCTCTGATTTGAACTGATCGGCCAGGACAATCGTAAGATCAGCCTGGACGATCAAACGAATTTTCAATCGTCCAGCTTTGCATCCAGGGCTATGCTCTGGCCGATCTTCATTGATTTGTACTGATCGGCCAGGCCGATGTCCATATCGGCCTGGACGATATTGTCGGCAACTTGCAATTAATGAGCTCTTTTGAAGCTCTTCTATTTAAGAGCTCTTGTCCAACATTTTTCAAGACCTTTGGCTGCTGCCTTGACCTGAGAAGACCTTGAGGAGAGAAAGAGAGAGAGGAGAGAGAGGATCTTGTGAGGGGGAGCTTGTGAGGGGATTCACAAGGGTTGCTTCAAGGATCGCTTTGCGTCGTCTTTGTCTAGAGTTTCTCGTCCGTGGAAGGGTAGGTAGAGGTAAGGAGTTTTGCTTTTGGTTTTGGTTCTCTGCCAGCTTTAGGAGAAAGCAAAAGGAGGTAGGTTCTCTGCCTTGCTGGGGTAGCTAAAAGGAGGTACTTGTGAGGGCTTCTCCGCCTAGTCGTGGGGGCTAAAGGAGAGTCACTTTTTGTAGTGCAATACTTGGAGGGTGCCTCCAAGGAGTGGACGTAGGTCGAGTCGAACTAACCACTATAAATTTATGTGTTCCTTTTCTTGCTTCCGCACTTTTAAATTCCGCATTTATTTTTGTGGTGTGATTTGGTTTATGCAATTTTCTCTCTTTGTGAAAATTATTTTTAAAATACCAATTCACCCCCCCTCTTGGTTAGCTTGGGACTAAGTTCATAGGGCTTAACATCCCCATCGAACTTTCAGTATATAGTGTTAAAATTGAAATTCTTTTTTCTAAATGGACCACTGATGATATAAATTTAGCATAACTGAATGCCAAATGTCTGAACTATTTTTTTATACACTAAAATCTGAGGATTATATACATGTTTTAACTTGTTCAACATGTAAAGAGAATTGGGACAAACTTTGTATTACTTATGAAGGAAAAAGGAAGTTAAACAATCTAGGCTAAATATTCTTTCTTCATGATTATGAACTTTTTCACATGAAACCTAACGAATCTATTTATGAAATGTATACTAGATTTACTCAGATTGTTACTTCTCTACATGCCTTAGGAAAGAACTTACAAACTATAAAAAAGTTAATAAAATTCTTTGTTATTTATCGTCTTCCTATGATGCAAAAATAGCTACCATTATCGGAAGTAGAAAATTCAATTCGTAAAAGTGCAAACCAATTTTTACAAATTGAAGTAAATACTTTAAAAGAAAATAAAAAACAACCTTCACTTGAAAAGTTTTATAATCCATCACATTAGCATGCATTATTCAAACCAAGGAAAAGGCACCATAACCCAAATAGATTAATGAATTATTTTCCTGGTATTTAATGTTTTTCTTGTGGCATGCTAGGACATATGTCCTACACTTTCACCATTCACTATAGAACACATTTGGTGTGGAGACAAAAAGTTCAAATTTTACATCATAGCATGCATACATTTTATTCTTCTTTCTATAAGATGGGACCAAAATTTGTTTGGGTTCCTAAATCTATCATCTGATGATTTTTTAGGTGTGCTCTCACAAAATACCTTGTAAGAGCATGTGGTACATGGATAGCGGGTGTTCAAGAAATATGATTGGAGATGCAGATCAATTCATTTTGCTGGAGGCCAAGGCAGGAGGTAACGTAACACTTGGAGATAACACCACCACGAGAGTGGTTGCATCAGGTATAATTGACAACTCCAAGAATTTTATATTTGAAAATATTTTATTGATAGATGCTTGAAATATAACCTTCTTAGCATAAGCCAACTTTGTGATTCACATAAATTTCTGTAATTGACAAGAATGAAAAACCTTAGAAAAGTCACCCAAAAAGACTTATTGAGAGGAATTCCCAAACTAAAGTTCATAACAAAATCACTTATGTGGTGCCTGTCAATTACACAAACTAGACAAATCCTCTTTCTACTCAATAAATGACATTAACACTAGCAAACCTTTAATAGTCCTACACATGGATCTCTAAGGACCTATCAATACTACAAGCCTAGGAGGGAAAAGTCTTTGGTTATGTGATTATTAATGATTATTTGAGGTTTACTCAGGTTATATTCCTATCTCGTAAAAGTAAATCATTCAAGGAGTTTAGGTCTTTTTCCACTTGGATTTAGAAGAAACTAGGTTGTGAAAGTTTAACCATTCATAGTGACCATGGTGGAGAATTTGAGAATGAGAAATTTGAATCTTACTGTAAGGAGTAAGGGATATATCATAATTTTTTAGCTCCTAGAATCCCTCAACATAATGGAGTTGTTGAAAAAAGAACAAGACCTTGGTAGAAGTTGCTATAGCCATATTAGATGAATACTCACTTCCTAAATACTTCTGGGCAAAAGCGGTGAATACAACCTGTTATGTTTGAAATAGGGTAATATTAGATCCAAGCTAAATATGACACCCTATGAAATATTGAAGGGTAGGACACCCAACCTCTCTCATCTTCATGTCTTTAGATGTAAAGTTTTTATTATGAATAATGGAAAATCTTTATTAAGAAAGTTTGACCCCAAGTCTGATGAATGAGTGTTCCTAGGTTACTGTTTGATTGAAAAAAATATTTAAGTATATATAGTTTTGAAAAATATTTAATTATTTTTGGGAAGATTAAATTTTGAATTTTAGTTTTGAAATCTAACACAACATTAGGAATGATATATCATCCCAAACGGGGAGAATATCATTCACTAATTGGTTCAAATTTCAAAATTTTAAAGTTATCCAAATTATTGTAGTCAAATTCAAAATTGTTTGTTTATGCTAATCTAAATGAAAGATCATTAATTTCATAATCAAACCCACGATAATAATTGATATACATTTCTAAAGAAAGAAGATATCAATCATTATCGATCATTTGAAAATGACGATAATTATAGTTGTATTTTAAATTTCCCAAAAATAATTAATTAGAGATTTTGAAAGATTTTGATTTTGAAAATTAGATCTGGGTTACTAAATCTCCTACGAGCGCAAGCCCTCGTAGTTAATTACATCGTAGAAAATCGGAATTTCCTACGAAAACTCTCGATTAAAATAGCGGTGTAAATTTTATTTATGATTTTCAAAGTTTGATATCAAAGGAAGAAAATGGTAGGAATTTCAAATGGGATTGGTTCAAAATTGAAGACTTATTTTCGGGGTCAAATGAAGAAAAGTATGAGGTGTTTTAAGATTCTGAATTACTTCAGAAACACCTCAATCTATCCTAAGTGTTAGGCTTGTATTTGATTGAAAGAAATTTTTTAGTTTGAGTGGTCAATTTTATTAGAAATTTGGGATTCAATTCCCGATACTTGAGGTCTTATGGCTCGAGCCAGCCTCAGAACCTAAGTCTAAATTGAGCACTAAAAGTTAGTGCCCCGAACCTAGCTAGTGCAATGCGAATCTAGTCTTACCCCGGCCTGGATTGGGGAGCCAGCTAAACCACCTAAACGATTTTAAAATATGAGTCCGATCTTTTTGTAGAGTGATAGGGACGTTAATTAGAAAATTTTAGAGGAATGGGGTCGACATGTAGAGCAGATCCTTAATTGACCCCTTTAACTTATGTCGGGTATTTGATGTGAATGCATGAAAAAACCCTCGGCGAGTCCAAGCTTACTTCTTAGGACCGTTTAGAGTTTCTATCTTATCTTAAAAAATTTATTTAATTAAAGTAGAAGAATTTTTGACAGACCCCTAAGAGCCTAAATTCGAATTCCAGGTCAAACCAAATACGGCATGCAAATAAAAAGACTAGAAAAGCAGGAGTTCTGATGCGCAATCATTAAATAAATCAATTAAATTAAATGTATCAAATTGAATGTCCATATGGCAAGTGCCATTTATTATTACATCTCAAAAATTACAATAAATTAAAGTGGCCGGGCACCACTAACTACAACCCGGATTTTTAATCCTAAATCAAATGACTTTGAGATTTGGGATTCTTCTCGTTGTCCAATCCTTCATCTTCTCACTAACATCTTGATTCGTCGGTTCAGGATATCCAAATGGAAGGAAACTCCCCCTTGATCGGGGTGTTATCTTTTCTCTTTGGATATTTGCAAAGTATCCTAATTTGACTTCCAAATGGAAGAAGACTCTCCCCTTTAGGGATGTCTTCACCTCTTTGGAATTCAAATTGAATTAAACATCCAACTCTCAAATCATTTAAAATAAATTACAACCTTTACTGAATTGAATTTACATTAATTGAAATAAAAAAATCTAGACTCCATCCTGCAAGGTTATCCTAATAATCAGCAGTTGTATATAATCCCAAGCAGTTATAATATGAAAATTGGAATGCATTTTTTTTAGCCACACTAGGCCATGCTCTTTTTATTTAAAGGGGATCTTAAGCGCGGCAGGTACCTGTGCAAAGAGTATATAATTTTTTATTAATTGCCCCCTTTAATTTCAGCTCTTTGTATGAGCATGACCACCTGCATAAGATTGCACAAATATAATTCGTCCCTAACCTTGGGGTAAATCTAACGCACAATCAATCACAGAGTGCAGGAAATGAGTAAATAAACACATCAATTCTACACTAGCAAACAGCATGCAGTAAAAGCTCAAAAAATGTGGCACACAACTGCAGAAAGTAAAACACCGGCCTATCCTAAAACTAGAGTCAGTGATCCTAGCAAACCATCTAAAGTGTGTGGGATAGGTCGTGCGGTTTTGATATATCCTAAATGGAATATTTGATTGAAATTGCTTAAGGTTTGATTGCTGATTTTTAAGGATTTGATTAATTTAAATTTGCCATTAATTGATTCGTGGTGTTGTGCCACCAGGCTCGAGGAACTAGCCTCCTTAGGACACTTAGCCTTGCAGCCCGGAGTAGTCCAGCCGATAAACCAAATTAATGTAATTGAATTAAAGATTTTAAAAGGTTAAATAATCAATAATTAATCTATTTTAAGGTTTAACACCCCTTATAATCCATTCGTGGCGTTGTGCCACCAGGCTCGAGGAACCAGCCTCCTTAGGACACTTAGCCCCGCAGCTCGGAGTAGTCAGCCAATAAACTTTGTCTTTAGGATGATTGTTATGTTTTAAAAGTTTTGTTGAGTGTTTTAAACATTAAGCTAACATTTCTGGAGTTTTAAAGCAATTTTGAGTTTTACGAATTTTTTGAATATTTTAATCATTTAATTAAAGGATCAAAAGTTGCATTTTTGATTAAGCTCATATTCCGGAATGTTTGTATTTTATTAAAATACTAGTCCTTACTACGATCAGTTAGACAGTAAGTACATTAAAATCGGATTTTTCTAAATTTTATTACGAAGGTTTGAAGTTTTGAACTAGATTTTAACTACGGTTTGACCAATTTGTTGACTTTTGAAATATTACAGATTTCTAGAATTTATTCTTTTTAATAAATATTAGGCATTATTATGAGTTGAATGCAAGTGAGTTTATTCAATTTAGATTTTTCTGGAATTAGTTATGAATGTTTGAAGTTTATGTATTTATTGAATTTTTTAAAAATCCTTATTTAAAGGCCCTTTTTGTGATTTTTCTCCAAATCAGTTCCCAACTCCTTGAAATCAACTCCAAAGGTCAGGAATGACCTAAGGAGAGATTCCCAAGTGTTTGAGAAACTTTTGAAATTTTTAATATTTATTAAATAATTATATTAGTCAAATATTAGTTTTTAATTAAAATTAAACTAAGGTTTAATTTGCTGTCAAATCAATTGAATTTTAATTTTAATGAGTTAAGGATTTAATTCTGGTCAGTTAGAGGTGTTATACATATTTTTTTTGGATTTAAACATGATTTATTACATTTTTTTGAAGGTTTAATGGCTTAATTAAGGTTTAAACTTAGGAAATTCGATTAAGGGGCTTAATGGTCTCTAAAACCAGTGAAAATTTTTTCTAGTGGCTGTACAGGTCACTAAGTTCAAGTTTTTGAAATTTCAACTCAAGGGGAAGTGGATCCTAATTATTGGAAATATTCTAAGTTCTCTAAACATTTATCCTTAATTATTGTCCTTAGTGACATTAAGTTTAATAGGTTTGAATTGAAGTTTTGACTAACCCTTGACCGAGCATGAAATAAACACACAATAACAACCAATTCATAGATCTAAGAGAGCCTTAGACTAAGTGCAAGTGTATTCTTCCTAAGCATGCAAATACTAAACAAAAGATATATAATTAAGATAAGGTTATTGAACAATCAATGAATGATTATTCATTAATCATCACCTTTAATTCTATTCAAATAGACTTAATCTATGCTTAGAATTTCAACAAACCTCTCAAGATTTAAGGATTTAAAATATGTATATAATTTCATAAATAGTTTTCAAAACAAATGTGTATATAAATTAACGTATACATGTATAAAATATAAGCTTAAAAATAGATAATCAAAATATTTGTCAAAATAAAATTTCAATGACTTGAGAGATTTCTGATTTCAAAGTTATTTAAAAATTAATTTCTAATTTTTAAATAATTAATATAATATTTAATTAAATATTAAAGAAATTCAAATAATTCAAGTTAATTAAAATAAAATAAGTTTTTAATAGTGAAAATAGTTTTGAATTAAAATTCTCAATTTTCTTAAAATTTGATGTATTACTTGAATTTTAAGAAGTTAAATTAAATTTTTAATGAATTTCAAAAATTTTAAGTTATTTAAAATATTTGAATTGATTTAAAATTAATTAATAATTAAAATACTTTTAAAATCAAGTTGAATAAAATATTAAATGTTTTCTGAAATTTCAAAGTATCCTTTAAAATATATCTTTGAATTTTCTAAATATTTTAATAAACTTCTAATTATATACTAATTTAGAATAATAAAAAAAATTAAAATAATCTAAAATATATAGAATATTTTTAAATTAGGTTTAATTTGAAATCAAAGATCTTGATTTTATGAGAAATTTGATATATTATATTAATAATTTAGATTTATATTTAATTTTCAATATTTTTTTAGATTTTTTTGTTAAATAAAATAACTAAAAATAATTAATTCCAATTAAGTGCAGGAGCTAACGGTGGGATACACACGTGGCGCCTCCTGGTTCGTCCACGAGGCGGCGGCGATCAAATAATTGGCATTAAATAGACGGCGGCGGCTGGGGTCCACACGGCATCCACTTAATCCAGTCAGCAGATCCTCCCATCCGTTGGATCAACCGCGGTTTGGGATCAAAGGCTGGGATTAGATTCTGCGGTTTGATCTCATGAAGGAAGATCAGGCGGCGAGATCTTGATCCCGCGATACTAAACAGACGGCCCAGATGCGGTCGAGTGAAGAAATCGAGCGCTGACTCGAGTATACAGTCTGATCAACGCGCGGAGCGGCTCGATCGAAATCGTTGATTGAGCGATCAATGGTCCAGAAATGGCGGACCTGGACTGAGCCGCGAGAGCACCCTAGAAGGCGTTTTTTGGCTCGTTCAGGCGATCCATACAATGAAATGTTTTGAAATTTTAAATCTAGATTAATATAGTGAACAGAAATTTTGGGGAGTATTTTATTTTACTTAAAACAAGCTTAAAAAAAACCTATTTAGACTAGTGTACCTAGCTCTAGAGTTTCGATTTTCACCTTAATTTTTGGACGGATTGAACCGTTAAATGGATGGTTGAGCTTGTAGACTGTCCACGATTAAGTTCCCAGTTGAATCCACGCTCCGACGCTCCACGAATCGCTTGGAATGAGCTTTGGGTGGATTGGGTAATGAGCTCGCTGGAAGATCGCCGGAGAAGGTTTGATCGCCGGATTTTGAGTGGGGAGATGTTGAGGAATCTCTAGTGAGCCTAATGGAACAGAGATTCAAGTTGGAGGAGCTCTAGACAGGTGAGAGAATGCTAGGATTCGAATGATGCTTCATTAGGGCATTTCTCCCTATTCAAATGTTCCCAGGTTGAACTAATGGCTAGGATCAAATGGCTGGACCTCCAGATGCTGCCATGTGTCGTTGGGAGTTGGTGGGAGCAGAAGTCAAGGACGGATCAAGGACATCCTACATGGAAAGGGCTTTTTATCCTATATTTGGACACATGGAGTAATGGGGGCTGTTAGATCAAGATCAAAGGGCTGGAATAAACCCTAAGAAGCTTCCAGAGCCTGATTAAATAGCTGGATGGGTTAGAGGTGGAGTGGATTAAGCTCAAAGATTAATTTAATCAAGTTTGACCACTCAAATTGCTTGGTTTGACACATTGACCAGTCCAAAGCCACTTGGACTGCTGATGTGGCAATGAAAAAGCTTTAGAAAATTGTTTGAAGGGTTTGGAAGAGATTGGGCTAGCTTGGGTCAAGCCACTTGGACATTTAGAGATTTGTTGACCAAGTGTTGACTGGTCAACTGACCATGTTGACTGCTGATGTGGCAGTAAAGGGATCTCAAGGGTTGATTAGAATGAACCAAAGCCAAGGCCAAGTGGAGGGATAGAGACTAGAATTTGATTCTGGGTTTCGCAATAGACTTAACCCAAGCTTAGAGTTGACTTGGTCAACTCTAATTGGATTTGATTGGCCAACATCCAAAGCATGGTTAGACTATAATTAGGAGTTGATTTGAAGCTTGAAATGGATTCAATGGATTGAATGGGTTAAAATAACCCATTAAAGCCTTAAGGGAATTTTGAGTCAACCTAGGTTGACTGGGTCAACTAGATTGACCCAAAGGGTGGGTCTAGGCTGGGCAGGTTTGAAATGATATTTGAAGTCTGATAGAGGTGGTTTCAGGGATTGAATAGGCCATTTGGGTCAAATATGCCTATTGGGCCTTTAATGGGCCTTGAATCAATTATGGGTGATTTGACCAATCGGGTGGGTCAAGGGTCTGGAAATGGGTTCAATCAATTTGAAATAATATTTTGAGTCTACTGGGTGTGGCTTCGAGGTTTGAAAGGGTCAATTTGGTAAAAATCCCAATTTGAACCCTTAAGGGTCTTCTTGGGTCAACTCTGTTGACTTGGTCAACCAGGTTGACTCAAGAGCTGGGAATGGGTCAAACAGGTTTAAAATGGCATTTGAAACTTGCTGGAGGTGGTTGCAATCAATTCGGAGTTCATTTGGTTTGAAATCAATATTTGAGCCCCCATAGGGGTATTTTGGTCATTTTGGGCTCATACCCACTAGGGGCTGAGTTGAGTCCAGAAAAAATCCAGTTTATCGATCAACACATCAGAATTAATGGTCTGGAAGTGACTAGAGGCTTTGGTGAAGGCTCTAAGGTCAGAATTTTTGAACTGACAGGTCCAGTGGCATAGGCTGTAAATATTTGAAGGTTTTACAACCTATGGATTTTAATTAAGATTCTGAGGTTAGAGACCTCATAATTGGTTCAAATTTGGAGGGTTACCTTCAGAGACATGTCCCATCAGTATGCAACTGACATACTCTAAATCGGAGGTCATTTGATTGGGTTTCAAAGTGTTTGAAATTTTAATGGAAAAGGCCTTTAGGACAAAACCTTTAGACCTTGGATTTGGCTTTGAGTCTAAACTTTTTGAATTTGATCTGAATTTTATTGAAATTTGAATCAGATTAAGGTATGGGTTGACTTAAGATCTAAATTGATCCTAAGGTCTGGAGTCTAGAAGAGTCCTAGGGTCTAGAGTAGATCCTAGGGTCTAGATTGATTTGGAGATTGAATTGATTTAGGATCAGGATTGATTTGGATGGGTTCCTTAATGACCTCATATAAAAATGAGGTCAACAAATGGACCCCTAATATGTGTAATAGAATGAAATTCTATTGCACATATTGGCGTTGACCGAGTTAAAATGTCAAGTCTGGATTTTGGTCCTAAGGATAAATGAAATCTATCCCTGGGGAAAAGAAAATCTGAGTGATCGTACATAAAGGAAGGATTCCTAACTATAAAAGATTGAATTTGAAATTTGATACTAGGGTAATGCCACGAAGGGCGTTCTCTACCACTAGTGGATCTAGTCCTAAGGAGAGGAAGCACGATGACTCATATCTGTCCTTAGAAAAGAGAGAACTAGAGATTTTGTGGGAAGGAAACATTGCTTCCCATGACAGATCAGATCTGGATTGATCATATGTAAATGAAACTTGATTTACATAGAAGATCAGATTTGAAAGATTAGATATAGAGGAAACTTGCTATATATAAAATCAAGTCTAGAATGATCATTGGTAGAGGAAACTTGCACTAAGGATGATCGGATCATGATTGATCATATGTAAAGGAAACTTACTTTACATAGAAGATCAGATTTGAAAGATTAGATATAGAGGAAACTTGCTCTATATAAAATCAGGTCTGGAATGATCATTGGTAGAGGAAACTTGTTCTACGGATGATCGGATCTGGATTGATCATGTGCAAAGGAAACTTGCTTTACACAGGTGATCAAATTTGAAAAATCGTATATAGAGGAAACTTGCTCTATATAAGATCAAGATTAAAATGATCATTGGTAGAGGAAACTTGCTCTACGGATGATCAGATCTGGATTAATCATGTGCAAAGGAAACTTGCTTTACACAGGTGATCAAATTTGAAAAATCATATATAGAGGAAACTTGCTCTATATAAGATCAAGATCGAGATTTGAATTTTAGGGTGGTGCCACAAAAGGCATACTTCATCATTAAAAGGCTTGAACTTAAGACAAGAAGATCTGAAGAATCACTTCTTAGCCTTAAGAAAAGAGACGCAAGGTATTAAACTTTAAAAAGATTTGAAGAGAATTGGACAAAATTGATTGAAACTTGAAGATTTTATTGATTGAAAATTTGAGCTACATCAAGCATAGTATTTCTTAAGGAAACGTCCATTTACAGGAAGCATCGGGTGATTTCCTTTACAATCCACTAGCTGATACGAGCCTCCTTCGTAGGTTGTTTCCACTACGAAGGGTCCTTCCCAAGTTGGTTCAAACTTTCCACCGAGTTTTCGGTGCGCTAAGATAGGCCTCCGAAGAACCAAGACCAAGTCGCCTACTTGGAAGGTTCTAGGTCGCACTAATTTATCGTGAGCTTGAATCATTCGAGCTTTGTACAACTCTAAATTTTGCTGAGCTTGAAGACGACATCCTTCAAGGCTTTCAAGTTCTTCTAAACGGAGTTGTGCATTCTGTTGAATTGTTATCTGGTTCTGGATTGCAATTCTGAGCGAAGGGATTTGAACTTCAAGAGGGAGCACGGCCTCGGATCCATACACTAGTGCAAACGGTGTGGATTGGGTCGGGGTTCGATAAGTGGTCCTGTAGGCCCACAAAGCTTCCACCAAACTCTCATCCCACTGACGTTTATTATCATCAAGGGTCTTTTTGATGATTTGGACCAAAGTTTTATTAAAGGCTTCAGCCAATCCATTAGCCCGTGGGTAATAGATTGTTGAATATCTCCAATCAATACCATGGTGATTTGCAAAATTATTGATCTTTGTAGACTTGAAAGCGGACCCATTATCGGATATGATTCTGCGTGGCACGCCAAATCTATATACGATATGGTCACGGAAGAATTTTATTACATGGTGTGATGTTACATTTCTTAGTGGGACTGCTTCCGCCCACTTTGAAAAGTAGTCAGTCGCTGCTAAATTGAAGCAGGGACCCTTCGAGGAAGGAGGGTCAATTGGCCCGATGATATCCATGCCCCAACTTTCGAAGGGCCACGAGGCTATCGTGGGATGCAACACGTTAGGCGGCTGATGTAAAACCACACCATGTACTTGGCACTGATGACAACACTTTGCAATTTTCATGCAATCATCAATCATCGTAGGCCAGTAGTATCCAAGTCTTTTGATCTTCATTTTCATCTTTGAACCCGATTGATGAGCACCGCACAGTCCAGCATGGACTTCGTTAACGATCTTCAGGGCCTCACATTTGTCTAAACAACGGAGCCACGTCTGATCGAATGATTGTCGGTATAACGTATTGTTGACTAGTGCGTAGGATAGGGCACGTTTCTTAATTTGATGGGCAAGTGATCTTTTGTGAGGGAGCTTGCCTTCTTGAAGGTATTCAATTATCGGTTGTCTCCAATCTGCTTCTTCATCGATTGCTGAAGAAGTAGAAAGGACTTGGAAAATTTGTTTGTTGATGTACTCAAAATCTATAGGAGACAGGACTTGACGACCCTGCACCTCTATAGGGATGGAGTCTTCTTCTGGGAAGGCAACTTCCTTTGCAAGCTTTGCGAGGGCATCCGCCGAAGAATTGCTTCCACGGGGAATCCTATACATAGTTACAATCGAAATTTGCTCGAGCAAATGACAGGTGTACTGATGGTATTTCAGGAGTTTAGGATTCAAAACTTTATAGGTTTCTGCAATCTAGTTGATCACCAGTTGGGAATCACCAAAAATTTTAATCTCTTTAATCTCCATCAAAATTATAAGTTCCAGACCAGTTATCAGAGCTTCGTACTCAGCTTCATTATTCGTACAAGGTTCTGATAAGTGGTAGGAAAAGTACATCATTCCCTTATCTGGTGTTATGAATACCAGGCCAACTCCGGCTTTCCCGGGAATAGTAGATTCAGGTGTTTTGCCCCATTGGGAAGACGCAGCACCATCAAAATACATTTCCCAGGTTTGAGTAGTGGCTTCCTCAAAACTCATGATTTGCTCATCAGATAAATCATCGTTTAGAGGGGATTCCGCTGGCAACGGGTGTGCCGCAAGGAAGTTGGCGATGACCTGCCCTTTCACAGCACGCAGGGGAATGAAAGTGATTTCAAATTAGAGCAATATCATAGACCAACGAGCCAAACGTCCTGACAATGTAGGCCTGGTCATAAGATATTGCAAGGGGTTAAAACTGGAAATTAAATTGATTTGATGAGAAAGCATGAAATGTCTTAGTTTTTAGGCTGCAAAGACTAAGGCGAGACAGTGTTTCCTAATCGTTGGATACCAAATTTTCGTTGGTAAAAGTCTCCGACTTAGGTAGTAGAGAGCATTCTCTTTCCCTTCGTCATTGACTTGAGCAAGGAGGGCCCCGAGAGACTCGTCAAGGGCCGCAGTGTAGAGTATTAGAGGTCTCCCCGGAATAGGGGCTGCCAAGACTGGTGGATTTGTTAGATATTGTTTGATATTTTTAAAAGCAGATTGACATTTCTCGTCCCAAATGAATTTGGCATCCTTTTTAGCGAGGACCGAGAATGGTTGACATCTTCCGGAAAGATTAGAGATGAATCTTCTTATATACGCCAGTCTATCTTGAAGAGATCTTAGTTGAGTAAGGCTCCTAGGAGGCGACATATTTAAGATAACTTCAATTTTAGCATGATCAATTTCAATTCCACGGTGCCTTACTACGAAACCTAGAAATTTTCCTGACGCGACACCGAAGGCGCACTTCAAAGGATTCATCTTAAGGTCATAGCGGTGCAATCGCTCGAAGACGATTCTTAAATCATAAAGATGAGCCTCTTTAGCTTTACTATTGAAAACTAAATCATCGATGTAGCATTCGACTTGATTGTGGATTAAGTCATCAAAGATTCGAGTCATAGCCCGCTGGTAGGTTGCACCGGCATTTTTAAGACCAAATGGCATCACTTTATAACAAAAGATCCCTATAGGACTTCTGAATGCAGTGTTTCTCTCATCTTCTGGGGCCATCTTGATTTACTTATAACCAGAAAAGCCATCCATAAAGGAGAAAATAACATGCGAGGAGGCAATGTCCACCATTAGTTCTGGAATTGGCAAAGGAAATTCATCCTTAGGACATGCCTTATTCAGGTCTCTATAGTCAACACAGACCCAGATTTGACCATTCTTCTTTCGAACAGGCACAACGCTGGCTACCCAAGAAGGATATTGCTCCTCCCGGATAAATCCGGCTTCGGCCAATTTCTTAACTTCAGAAATGACTTGTTGTTCGATCTCCAGACGCATGCGTCATGGAGCTTGTTTGACAGGAATGGCATCATACCAGATTCCAAGTTTATGAACTGCTATATCGGCGAACAAGCCTGGCATTTCGTCGTATGTCCAAGCGAAACAGTCCTTAAACTTGAATAGAAGTTGAATTAGATCCTTAGACTCGTCCTCACTCAACAAAGAACTTATGAACGTGGGGCGAGGGTCATCCTCTGTTCCAAGGTTAATTTCTTTAAGTTTATCAACTGTCGATTTAATTTCTTCTTCAAATTCAGGGGGTGCATCCCAAATTTGAACTTCATCTGAATCATCTAAGGTCTCCAAACAAAGTCTGTCGAGTGAATCGACGACTTCAGCAGGGACATTTTCAGATTTAAGATGGATGGTTATCATCAAGCAATATTCATCATCGTCAAACGAACTAACGGAACCAAAGCCGATATCACTCATCCAATTTTTATTGAATTTGGAATTCCAAATACTTTGGTGGTATCTAGCTTGGCCCTTAGTCCATTGACTCGGAACAAAACCTTTAGAGATAAGAGCTTTAACACCAAGAGGAAAGTAGCCAAAAGGTAATTCCATTAATTCGTTGAAATCTGCCTCCTCAAGGATTACATCACCTTCATTCCTTGAAGAGGAGGTGCCAGGGAAGAACCTCTGGACTCTCTTTACTTCTCCATCTAAGTTAGGGGCATCCTTAGTTACTAACCCTGAGACTCTGTCAGCGGACAGTGGGGTTAAGGCTAAGGATTTAACTGCCCTATTAAACTTTTCGTAGATAGTCAATTCAGGCTCGTCACTTTGAGGTTTAGATTTATTACCTTCTTGGTCGCTATCTGAATCTAAAGTGAGATCATACTTTGGAGGAGGATTGATTTTCCTATAGTCAAATGCAATTCTAGCACCCCTCCTTCTTGATTCTTCATCTGAACTTGTTTCGGGTTTGATGTACATTGGGGGATTTCTCTTTTCAATGGAAGGGCGGCCTCGGCCGCGTGCTCTTTGGGCCATCCTTCCACCTCTTTGGGGTAGATTGATTGAAGGCCTAAAAACCACGAGCTCGACGTCGTCTTCACTACTATAATCGTCTTTTTTTTTATTCTTGACTTTTTCTTTTCTCAATTTTTGAATTGCTTTTAAACTTTAATTTTTTGTTTTTTCCTCTTTAACATTGATCTCTACCTTAGATTTGGTAGTGGACCCTTTGGGAACATAGTACGCAGCATCCTCATAGATCCTGATCTCGTGAATAGAGAATGGTTGCAAATCACCCTTGATTTCAAACTCAATACCATCTCGTTGATACTTGATGCATTGATGCAAGGTGGAAGGAACCATCCTATACTCATGGATCCAAGGCCTACCTAGGAGCGCATTAAAGGATGTAGCCGAATCAATAATATGAAATTTCGCTTCAATTTTCAACTCTCCTATCTCTAGAAGAAGTGTGATTGAACCTAAAGCCTTCTCGCCTTTTTCATTGAACCCACGAAGCACCAACTTATAGGTTGAGAGCTTGCTAGTATCAATTCTAAGGTATGCGAGAGTCTTTATATTCAAAACATTGACCGATGCACCCGGATCAACAAGAACTCTTGATAATTTGAACTTTCCCACATTTACAGTGATGTAAAGTGGGCAATTGTGGTCGGCAGTTCCAAGGAGTAGATCTTCATCGGAGAAGGTAATTCCTGGGAATTCTTTGAAGTACAAAGCTTCCTCCTCAGAAGTTGAAGTGAGTTGAGCTAAGCAAATCTTGGGGTCGAGAAGTGCTTTAATTAAAGTCTCCCTCATCTCTTTTGAAAGGATGAGGGCATCGTAGATGCTCAACTTAGCAGGCAACTTCCTAAGGTGAGCTAAGACGTTCTAATCAACACTTGGAACATTAACATCCGGTGGATTTGAAAGAGAGTTTGATTGTTGAGTAAAGACTTGAATCGGATCAGTGGAAACAACTTATTTTTCCTTTTCCTGTGGGGGACGCCTAAGGGGTAAAACCTTGCCACCACGTAGTTGTACTTGCACGATTTCATCGGAAGGATAGTCTACGGGGAGGTCTACGCTCTCCTTAAGCGGTTGATTGTCATTTTTTGAATGGGAATCTGAATCTGAAAAGTCTATCACAACAGGACTCCCTTGAAAATTAATTTCAGGGGTATCACCCTCTGATACGACATCAAATTTATCTTCCCCTTGAAGGGTCAAATCTGGAGAGCTGGGTTTTTGAACTTCTTGATTATCCTCAGCTGGCTCCGGGTTATTTTCAATAGAAGAATCATTTAAAATTTCATTCTCAACACTAATCATCAAAACATTTGCAGAAGGATCTTTCTTTTTATTCAATTTTGGACCCTTTGCCTTTGATGGGGCAAAGTAAAAGTCAGATAACTTTAATGGGGCTAGTGGTTTTGAGCCACCATCCACCACTTATACAGATCTCTCATCAACAAATTTCCTCTCTACAAAAGGTTCACTCTTTTTATTTTTATTTGATACAGTAGTTCCTACAACTACTAGAGAGGAAATCGTCCCAACATCCTCCTGCGATGCCTCCAGCTCAACCTCCCAGATTGGGCCACGGGCTCTCGTCGGTAACTGTTGAAAAAGACGAAAAGATTGGTTAATCGACTTTTTAAATGCTCGGGATAGTGCTATATCCCAACCATCTTCAATGGACAAAGAAAGATTAGAAATTTTACCTGAAATGGATTTGACAGATTCCTGATCCGGATTAACCAAGTACTCATTTGGAATTATAATATTACCTTGACGGATGTTTTTCTCGAGCCAGTCCTTAAAGACTATACAGTCTTCAATTGTGTGCCCCAACATGCGATGGTAGGGGCAAAAGGTCGGATCATCCTTTTTATTTGCCTCTTCCGGTTTTTCGGCCTCCGATAATAAAAAATCTGGCTTCTTTAGAAGGCTCTTAAAAATTTTCTTCACCGACTCCCTTTTGAATGGATACGGACGAGCCAATCTCTCTTCAAAAGTGGGCCGGTAATATTCTCTGGTAGGTTGAGAAGTTACCTGAAATGGTTAAGGTTTCTGAGTTTGTTGAACAGTAGGGTTACTTGATTGAACGTTGACCGGCTTCTTCCCCTTGTCGACTGCTGAAACCGTTGCTGTCCTCTTTTCAAAGGACTTCAACGGTTTACTAACCTTCTTATCTTCAGTAGAATCCTTCAAGAATGGCTTTTGGGAGCCTCTTCTTGTAGATTACTAGCTTTGTTAAGAATTTTTTCGAAGGTTTTAATTGTAAACCCCTTTAACAGAAAGGCAATAGGCCTGTGGATATTCTTTAGAAGGATTTCCACTGCATGTTGCTCTTGCAGTTGGGGTTCACATTTCATCGAGAGGTTTCGCCACCTCAAGATGTAGTCGACTAAAGACTCGCCTAGTTTTTGCTTTTCGATGATGAGATCACCAACGGTTACACGTTGTTGAGCTCCTGAGAATCTCTTTAAAAAAAGACCCTCGAGCTCTGTGAAAGTTTTTACTGAACCATTTGATAGATCTGCGTACCACTCAAAAGCAATATCGGACAAACTACTCACAAACTAACGAAAGAGTAGAGCATCCGACCCTCCTGCATTGCAACAACATGCTCGGAAATGGGCCAGATGCTGTCTTGGGTTTTCTAAGCCGCTAAAAATTTTGAAAGAAGGTGGCACAAAACCCTTGGGATAAGAAACCAAATCATATTCCTCGGGGTAGGGTCTACCCTTTAGAATAGATATAGTTCCTTGTGAATGGGCTAAGGCCTCCCTTACCTGGGTTTCAATCATCTAACAGGTATCTTTTTCTGGTGGAGGAGTGACTTCTGGAATCTTGAAACTAGAATCAGCCTTCCTGCTGTGCTCACCCGTTGTGAGTATTGTGGGCTGTAACTGATCGGGTTTAGACTGTTATGGCTGGAAAATCTGACTTTGCATTTGTTCTACCTTTAGCATCATCTCTTTGACCTTTCTTTCCAGACTTTTGATGTAATCATCTTTATCTCTCAGTTTGACAGAGGTATCAGAATCTGAGTCAACTGCTGCTGACTCTTCTTCTTTATCAGAGCGGTGTTTAGAAGGCTCAGCATCTTTAGTTGATGCTCGAGACTCGACCATGTGGACATCCGCTATTGGCTCCTCCTCAATTAACAAGTCATCTTCATCCGGATTGAATTCATCAATAGCCTTCTTCTTAAGGATATCTCTGATTTCTTGTACCACTTCCTCGACTGGCCTCCCATCTATTGCTTTAGTATAAATTGGTAAATATCCATCATAACTCATCACTTTATCATATTCTTTCACATCTAACTTATCAAAGATATTGTTAATCTTGACATCTTCTTCGGTGACTTCTTCACTAACCAATTGATCTAACATCTCTTGATCAGGATCTTGGGCCATCTCCTCCCCTCCGACTATCCCGAGGTCGGTAGTCGCAAGGGTGACATCCTCAGTAGGGTGAGGGACATCTATCTTAATTGGTGATGGAGGTGCTTGAACAACGGGGTCTCCAACATCAACATGGATAGAGTCCTTACATCCCTGAACTGGGAGTCTAGGGAGTTTGAACGGTATCTGAATTTGAGGTTCTTTAAATTGTATTCCAATACATTTACTAAACTTTCTTCTTGCACATGATTCTTCTGGCAACATGGGCCTCTTGCCCTTAACATCAACTGGTTTCAGCTCTTTAAAGACTTCTTTAGATTTTGCTATCACTGGGGCCAGCTTTGATAGTTTTAAAGGTGGGGTCGGTGGTCTATCACTAAAAGAGCGACTATGGCCAGACCCGGTTAATACTATCTCCTCCATCTTTGCAGATGGGAGGCGAGGCACCCAGTGGTATCCATCTACCAAGACTGAAGATACAGGTTGTTTGACAAATTTCTTGTTCTTCCTCACTGGTTGAAGAGTCAGGTTCTTGGCTTCAGATTTTTCTTCTTTTAAAACCTCCTTTTCAAGTTTGTGTGAAATCACCCCATTCAAGTGTTTCACATACTGTTCCTTAGTCTGCCCTACTTGAGCAGCACAAGTATGGATGATATTTCTAAGCATCCTAGTTTTCAGAACTTGCTTCTCTTTCGGGGTTCTCTTAACAGAATAGTCTACTGGGCTAGGCGGAGTGCTAGCTATTCGAGTGACTCTCTCCTCCCCTGCAGCAGCTGCGAGGGCGTGAAAACGACTCCCTTTAAGGAGTGGAGAAGAGGCAGGGATTGGCAGCTCCTCAGCAGCCTCAAGATCAACTTTACTCAAGGCCTTCAGCTCGGCCACCTTCTTGGTCTTGGTGATTTTCTTTCTTAACCTTCTCAGATAATTCTTCTTGGAATTCTTACTGCCATAAAGAGTTTCAGAACTAGAAGATCCTTTCTCAAGTACTCTTTTGGCCGCAGCGCCAGCTTCCAATTTTTTTGCATCTTCGAGGAATTCTTTGGGTGCATTAGCGATATCTAATGCATACCAAAGACTAGGAGGGGCATCATTTCTAGCTTCTATGGCCAACTGAACTAGAGGGGCATCTTTCTCTCCCTCAACAGCAAGATCCACCAAAGTATTTCTATTCATCACCAGTCTAAGGGACTTAAACCCTATTCTGAATTGGATTGAATTTTCATAAATCAATTCTTCAATCAGTAAGTCACAATCTATTGAAAACAGTAGTTTGCCAGCCATTGCAGTTGATTTGATTATCTGAGATTTGAAAGGAGAAGATTTGAATTAGAAACTTGAATTTGAATTTGAAAATAAATTTATATTTTATCATATATATTGGGTTATAAGAGCTATAACCCGGTATAAAATGATAGAATATGGAGTTTGATTTTGATTGAAATAGAGTTTGAATTTTCGTTGTATACATTCAACTACAAAAGGATTTTGTAGGAATATATATAACAACGATAATCTGAATTTGATTTGGATGAATTTGAAGAAGTTGTTTGAATTATATTTTGAAAGATAGAGATTTGGACATTCGAAAATCCGGCAGCATTTTCCCTTATTTTTTGAACTCAATGTGTTGAATTTTCATTCAACAAAAGGTTCACAAACAAATATCGGGAAAATCACTAAGAAGGCTTAACTCTTTCAACCTTGAGAATAACCCAAGAGTGAAATGTTAAAGGCAGATTTTTACCGGATAGAGTTTAAAGGTTCGTTGTATATGCTAACTACGATGATCGTCGTAGGATTACATATAGCAGCAATGAATGATTTTAGAAAGATATTTGAAAGTTAGAAAATCCGGCAGCACTTCCCCCTATTTTTGAGACTCAATATGCTGAATTTTCATTCAACAAAAAGGTCTACAATTATTAGGGGAAAATACCAAAAGATTTTCAAATGTGATTAAAGGGTGAAATTGTCGAAAGCAAACTCTTGCCATGAAGATTCAAAGATGTGTTGTATATGCCAACTACGATGATCTTTGTAGGAAGACATATAACAACAACAATCGATTTCGATTTGATTTTCAAAAGAGATATCTAAAAATTCAGAAAAAATTCGGCATCATCTCCCCTTATTTTGGGACTCGAGGTGTCAAATTTTCATCCAACAAAAAGGTCCACATTAATTAGGGGAGATTTATTTGGAATTTACTTGACTCTTTCATTCTAGTCAGTGGACTAAGAACGAAATGTCATAGCTTAATTCTACCAATATAATTGAATTTTAAGACGAACCTTAAAAGTGAATGTTATGCTTGATCGTATATATCGGATTGAAATTGTTACAATTCAATATACAACGATACAATCATAACGATTATCTAGACGTTGGAAGGATTAAAATTCTACTAAAAGACTAGAATTTAGATTTTGAAAATTGAGGAAATTTTTTATAAGTTATATAACTTAGCATGCCACTAGTAGCCCGAGCACGCTAGTTTCTAACATTTATAGAAAGGTTTAGAAATGGATAGGCTTAACTCTTTCGCTCTACCAACTAAGTTGGAGGCAACATGTCCAAGCCTAAACTAGAGGGAGGTTTCCTACACTCACCTCTCATTACACGTGTTTTAATTGAGTTGGCCACACTCTCTCAAGGGAGAAATGGGAGAGGGACCAACAGAGAGAAGGGTAGTTAAGACTACCGATTCAATAAAATTCACATCTCTATTAAAGATGGAGAGTGAGATTTTCCCCAGTGGAGTCGCCATTTTTGTTTGATTGAAAAAAATATTTAAGTATATATAGTTTTAAAAAATATTTAATTATCTTTGGGAAGATTAAATTTTGAATTTTAGTTTTGAAATCTAACACAACATTAGGAACGATATATCATCCCAAACGGGGAGAATATCATTCACTAATTGGTTCAAATTTCAAAATTTTAAAGTTATCCAAATTATTGTAGTCAAATTCAAAATTGTTTGGCTATGCTAATCTGAATGAAAGATCATTAATTTTATAATCAAACCCACGATAATAATTGATATACCTTTCCAAAGAAAGAAGATATCAATCATTATCGATCGTTTGAAAATGACGATAATGATCGTTGTATTTTAAATTTCCCAAAAATAATTAATTAGAGATTTTGAAAGATTTTGATTTTGAAAATTAGATCTGGGTTACTAAATCTCCTACGAGCGCAAGCCCTCGTAGTTAATTACATCGTAGAAAATTGGAATTTCCTACGAAAACTTTCGATTAAAATATCGGTGTAAATTTTATTTATGATTTTCAAAGTTTGATATCAAAGGAAGAAAATGGTAGGAATTTCAAATGGGATTGGTTCAAAATTGAAGACTTATTTTCGGGGTCAAATGAAGAAAAGTAGGAGGTGTTTTAAGATTTCGAATTACTTCAGAAACACCTCAATCTATCCTAAGTGTTAGGCTTGTATTTGATTGAAAGAAATTTTTAGTTTGAGTGGTCAATTTTATTAGAAATTTGGGATTCAATTCCCGAAAGTTGAGGTCTTATGGCTCGAGCCAGCCTCAGAACCTAAGTCTAAATTGAGCACTAAATGTTAGTGCCCCGAACATAGCTAGTGCAATGCGAATCTGGTCTTACCCCTGCCTGGATTGGGGAGCCAGCTAAACCATCTAAATGATTTTAAAATATGAGTCCGGTATTTTTGTAGAGTGGTAGGGACGTTAATTAGAAATTTTTAGAGGAATGGGGTCGACATTTAGAGCAGATCCTTAATTGACCCCTTTAACTTATGTCGGGTATTTGATGTCTAAATAGATGCAATTAAATATTAGACTCTTTTAAATTTGTTACTAATGCGATGCATGCTAATTGACTCGATTGAATGCAAAATTTGTATGTAGCATTTTAAAAATTTTGGCTTAGAAAATAGGTTTTTTCCTAGAGATTGCATAACATCCCCTTGACAGATCGGCACCCTTATAGGCCAGGTGGTCTACCAGAACGCGCAGGCGGGGAGATGCCTAACAAGGTCGAGAAAGTACAATATGAATGCATAAAAAACCCTCGGCGAGTCCGAGCTTACTTCTTAGGACCGTTTAGAGTTTCTATCTTATCTTAAAAATTTTATTTTATTAAAGTAAAAGAATTTTTGACAGACCCCTAAGAGCCTAAATTCGAATTCCAGGTCAAACCAAATACGACATGCAAATAAAAAGACTAGAAAAGTAGAAGTTCTAATGCGCAATCAATTAAATTTAATGTATCAAATTGAATGTCCATATGACAAGTGTCATTTATTATTACATCTCAAAAATTACAATAAATTAAAGTGGCTAGGCACCACTAATTACAACCCGAATTTCTAATCCTAAATCAAATGACTTTGAGATTTGGAATTCTTCTCGTTGTCCAATCCTTCATCTTCTCATGAACATCTTGATTCGTCGGTTCAGGATATCCAAATGGAAGGAAACTCCCCCTTGATCGGGATGTTATCTTTCCTCTTTGGATATTTGCAAAGTATCCTAATTTGACTTCCAAATGGAAGAAGAATCTCCCCTTTAGGGATGTCTTCACCTCTTTGGAATTCAAATTGGATTAAACATCCAACTCTTAAATCATTTCAAATAAATTACAACCTTTACTGAATTGAATTTACATTAATTGAAATAAAAAAATCTAGACTCGATCCTGCAAGGTTATCCTAATAATCAGCAGTTGTATATATTCCCAAGCTGTTATAATATGAAAATTGAAATGCATATTTTTTTAGCCACACTTGGACATGCTCTTTTTATTTAAAGGGGATCTTAAGCGTGGCAGGTACCTGTGCAAAGAGTATATAATTTTTTATTAATTGCCCTCTTTAATTTCAGCTCCTTGTATGAGCATGACCACCTGCATAAGATTGCACAAATATAATTCGTCCCTAACCTTGGGGTAAATCTAACGCACAATCAATCACAGAGTGTAGGAAATGAGTAAATAAACATATCAATTCTACACTAGCAAACAGCATGCAGTAAAAGCTCGAAAAATACGGTACACAACTACAGAAAGTAAAACACCGGCCTATCCTAAAACTAGAGTCGGTGATCCTAGCAAACCACCTAAAGTGTGTGGGATAGGTCGTGCGGTTTTGATATATCCTAAATGGGATATTTGATTGAAATTGCTTAAGGTTTGATTGCTGATTTTTAAGGATTTGATTAATTTAAGTTTTTCATTAATTGATTCGTGGTGTTGTGCCACCAGGCTTGAGGAACCAGCCTCCTTAGGACACTTAGCCCCGCAGCCCGGAGTAGTCCAGCCGATAAACCAAATTAATGTAATTGAATTAAAGATTTTAAAAGGTTAAATAATCAATGATTAATGTATTTTAAGGTTTAACACCCCATACAATCCATTCGTGGCGTTGTGCCACCAGGCTCGAGGAACCAGCCTCCTTAGGACACTTAGCCCCGCAGCCCAGAGTAGTCCAGCCAATAAACTTCAACTTTAGAATGATTGTTATATTTTAAAAGGTTTGTTGAGTGTTTTAAACATTAAGCTAACATTTCAGGAGTTTTAAAGTAATTTTGAGTTTTATGAATTTTTTGAATATTTTAATCATTTAATTAAAGGGTCAAAAGTTGAATTTTTGATTAAGCTCAAATTCTGGAATGTTTGTATTTTATTAAAATACTAGACCTTACTACGATCAGTTAGACAGTAAGTCGTTAAAATCAGATTTTTCTACATTTTATTACGAAGGTTTGAAGTTTTGAACTAGATTTTAACTACAGTTTGACCAATTTGTTGACTTTTGAAATATTACAGATTTCTAGAATTTAATATTTTTAATAAATATTAGGCATTATTATGAGTTGAATTCAAGTGAGTTTATTCAATTTGGATTTTTCTGTAATTAGTTATGAATGTTTGAAGTTTATGTATTTATTGAATTTTTGAAAAATCCTTAATTAAAGGCCCTTTTTGTGATTTTGCTCCAAATGAGTTCCCAACTTGAAATCAACTCCGAAGGTCCGGAATGACCTAAGGAGAGATTCTCAAGTATTTGAGAAACTTTTGGAATTTTTAATATTTATTAATTAATTATATTAGTCAAATATTGGTTTTCAATTAAAATTAAACTAAGGTTTAATTTGCTATCAAATCAATTGGATTTTAATTTTAATGAGTTAAGGATTGAATTCTGGTCAGTTAAAGGTGTTATACATATTTTTTGGATTTAAACATGATTTATTACATTTTTTCGAAAGTTTAATGGCTTAATTAAGGTTTAAACTTAGGAAATTCTATTAAGGGGCTTAATGGTCTCTAAAACCAATGAAAATTTTTTCTAGTGGCTGTACATGTCACTAAGTTCAAGTGTTTGAAATTTTAACTCAAGGGGAAGTGGATCCTAATTATTGGAAATATTCTAAGTTCTCTAAACATATATCCTTAATTATTGTCCTTAGTGACATTAAGTTTAATAGGTTTGAATTGAAGTTTTGACTAACCCTTGACCGAGCATGAAATAAACACACAATAACAACCAATTCATAGATCTAAGAGAGCCTTAGACTAAGTGCAAGTGTGTGCTTCCTAAGCATGCAAATACTAAACAAAAGATATTTAATTAAGATAAGGTTAGTGAACAATCAATGAATGATTATTCATTAATCATCCCCTTTAATTCTATTCAAATAGACTTAATCTATGCTTAGAATTTCAACAAAACTCTCAAGATTTAAGGATTTAAAATATGTATATAATTTCAAAAATAGTTTTCAAAACAAATGTGTATATAAATGAACCTATACATGTATAAAATATAAGTTTAAAAATAGATAATCAAAATATTTTTCAAAATAAAATTTCAATGGCTTGAGAGATTTTTGATTTCAAAGTTATTTGAAAATTAATTTCTAATTTTAAAATAATTAATATAATATTTAATTAAATATTAAAGAAATTAAAATAATTCAAGTTAATTAAAATAAATTAAGTTTTGAATAGTGAAAATAGTTTTGAATTAAAATTCTCAATTTTCTTAAAATTTGATGTATTACTTGAATTTTAAGAAGTTAAATTAAATTTTTAATGAATTTCTAAAATTTTAAGTTATTTAAAATATTTGAATTGATTTAAAATTAATTAATAATTAAAATACTTTTAAAATCAAGTTGAATAAAATATTAAATGTTTTCTGAAATTTCAAAGTATCCTTTAAAATATAATTTTGAATTTTCTAAAATATTTTAATAAACTTCTAATTATATACTAATTTAGAATAATAAAAAAAACTAAAATAATCTAAAATATATAGAATATTTTTAAATTAGATTTAATTTGAAATCAAAGATCTTGATTTTATGAGAAATTTGATATATTATATTAATAATTTAGATTTATATTTAATTTTTAATATATTTTTTAGATTTTTTTGTTAAATAAAATAACTAAAAACAATTAATTCCAATTAAGTGCAGGAGCTGACGGCGGGATACACACGTGGCGCCTCCTGGTTCGTCCACGAGGCAGCGGCTGTCAAATAATTGGCATTAAATAGACGGTGGCAGCTGGGGTCCACACGGCATCCACTTAATCCAGTCAGTAGATCCTCCCATCCGTTGGATCAACCACGGTTTGGGATCAAAGGCTGGGATTAGATTCCGCGGTTTGATCTCATGAAGGAAGATCAGGCGGCGAGATCTTGATCCCGCGATTCCAAACGGACAGCCCAGATGCGGCCGAGCGAAGAAATCGAGCGCTGACTCGAGTATACGGTCTGATCAACGTGCGGAGCGGCTCGATCGGAACCGTTGATCGAGCGATCAACGGTCCAGAAACGGTGGACCTGGACTGAGCTGCGAGAGCACCCTAGAAGGCATTTTTTGGCTCGTTCAAGCGATCCAGACGATGAAATGTTTTGAAATTTTAAATCTAGATTAATATAGTGAACAGAAATTTTGGGGAGTATTTTATTTTACTTAAAACAAGCTTAACAAAAATCTATTTAGACTAGTGTACCTAGCTCTAGGGTTTCGGTTTTCACCTTGATTTTTGGACGGATTGAACCGTTAAATGGATGGTTGAGCTTGTAGACTGTCCACGATTAAGTTCCCAGTTGAATCCATGCTCCGACACTCCACGAATCGCCTGGAATGAGCCTTGGGTGGATTGGGTAATGAGCTCGCCGGAAGATCGCCGGAGAAGGTTTGATCGCCGGATTTTGAGTGGGGAGATGTTGAGGAATCTCTGGGGAGCCTAATGGAAAAGAGATTCAAGCTGGAGGAGCTCTAGACAGGTGAGAGAATGCTAGGATTCGAATGAGGCTTCATTAGGGCATTTCTCCCTATTCAAACGTTCCCAGGTTGAATCTATGGCTAGGATCAAATGGCTGGACCTCCAGATGCTGCCATATGTCGCTGGGAGTTGGTGGGAGCAGAAGTTAAGGACGGATCAAGGACATCCTACATGGAAAGGGCTTTTTGTCCTTTATTTGGACACATGGAGTAATGGGGGCTATTAGATCAAGATCAAAGGGCTGGAATAAATCCTAAGAAGCTTCTAGAGCCTGATTAAATAGCTGGATGGGTTAGAGGTGGAGTGGATTAAGCTCAAAGATTAATTTAATCAAGTTTGACAACTCAAATTGCTTGGTTTGACACTTTGACCAGTCCAAAGCCACTTGGACTGCTGATGTGGCAATGAAAAGGCCTTAGAAAATTGTTTGAAGGGTTTGGAAGAGATTGGGCTAGCTTGGGTCAACCACTTGGACATTTAGAGATTTGTTGACCAAGTGTTGACTGGTCAACTGACCATATTGACTGCTGATGTGCCAGTAAAGGGATCTCAAGGGTTGATTAGAATGAACCAAAGCCAAGGCCAAGTGGAGGGATAGAGACTATAATTTGATTCTGGATTTCGCAATAGACTTAACCCAAGCTTAGAGTTGACTTGGTCAACTCTAATTGGATTTGATTGGCCAACATCCAAAGCATGGTTAGGCTATAATTAGGAGTTGATTTGAAGCTTGAAATGGATTGAATGAATTGAATGGGTTAAAATAACCCATTAAAGCCTTAAGGGAATTTTGAGTCAACCTAGGTTGACTGGGTCAACTAGATTGACCCAAAGGGTGGGTCTAGGCTGGGCAAGTTTGAAATGATATTTGAAGTCTGGTAGAGGTGGTTTCAGGGATTGAATAGGCCATTTGGGTCCAATATGCCTATTGGGCCTTTAATGGGCCTTGAATCAATTATGGGTGATTTGACCAATCGGGTGGGTCAAGGGTCTGGAAATGGGTTCAATCAATTTGAAATGACATTTTGAGTCTATTGGGTGTGGTTTCGAGATTTGAAAGGGTCAATTTGGTAAAAAATCCTAATTTGAACCCTTAAGGGTCTTCTTGGGTTAACTCTGTTGACTTGGTCAACCAGGTTGACTCAAGAGCTGGGAATGGGTCAGATAGGTTTAAAATGGTATTTAAAACTTGCTGGAGGTGGTTGCAATCAATTCGGAGTTCATTTGGTTTGAAATCAATATTTGAGCCCCCATAGGGGTATTTTGGTCATTTTGGGCTCATGCCCACTAGGGGCTGAGGTGAGTCCAGAAAAAATCCAATTTATCAATCAACACATCAGAATTAATGGTCTGGAAGTGACTAGAGGCTTTGGTGAAGGCTCTAAGGTCAGAATTTTCAAAGTGATAGGTCCAGTGGCATAGGCTGTAAATATTTGAAGGTTTTACAGCCTATGGATTTTAATTAAGTTTCTGAGGTTAGAGACCTCAGAATGGGTTCAAATTTGGAGGGTTACCTCCAGAGACATGTCCCATCAGTATGCAACTGACAGACTCTGAATCGGAGGTCATTTGATTGGGTTTCAAAGTGTTTGAAATTTCAATGGAAAAGGCCTTTAGGACAAAACCTTTAGACCTTGGATTTGGCTTTGAGTCTAAACTTTTTGAATTTGATCTGAATTTGATTGAAATTTGAATCGGATTAAGGTATGGGTTGACTTAAGATCTAAATTGATCCTAAGGTCTGGAATCTAGAAGAGTCCTAGGGTCTAGAGTAGATCCTAGGGTCTAGATTGATTTGGACATTGAATTGATTTAGGATCAGGATTGATTTGGATGGGTTCCATAATGACCTCATACAAAAATGAGGTAAACAGTTACTCAAGTGTTAGGAAATCTTATAGAGTTTTCAATAAAAGCACACTTGAAGTTGAGGAAACAACTCATGTTATATTTGATGAATCTGATAATTTTGGAGAGTATATGGTAGAAGAAGAAGAGGTTGTAAAAGTCACCTAAGGATTAAATTCTATAAATTTGGAGGAAAGGGTAGAACCTTAAAACACATTGCCTAGTGATTGGAGATATTCTTCAAGTCATCCTAACAAACTGATCTTAAGAAACCCATATAAAGGTGTTAGAACTAGGAAAAGACTTAAAAAATAAGTAAGCCATTCTACCTTCATTTCAATGACTAAACCACCAATATATATCAAGCCCTATATGATAAATTTTAGATCCTAGCCATTCAAGAAGATTTAAATCAATTAGTAAGGAATGATATTTGGGAGCTAGTTGAAATACCTAAGGACCATAGTGTGGTTGGAACTAAATAGGTTTTTAAAATAAAATGAATTATTCTGGTGTAATAGCGAGGAATAAGACAAGATTTGTTGCTAAGGGGTATAACCAAATAAAAGGGAATGACTTTGAAGAAATCTTTTCCATATAGCTAGATTAGAAGTCATTAGGGTGCTACTAGCCTTTACTTGTTTTAAGGGATTCAAAATATATCAAATGTATGTTAAGAGTGCCTTTTTGAATAGGGTAATAAAGGAAGATGTGTATGTTGAACAACCCCCAGGCTTTGAAAATTCACAATGTAGTAAAATAACATATCTAATTTAGCTCTTTCATGCATATAATAACTAGTTATTTTGGTTTTTTAATGGCTTCTTCAACTATAACCCCAGCTCTATTTATTTGTTTGAACAAGAAATAACTTATTTGAAATGAATGAAATTCAATAAATAATTTACAAAAAGAAAAATAAAAGCCTCTCATATTATTTCATTTCAGATATTCTATGGTTCCTTCCAAATTCAAATTAAAATACCATATGCATATCATATATCTTATAACTAGAATTAATACATTAGCTCATGATCATCTTGCACATTATCTTTCTCTATCAATTTCAAATAAAAGATCACATTTTAAAATTTAACTAGTAAAGCTTTAATATAAACTAGTTAAAACATTCAAAACAATGATATTTAATATATACCAAAATTTATATGGTGAAAGTTTGTTAAAATGAGAGATATTGTTTTTTTATAAATTTTATGAAGGAGAAAAAGGGGTAAACTCAAAATCATTGAAAAAAAAAATGTAGAGTACTAATCACTTACAACAATTAGAATAATTTTTGTAACATACGCAATGAAAGATAAAACTCTTGGAGACCTCTCTCCCTTTCTTTCTTTGCAAGGCAACAAATTAGGGGGTGGGGGTGATGATTGGTGTGGGTTTTTAATAAAAAAATGGTTTTAGATATTTTATTTATAAATACAAAATTTTAAACATGGCATCACAATGTTATAGACCTAGCATCGCATTGCTCCGTCAATTTTAGAAAATCTGAGAGCTTTGTGTTACAGCACCCACAAGCTCAGTACCGCAACGCCCCTTAGCTAATTTCATGGAATTTAGGGAAATTAAATTCATTGCTATTACACTATTTCTCACTTGCAAAATCCTTCATTTCTAGTATTTGACTAAATCATCATTGAGAAAATATTCAATGAATCAATTGTTGAGCCTTAATTTCTAATTTGTTGGAAGAATATACAACCTACTAATGATAATTGTGATGAATCTTTTTATATTTTAACTCTATGGAGTGGATTTCAACCATGCTTAGGGGAGTTAACGTAGCACATTAAGTGATTAGATTTAATCAAGCAATTGGACTCATTATAAGAACTAGAGAAAAGACCTATGTTAGAAAAAATCTATGAATAAGCCCATATTAAAGCTAATGTGAAAGCTCAATTTTAAAACTATTTAAATATAATTTGCATGATTTTTATTTTAGCATTTTAAAATATTCTTGAAGTCATGTGTGATCAACCATTTTAGCAAATGAGCATAAAAATATGATGCTTCAGTGAAAATATTATTATTCATCAAATATTCAACGCATTTATCTTTCTTTCCCTATTTGTTTCTAGCTTTTTTTTTTTGGGGGGGGGGGGGGTAATTTTTGGGTCAACCGCATATATATATATATATATATATATATATATATATATAATAATTACAATGGATGTCATGAAAAATTATGACAGAAGCGAAGGAAGAAAAACAATTATAAAGAAAATAAATAGAGAGAAAAATAAATCCTATCAAACCTATCAAAATGTTCACCACTGGTAAAAAATGATGAATTGGAGAAAAACTAAAACTGTAAGATAAAAGAAAGACTCAGGGTGCAGCCAGCTGCATGATTATCAGCAAAACTCAGGGATTCAGATGAAACAAATAAAAATGTTGCAACCCACAAAAAGGGTCTTGATTGCCGCAAGGTCAGCCAGAACAATAAGTCAGATAGAACGAGGGCCATTATTATAAGCACAGATTAAAGCATCCATCCCAATCCATTAAAAGAATCTAAAAAGGTTGCCACAAGGACCGTCCCATGAAGAATGGCTCGCAGCTAGCCACAGTCATCAATGTCCAAGCAAATCAACCACCAAAACCCACAGAAGGAGAGCTCGATTAGGAAGGTTAAGTGGCATTTAATGCTTATAAATAGGACTTTATATAATATTTTCTAATTTTATCTCATCAAAATACTTCCCACCATCATCAGGAATGGGGTGACATATGAAAAATCTTATGATATCTCAATTAATGAGTATATAAGGAGATTTGTTTTTTTAATATGGATATTTCTTTTTTTTTTTTTTAAACAAGTATATAAGGTTTTAAAAAAAAAACTTAAAATTATTATATTTGTTTGGTTTATATATTTCCTAAGATATATTTCTTGAAAAGTTGTTTATCTACCTTTATTGCTTTCCTCATGGTTAATTATGAAATTTAATAATTTTCTCAAAATTCTAATGTTATTTTATACTTAGCTAAAAATGTTTAACAAAATTTTAAGAGTTATCATCTTTTTTAAGTTAATTATATCAATCTTTAACTAATTACATGTTTTTTAAAGAATAGAAAGTTTGTTTGCATTTAATAACATTTAGGACTTTACCATGGGCTCACCTGAAAGATACAATCATATTTCATGGGTTGATTTAACTAAAAAAATAAGAGCTTGAAAAGAAGAGAAAGAAAAATACAAATGAATTTGTTGTGGTGGAGAAGGTGGAGGCGAATTCAAACAAGACCAAACTCTAAAAGAGCAGAGAGAGTAACAATTCCTTACAAGCTTGGGCATGAAGAAAGATTATGTTTTGTCTTGAGAGGATAAATATAAGGCTTGTGAGCCTAAAATTGTACATAGGTGTTTTTAATTCTATGGAATAAAAAAAATTGTGGAATTTGTCTATGATTTGTAAAACATACGAAGGAAGAATGAACTTTGAGATATGTTCAAAACTGTTCATTTTATCTTTTACATTTATTTATAAAATATTTTTATTATATTTGTAACATCATATTTGAAAGTAATTATTTGTACAAATATTAAACTATGCCTAGATATTCATATTTATTTGAGTTTTTCCATTATTAAACTATCAACTATGCTATCGATTAATGAATTTATAAAATCTAAAAAAAATCATCTAAATTAAGTAGTATTACATATATTGAATCATCTAATATTCTACATTATTTATTTTCTGCTTCTAGCTTCTATTCATATTGCTTCGTTGGCTATGATGTTCAACAAATCTTCATGTGATTAAAATAATAATTTGATGATATAACATAATCATTTCTTATTTCAATAAAATCAATGAAAAACAAGTTAATTTTAAACATGAATCCAAACAATCTAATATAAAAAATAACAAGAATTCTACATAATCATATATAAAATAAATATATAATAAAAATATAAATGATCGTGTCATTAAGCTTTTAATGATATTATTCATAATTTCAAATTAACTTAAAACAAAATTTTTTAAGCATTCTCATTTATCATAATATTGCTAAACATTATTTAACTAGTCAAAACATTATTTCTATAATCTAACTTAATTAGTTAGTTAAATACCATTCTTTAGTTTATTAGTTATTTATAATATGTTTTATTTTTATATTCTTGGTCAATTCTTTATAATTTTATCTAATCTTATCATTTAAAGCTGTTGATAAAATTCAACATATTCTATTCTTAGAGCTAGCATACATATTCTGAACAAAAAAGTGGATGCGTGGTCATGTGACATTACAATTTGGATATTGTTATAACTATGTGATTGTAATTTAAACTTATTATTTTTTTATTTATTCATTTTAAAATAAATATAATACTAAAAATGAAGTTAATTACAGTAAAAGAACGGGACCCTCCCGGTATCCTTCGTAATGTTATTACTAATCATAATCCAAATCTCTTCAAGATTGTGACAAAATGATTGACAACTTCGCATATTCTGCCTAATTGCTAATCATAATCCAAATCTCTTCAAGATTATGACAAAATGATTGACTAATTTGCATATTTTGTCTATTAATTGTATACTTGATAGTTGCATTATTAATATCTATGAACATGGTGATTGCATACCGCCTCATATTGACAGTCATGATTTTGTGAGGCCATTTTCTATCGCGACATTTTTAAGCAAGTGTAATTTAATATTTGGACACAAGCCCAAAATTGTTGGGCCAGCTTAATTCATTGAATCAGCTTCAATTCTCCTTCTAGTTCGATAAGTATAAGATATTATCACTTGTCACATATTATTTACATTTTTTTAGTTAGCGACATAGTATAATCTTCAATGGATCTTAGATAATTTCATATCATCTAGATTGTTAACTTCTAATATCAGTCTTATTCAGAGCTGTGTTTGTCTTAAATGGTAATAGAGTTGATGTTGTTAAACATTGTATTCCTGCAGTCTCTTGCAAAAGATTTCATCATTTAACCTCAATTTCAATTATACATCAATCTTGAATTCCTTATGCACATGATTTTTTTTCTTAAATTCTATACTGATATATCATAAAAACATTATCTTGATCGGACACGAATCTCGAGGCAAAAATCAAGTTGGAAATAAAAAATTTTAAATTTGGAATCATCTGAACTCCGATTTCAGTAAACTTACACTCAAACCGAGCATCAAAATATGAACCCAACGACACCAAATTCAACTCAATTCAAGCCCAAATAGGTCCGAATCGAAGACCCAAAGCATTATTGGAAGGTTCAAACCATGATTTGGATTACCAAATAGTTTCCAAATCTGGCATACTCATAATCGAATCGAGCGGCTCGATGAGACAACTCCAACGAGCCCAACATTGACAAATTCCAATATCATTAAGACCTTCAAATGTATGATCAATGGTCCATGATCAAGGGATTCAATATCGGTCGTCCATCCAATCCACTCCCCATTTTCTCTTGATCCTCCTCCTATTTATGAGTCATGCCACTCTCAAGAAACTATAAATAACCCCTCATTTCTCTTAAGAGGGGACCAAAGCAAGAAGGATATCATAGTAGAAGAAAAAAGGAAGAGAATGAGGGAAGAAACTCGTCATCGACCACCACCAGAATTTTGCCTGACTTTCAAGTGATGCTGAAACTCCGCCTGATCTCCATGTGACACCGAAACTCCACCCGATATTCAAGTGACACTAGAATTATATATGATCTCCAAGTGACTCTAAATTTTTGCCCGAATACCATCTAAAGTCGGAGTTCTCCTCTACCACCAACTGACGTCGATTTTCTACTAGACGCCAGACCTTCACCCATCGTTATATTTTTACCCTACGCCAGACTTCTGCCCATTATCAAACTTTCATCGGACATCTATGTGATGCTAGATTGCTGGACTTTTCATGATGCCATCCTTCTTACCTCCGTCACCCGCCGACTACAGTCCTTCCGACTTACGTCGCCCATCGACTATAGTCCTTCCGACCTCCTTCGCCCAATTGACTACAATCATCAATTGGCGACGGAGGTCTTTATGACTAAAGGCCTTAGCATGATGTACATCACCAAACAATAGTCTTTATGACCTCTGTCGCTTGCTAACTATGATTCTTCTGACTTACATCGCCCATTGACTACAATCCTTCTGACCTCCATCACCAAACTATGGTCCTTCTGACCAAATAAACATGTCAATAATGATTCTTTTTATTCGCACCATGTAATATACTCCAGATGATGTACATCATGCTAAGTCCTTTCCCTCAAGGAAGGGCCTCATTTGTAATCAACTATAAATACTAGTAGATTCATTCAAATTGGGCTAGGCCTCATGATTTTTTACCAATTTTAGGGATTTTCCAAGTAAACATTTTGGTGTCTCTTATAAATGCTACACCCTCTCTCTTATCTGATTGCATGTCGGATATTCGTACAAAGTTAATACGTTAAATTTTATATTTCTCTACTACCATGAATACACCATGATGCAAAAGTGGTTAATGTTAATATATTGGCATCGTTTGTGGGACATCATTCCTGACTGGGGGGCAGAAATTGCTCCAATCTCAAAAGTGGTTAATGTCAATATATTGACATTAGCCAATTCTCCTTCAAAATTCATAGAAATTAAATATGGACTACAGGGCAACCTTGACTGCAGCAGCATTCAATAAAGTTCCTCCAATGTTTATAACATCCAAGATGATATTTTGGGAAAATATTTTTCATAAAGTTTCTAGCAAATGCAAAGATTATAAGCTTTATATAGTCTATTGATGGACTTCCACTCCTTGGATAAGGTCTTAATCTCGACCTCAAAAAGGTAGTAATAGTCTAAAGATAGACAATTCTTTACCTTTGATTGTGGATATACGTAGCATTCACGACCTCCCAATCAATGCAAAATTAATTCTAGGGGGATTTGATTCACCCTATTCTATACAAGTTAATATCATAGAGCAAAGGCTCTAACATACAACCTTGAATAGGTCATACATCCTTGGTGGATTCTCTCGACCTATTCCATATTGGTTAATGTCATCGAGCAAGGCTCTGACATATAACCTTGGGTAGGTCATACATCCTTAGTGTATTATCTCGACCTCTTCTATATAGGTTAACGTCATCGAGCAGGGCTCTGACATATAACATCGGATAGGTCATACATCCTTAGTTGATTCTCTTAACCTCTTCTATATAGGTTAACATCATCGAGTAGGGCTCTGATATACAACCTAGTATAGGTCATATATCCTTAGTGGATTCTCTCGACCTCTTCCATATATGTTAACATCTTCGAGCAGGGCTCTAACATACAACCTCAGATAGGTCATATATTCTTAGTGAAATCTCTCATTCTTTTCCATATAGTTTAACGTTATCAAGCAGGGCTCTAACATATGATCTCAGATAGGTCATACCTCCTTGGTGGATTCTCTCGACCTCTTCCATATAGATTAATATCATCGAGAAGGGCTCTGACATACAACCTCAGATAGATCATACATCCTTAGTGAATTCTCTTGACCTCTTACATATAGGTTAACGTCATCGAGTAGGGCTCTGACATATAACCTCGAATAAGTCATATATCCATAGTGGATTCTCTTGATATCTTCTATATAGGTTAACATCATCGAGCAATGCTTTAACAGATAACCCAATATAGGTTATACATCCATAGTGGATTCTCTTGATCTATTCTATATAGGTTAACGTCTCAAGCAGGACTCTAACATACAACCTCGAATAGGTCATACATGCTTAGTGGATTCTCTCGACCTCTTTCATATAGGTTAATATCATCGAACAGGGCTCTGACATACAACCTTGGATAGGTCATACATCCTCAGTGGATTTTCTTGACCTATTTCATATAGGTTAACATCATCGAACAAGGCTCTGACAAATAACCTCAGATATTTCATACATCCTTAGTGGATTCTCTCAACCACTTCCATATATATTAACGTCATCGAGTAGGGCTTTTTCATATAACCTCGAATATGTTATACATCTTTGGTGAATTCTCTCAACCTCTTTTATACAGGTTAATGGCATCGAGCAGGGCTCTGATATACAACCTCATATAGGTCATACATTTTTAATGGATTCTCTCGACCTCTTCCATATAGGTTAATGTCATCGAGTAGGGCTCTAACATACAACCTCGAATAGATCATATATTCTTAATGGATTCTCTCAATCTCCTCCATAGAGGTTAACATCATCAAGCAGTGCTTTGAGTGAATAACATTGTCTCTATAAATATTCCATAAAAGCAAGTGGTTAATAAAATCATTACTCAAATATAGATTTTTAATAGGGTAAAAAGCCTAAGTACATTATGTAATATATTAATGCATGCCTAAAAGATATAATAAAAATTTAGTTTCCTCTAAGGGATAATTTCTCAACTTCATATATAATATCAATATAATTATATAAATTCAGATTCAGATGTACATTTCTTTACACTAGAAGTTGAAATTAAAAAAGTATAGTGGGGTCATTCATATAAGCTACTATCATCAAGTAATAAGTAGCTTCAAAATAGTCAAATATCCTTGGTGGATTTATGTTACTTCTTCTCTACTGCATATAAGCATCTCCTACAACTTTTTCTCCAAAAAACGGACATAACTTAATCATCAACAGACCTCCCCTCAGTTAATAGTGTCAGTGTATTGCTAAAATACTGGCATAACATACTGCTTCGGCCCCTTAACTCAAGGATATCTGATGTCGGTACACTTCAGTATGGATGCATATTGCCTTAACAAAATGTTACGGGACACCCGCCATTATTGACCTTTATTTGATATTTGTCGATGGTCCTTCACTTTATATATGTCATCTTCATCTTCTCACTCAACTACTAATAGTATCACACCCTCGGACTCTCCTTCAACTCTACACTCGGCCGTTGACTTCCAATAGACTTCACCTCGATCGTTCATCACTAATAGACTTCCGCTCAAATAATGTTGAAATTCTCCCTATCTACTAAATTTTTTTTTTCTCCTCCCGAGTACTATTGCCACCAGATCTTTTCAAATCACCCTCGAATGCAATAATCATTTGACCTTCTTTTATCAATGATAGTTTAATGGAGAGAACAAACTCATAATGGCTTCTTATATATAAGAGAGGGCCACTAAAGCTTGATAGGGGAGTGTCATCTATCTCCAATAGTCAGAGACCTCCAATGTAAGAAGAAGAACACATGAAAAGAAAAAAGGAAGGAAAAATCTCCTATTACACAAGAGAGGGGCAATTGATATATCATAAAAAAATATCGAACATGAATTTTGAGGCAAAAATCAAGTTGGAAACTTCAAAAATTAAATATAGGATTATCTAAACTTCGATTTCAGCAAACTTATAGTCGAATTGAGCGTCTTGGAAATACAAACCGAACGACACTAAATTCAACTCAATCCGAGCCCAAATGGGCCCAAATTGAAGACCCGAAGCGCTGTTGGATGGTTCAAGCCATGATTTGGATTACCAAACGGTTTCCAAATATGGCATTCTTATAGTCGAATTAAGTGGTTCGATGAGACAAATCCCATGAGCCTAAGATCACTAAATTCTGATATCATTAAGAACTTCAAATGTCTGATGAAAGGTCCACGATCAAGGGATTCAATATCGACCATCCATCCAATCCACTCCCCATTTTCCCTTAATCCTCCTATTATTTACGGGTCATGCGTCTCTAAAAAAATTATAAATAGCCCATCATTTCTCTTAAGAGGGGACTGAAGCAAGAAGTATATCATAGTAGAAGAAAAAAGGAAGAGAAGGAGGGAAGAAACTCCTCCTCGACCACCATCAGAATTCCGCTCAACTTTTAAGTGATGCTGACACTCCGCTCGATCTCCAAGTGACACCGAAACTCCACCCGATCTTCAAGTGACGCTGGAACTCCATCAGATCTCCAAGTGACTCTAGAGTTTTGCCTGAATACCATCTAACACTAGATTTTTCCTCGGCCGCCAACTAACGTCAGACTTCAACCTAATGTTGGACCTTCGCCCGTCGCCGAATTTTTACCTGACGTCGGACTTCTGCCCGTTGTCAAACTTTCACTAGACATCTATCCGATGATGGATTTCATTCCATTACTAGACTTCTACCTGGCGCCGTCCTTCTGACCTACGTCACCCGCCGACTACGGTCCTTCAAACTTACATTGCCCATCGACTACAATCCTTCTTACCTCTGTTGCCCACCGACTACGGTTCTTCCGACTTACGTCACCCATTGACTACAATTCTTCTAACATCTATTAGTAGATTATGATCCTTTCGACTTACGTTTGAATTTTTTGAATAAAAAAATTATATCATTAACTACACGGCTAACTGCACGCCCCTAACAGGCTTGCCTGTTAACATGCGGCGTGCGAGCCACCGCGGGTAGCGGGCTGCGATCGGTCGGTTCGGCCGCCTACGCTTGTCTGGGCTCAATTTTTAGCCCGGAAGGTCCAGATCGGACATTTTTTGGGTCCCCATATACGTTTTTCGACGTTCCTGACTTAATTTTGATACTTTTGGAGCTCAATGGGGTTTTTATGACCGAGTTTAAGCAAGTTTTTAATTTTTGGAATGCAACTTTTTGCGATTCGACCAATGTAAAATATTGAGACAAGTATCTTTGGACTTTTAGAGATTCGACGTCTGAAAATAGGGGGGAAATTGATATATCATCAAAAAATTATCTTGATCGAACATGAATCTTGAGGCAAAAATCAAGTTGGAAACTTAAAAAATTAAATATAAGATCATCCAAAACTTTGATTTCAGCAAACGTATAGTCGAACTGAGCGTCTCGGAAATACGAACCCAATGACACTTAATTCAACTCAATCTGAGCCCAAATGGGCCCAAATTGAAGACTCAAAGTGCTGTTGGATGATTCAAGCCATGAATTGGAATACCAAACAGTTTCTAAAGATGGCATGCTTATAGTCGAATCTAGTGGTCGACGAGACAAATCCAATGAACCTAAGATCGTTGAATTAATTATGATATCATTAAGACCTTTAAATGTCTGATGAACAGTCCACGATTAAGGGATTCAATATCGACCGTCCATCCAATCAACTCCCCATTTTTCCTTAATCCTCCTCCTATTTACGGGTCATGCCACTCTAAAAAAACTATAAATAGGCCCTCATTTCTCTTAAGAGGGGACTGAAGCAAGAAGTAGATCATAGTAGAAGAAAAAAGGAAGAGAAGGAGAGAAGAAACTCCTCCTCGAACACCATCGGAATTCCACCCAACTTTCAAGTGAAGTCAAAACTCCGCCTGATCTCCAAGTGACGCTGAAACTCCACCCGATCATCAAGTGACGCCGGAATTCTATACGATCTCCAAGTGACTATAAAGTTTTGCCTGAATACCATTTAACATTGGAGTTCTCCTCGCCCGCTAACTAACGTCAGACTTCTACTCAACGCTGGACCTCTGCTCGTCGTTAGATTTTTACCCGACGTTGGACTTCAGCCCGTTATCAAAATTTCACCATACATCTATCCGATGATGGATTTCTGTCCATTGTTGGACTTCTACTTGAAGCCGTCCTTCTGACCTCCGTCGCCCGCCAACTATGGCCTGTCCGACTTACGTTGCCCACCGACTACAGTCCTTCTAACCTCCGTCGCCCGCTGACTACGGTTCTTCTGACTTACGTCATTCATTGACTATAATCCTTTCGACCTTCGTCATCAGACTATGGTCCTTACGACCAAATGAACACGTCAACATTGATTGTTTGTATTCCCACCATTTAATGTACATCAAGCCAAGGCCTTCCCCCCAAGGAAGGGCCTCATTTGTAAGCAACTGCAAATACTAGTGAATTCATTCAAACTGGGTTAGACCTCGTGGTTTTTCCCCTTTTTAGGGGTTTTCCAGGTAAAAATTTTGGTGTCTCTTATAAATGCTGCACCCTCTCTCTTATCTGATTGCATGTCGGATCTTCGTAGAAAGTTAAGACGTTAAATTTTATATTTTTCTACTACCGCAAATACTCCAGGACGCAACATATACGATATATATTACTTCTAGAAAATGGATAAGGCAAAGCGACCACATAACTTCAAGCTTGATTTAAGTTTAGGAAATATAAAGGTTTATGATTTGAGTGATGCTTTTGAATCCTATCATACACATGAAAGGAGGCCTTTATAGATTGATAAATCTGATTGTTTTTATCTCTATCAAGGTTCCATTTGCATATAGATAGTTTCAATGCAAATACTATATATTTTTCTTTTATCTTTACTTAACAACTGCTATATTTCGTGACTAGTTGGTGGGCTTATGACTGTTATGACAATCAATCTATTTTTATTATACAATTTTTAATAAAGTTTATATATCATATAAAACTTAATGAATATTATCTATGATGCACTATGATATTTTGCTTCTTATTATTAAGAAAAATTTTGATGTACTTGTTATTGAACTTTTTTAAGATTTTACTTAACCTATTCTATATTTTCATCAATGACTTTTAGCATTATTTTTAATTTCCTACCGCCATTAAAAATAATTGCAATTATTATTATTATAATATTTTTTTTGGGACATTTAGGCCATTTAAGGCAAACTCACACACACAACGCATACACATGGACTCGAACCTTGGACCTCTTAATTGGAAGCCTAAGCTCTCAACACACACAATGCATATTTTTTCTCAATTTGTGGCATTATAAATTCTTTTAAAACATGATTTTTTATCTATAAAAGAATATTTCTTAGCGTTTTGAGTAAAGATAGATGAAATGAACCTAAATTTGATGATATATATATATATAGCATATGATAAATTATTTTTTAATTTTCTCATATATTTTTAGTTTTTTAAATTTTATTCATATGGTAAACGTGCATTATATAGTAGTATTTATAAATTGATTTATGACGGAGTCATTGAAGGAGAACCAATGAGTCGAGTGATTGAAGGAGAACCATTGAGTAAAACCAAAAACTTGCATCTTAGAATGGTTCGCCTATAAAAAAGATCGCGAACACGGAAAAAAACATAAAACAAGAACACCCACTCGTTTCTGCCCTGCACTTCGACAGGCTTTTGTATCTCACTTCCTCTTTCGATTCATCGACTTCCTTAACCTACGACGGCTGATCGCTCACCATCTCGACTCCGCAGTATAGGACGATATCTCATTAAATTCCAAACTACATGCGGCGATGAGGAGATGGATCGATTTGAATAGCGTGTGAGATGACGACGAAATCGCAGTGGCCTCAGCCTCGCCAGACAGTCCAGTTGTTGCCCTCTACCTCTGTTGCTGAGTTCGGCAGCCTCCGCAGTATCTTACCAAGTTCCGGTGACTTCGAGCTTTCTGCCCCTCACCTAAAATCTGCTCCGTTGTGTTCCTTTCTGCTCCAATTTGAAATACCTTGGGTAAAAGAAAAAATAAGAGGAAGAAAGGCCGAGTCTTCTTCCATACATTGATCAATCTCCAGAATTTAGCGAAATATATATTTATATTTTTGTTCCGTTATTCAAATCGGATTGTTGCTGGGGCCTTCTTTATTGGGTCCCGCCTGACGCCACTCTAGAGGATGTCGGGCGCTAGCCAGGCCATTGAACAGCGCATCGCCGCCTTCCCGGCGAACAAAATGGAGGCGACGGCTGCTGATGGGGAGCATCATGGGCGCTCAAACGACGGCGGCGGGTGTAACCCAGTGAAGAAACCTGGTCCTGTGTCCATGGATCATGTGCTGCTCGCCCTCAGGGAAAGTAAGGAGGAGCGGGAGGTCCGGATCCGTAGCCTCTTTAACTTCTTCGACACTGCCAATGTCGGCTACCTCGACTACGCTCTAATCGAAGCCGGCCTGCTGTCTCTTCATATCCCCGCCGAGTACAAGTACGCCAGGGATCTACTCAAGGTCTGTGATGCCAACCGCGACGGCCGCGTGGATTACCTGGAGTTTAGACGTTACATGGATGACAAGGAGCTGGAGCTCTACCGTATTTTCCAGGCCATTGATGTTGAGCATAATGGGTGCATCTTGCCTGAGGAGCTGTGGGATGCACTTGTTAAGGCAGGTAATACCATGATATGATGACTTGAGCTTCATTCCACTGCTTTTATCAGCAGGTATATTGCATGTGAGATGCCTCTACTCAATGCATTGCCATTTTATTTGCATGAACTCAATCTCATGGGTGGAATCAACCTCCCTTTGAGGGTCTGCAAATTAGGGTTAAGATTTGCATAATCTTAGTGGTGAAATAGAAAAGAAATTTTTTCTTAAAACTTTTGACAAATATATTTAATAAGGGGGTTTAAGGCAAAGTAACTAAAATGCTTATTTTACTAAGGAAAAAAACAATTTTCAAGGTTTCTAGGTCTGCTCCTACTCAAGATAGCAAAACATTTCAATTGTTTCCTCATGATTAGTGGATCATGAAGAAATAATATTTAGGCCATACTTGTTAACGGCGAATGGCGCACCATGGCGCAAAGGTTCATTTGGAGCCATGGCGCATAGCGCACGGCACGGCGCGCGCTATATTGAACATGGCGCAAGCTATATAGAAATTATAAAATAATAAGCATGAATATGAAATATTATTAAAAATGAAAGACAAGCTATCATAATAATAAAAGACAACCATAACATATATAAGTTCGACTAAGTAACATTCAAATATCTCATAATTCAAATACTACAATCTTTTTTTAAAAGATCAAATAAGAATTTAATCTACTCTTCTTGGGAATCATCATCATCAGCAAATATTAAAAAAGCTTCATTATCTTCTTCAACATTGTCTCCTACTTCATAATCCTCTTCATCACCCTCGGTATCGCTACTTCATAATCCTATAAGAACTGAATCTGACATTTTATGATCACCTAAAAGCAAACAAATTTAGATAAAAGAAATATGATATTGTCTAAGAAACATAATATGAGGGCTGCCGGGGGTCCAAGGGGGCGCTGCCCCCAGAACAAAATTTATTTGTAAGAGAAATTTTGAAGTTCGTTTGTATGGAAATAAGGGAGCGGTACCGAGCGTGTACCTAGTTGTACCGAGCTGTACCGAGTGGTACAAAGCATGTAACTAGCGGTACCGAGCATGTACCGAGCGGTACCGAGCATTTACATAGCGGTACCGAGCGATATCATGCATGTACTTAGCAATACCGAGCGTGTACCTAGTTGTACCGAGCTGTATCGAGTGGTACAAAGCATGTACCGAGCGGTATCATGCATGTACTTAGCGATACCGAGCGTGTACCTAGCGATACCGAGCGTGTACCTAATTGTACCGAGTTGTACCGAGCGGTACAGAGCATGTAACTAGCGGTACCGAGCGGTATAAAAAATATTCATAAGTATACCAAAATTTAAAAACAATTTGACACTCTATTTTGCGCCGTGCGCAATGCGCCATGGCTCACATGTGGCGCAAATAGCGCGCGCTATTTTAAACACATGCGCCTCGCCATGAACATGGCGCCGTAGGTGCGCCGCGCCATGCGCCATGGCGCGCGCTATTTTGCGCCATTGACAGCTATGATTTAGGCCATGCAGGATCTCTGTTCTTATATCCTTTAAGGGCCTCACTTCCTTGGATAACTTGCTAATTTTTATAAGAGCAATTGCTAGAACCTTCTTTGATCTGGAGGCACTAGTTTTCATATATATGTTGAGCATATTATTAGGTGCTTTTTTTTTCTTTTTTGAAGACACCAATTTATTCCTATAATGCTTATTGTTGATATCCATATTCATTTGGGTCAGGTTGATCAAGTTGTTATGAGATCCTGAAACAAATTAAACGTTATTGATTTCGTACCAGTTTGAATCTTCTATAACTTGGAATTTGTGAAGTCTGAAGTCACCAGGAGCCTTGAGCTACTTAAATTCAAAATTTTTCAAATCACTTAAGAAACATCCCTTAGTACACAAAATCGAGAACTGAATGCTCCCAAGGGCTCATAAAGTTGCTTATTTGGCAAGTCTACCATCTTGGAGATTCAACTATTTGTCTAGAATACTCTCAGTTGACTAGAGGCTCTCACCAAAAAAAGTTGTCAAGAGCATACCTATTAACGGGAAACGATGCACCAAGGCGCAAAGGTCCCTTTGGAGCAATGACGCATAGCGTACGGCGCGGCGCGCGCTTTTTTGAACATGGTGCAAACTAAATATTATGAGAACTTGCTCAAATATAGTAGCTCTAAATACAAAGTTAATCCTAACTAGAGTTATTATAATATATACAATTAATACATCCTTAATGATATCTTTCAATTCAACATGAAGAGCACGAACTCTAACACAATTAATAAATCCTTAACACTATTGACCTTAACAATTTTATCTTTGAACTATCTCCATGACTATATCAACCTCATTCAAACATTCACTATATAAAAGGTTGGATACTTGGATTTAACTCATAGACTTCTGAAATAGGAGTAAAAACAGTCACGTACCTCAAAAGCAATGAACAAAATGGCGACAAAAAACAAAAAATAACGAACAAACGGGGCTCAAAACGGCGAAACATTGCTCAAAAGGGAAAAATAGGGCCCAAAACGGCGAGCTCCCTCAAAACGGCGATAAAAAACAATGAACAAACTGCATTAAAAGCTCTTACTCTCTTACCCGCTTACCTGAACCGGAGTCCTCTGTATCTTCTTGGTGAGTTCCTTCAGACGAACTCGGCAGAATCACCGATTGGATTCTGCGGAGAAGGCTGCGAGATGTATTCGGCTAAAGGCACGAGCGAACGGCGACAGCAGCGAACGGCGAAATCAACCACTGGATTCGACGGAGAGGAGCAGGTGGATTCGGCGGAAGCAGAGAGCCAGAGAGGGTTTTCGTGAAATTAGGGCAGCCCGCATGCCTTGTGCTAAGAGTCGATAAGTATACAAAATATATAAGTATATTATTTTAACATAAAAATAAATAAATTTAAAAAAATATTCATAAGTATAGAAAATATTACTGAACACAATTTGGCGTGCTATTTTGCGCCTTGTGCTATGCGCCATGGATCACATGTGACGCACATAGCGCGTCCTATTTTAATCATCTGCGCCGTGCCATGAGCATTGCGCTGTAGGTGCGCCGTGCCGCGTCGTGCGCTATAGCGCGTGCTATTTTGTGTCATTGACAACTATGGTCAAGAGTATTCATTCTTAGTTTAGAACTTGCTCGACGTTTTTAACTGGTGAGCAACAATCAAACTCATCAACTACACAACTAGCTACAATGAGTTTATTCGTATATTCTTCTTGTAATTTCATCATGCTTCCATCCTATATTGTCAATTGTTTTAGCTATATTTCATTTTCTTAATATTCTTTGATGTAAACTCTTTTTCATAAGTGTAGGATGCTTTAAATCTGATTTCATTGATGATTAATAGAAAAATATTGCATCTAATTGCCTCCAAGTCTCTTTCATCCAAGATGTAACTAGCGATCTTCTATTTGTTTATCTTCTTTTTCTCTATCTTCTCTCTTGACCCCTTTGTAATTGTCCACCCCACAACATGCAAGGCATTATTTGCTATGGCCTTATTCATCCCATACCATTTGAATCTCTTATTTTAACCATGTTTGTTCAAATTTCTGAAGAGATCATCCATCCTAGGAATGCTCTATTATGAGTGCACTTAACTATAGAGTTTTCATCAAAATTCTATTACGTACAGCAAAAGTTGCATCACATATTTGGTTCAATATTTTACTTTTCTCACTCAATATCTATTCCTCACTCAATATTCTTTCAACTTCCTATTCTGATGTGGGAATTGGTTCATTCCTCTTTATTTGAGCCCTAACTTTGGCGATCACTTCTTTCCCTCTATATTTGAGATGTTACGCACTCTCTCTTGTGGCCAACTTCATTGCTTTTTTTCCATCTTTGGAAGAGTTTTAACACAAGCTGCCTCCATTTTCTTTATAAATTCAAGCAAACTAAATGAAAGTAATTCTCACCTTGATATCTCACCTTTATCAAGGTATAAAAAATGGTCTTACATTAAATTGAGACTCCTCACTTTCACTATGCCATCAATCAACTTCCTATCACAAATCACATTTGATATGAAAATCTCAATCTTGTTTTACATAAAATTGAGCATCCTCGCTTCCAATAATTATCACTCAACTTCCTACCACACATCACATTTGATATGGAAATCTCAATCTTATTGAAGGCCAGTTGTAGTGAGGAGGGAATTGAAATCCTTTTGGTCTAATAGTTCATGTAGAAAGAATTTGGCATGGTGTTGCTACATCCAAAGAAGATGAGGCTTAAGGAGGGCAAGAAAGCATAATACATTTCTTATGGACCTTCAAAGTCATCATGAAGATTGAAGATAATGCTTTTCACTCAAACCTCCACTTTAGTAATCAAAGGCAACCATTAAACCAAGTGATTGGTGAAAACCTATGTTGCACCGATACACCTATTTATGAAGGCGTGCTGTATCCGATACACTGATACACGGATACGCCTTCGATACTCCACCGATAAGTGTTGGATACGTTATAGACGTATCCAATTAAAATACTATTTAATTTCAAAAGGACACGCGTATCCGATACACGTGTCCGTTGAAAAACAAAAAGAAATCCAAAAAAAGATGCGTCGTATTTACTTCCGCGTCTGCGAGCAAAGTTCTCTCATTTCCGAATATGAGAATATTAGAAATTACTAATCTTTCACTTGATGAGCCTGAATTAAAAGCTATGATATTTATTGAAGATGATATAGAAGTTCAAAGACAAACCACTGAAGAAGCTAATCATATCATTCCTGCTATTGAATAGTTGAAACTTTATGTGCTAGACAATTTATGTTTATGCTTTTGTTGTTGTACTAGACATGTAATGCTTACTTATATTTTGATATTATAAGCTACAAGGCTACAAATGATGTTGTTGTCATTCTTTTTTGGTAATTTCAAATATTATGCTTTGATTGCTTTCTTAATTTTTATGTTTGATTTATAAATTATGATGTCGTATCCGCGCCGTACCTGTATCCTGTATTTTTAAGAATTGACGTGTCCCGTATCCGTATCGTGTCGTATCCGTGTCGCCGTATCCGTATCGGTGCAACATAGGTGAAAACTTTAGGGTACTTTTAATTGATGTTAATAAGCTTAGCTTTTTGCACTCTCATTGTGATTAAAAGATGATTCTACATACTATTGAGAAATCCACATGCCACATGTAGCTTCTATGTAATTTTGCATTATTTGGAGAAACATCTCAACTACAAGGTGCATCAGAGGATGGTTTAAATCAAGAAGAGCCCAGTAGCTAGTAAGTTAAATTGCATTCTAGAGAAGGAGAATTCTCATTTTAAATTATCATAAAACGGCGGTTTGGTCACATAAAACGGCGGCCTTCTGATGACCCGGTTAGGAGAGTAGAGGTATTAGATTTGACTTATGTTAAGAAAGGTAGGGGTAGACCTAAAAAGATTTGGTTAGAAAATATTAGAAATGATCTTTATTAGATTTAAACGAGAATTTGACTTTTAATAGGACACAATGGAGAAAAAGGATTTATGTAGCCGACCCCACGTAGTGAGATAAAAGTTTGATGTTGTTGTTGTTGTAATGGGGAAATTCATGACCATGATGCTCTAGTATAGTCAGCTTTTGGTCGAATTTATCATCAATCTTCATGCATTGCCTAAATTTGAACAATATGCTACATCAATATTGCTAAGTACTTGTAGAAAAACAAAGGTAGGCTTCCTATTGGTTGATTGAAGATGAATTTGGGACTAACCTCCTTGTCATGACATGATCTCCTGCTTTGAAGATAGAATCTTTTTGTGCTTATATATATATAAAGAGGTTTCTTCAAGTACTCCATGTCGAAAAAGAATTAACGTATCCATATTTTTTGGGTATTCATAGAAGAATTCTCTTCCATTTTCTTTCTCATGCTTATGCCAAAAACCCCTGAACTTTCTCTCCTCTAATTGTTAGCTCCCAAATCTCTCGTCCCCTTACCATGCTATAACCTTAGTTATCTCTACATATGTTGATCAAACCCAAAGAGTTTTATTGAGCAACACATCTACCCAACTCCTGAAAATTCCCCCAATCTCTAAACTTATCTACTTGGGTAATCTAGTCGAATGCATTAAACCCTAAAGCTTGAAACCCCAAATTTTCAATAAAAAACTACCATCCTAAACCTCTTATCTCATGTTTTCAATTCTAGACTGAATGTTTCTTGATCCTCTTCTAAAAGTAGATTGGTGAGAGTACTTCTTATGTATTTGTGAGTTTTGCTAACTTTTTTAGGTTGTTATACACAGCAACAACTAAGCTTTAGTTATTATTTAGGGATTTTTTTCAAGTTTGTTAGCCATGACTTACAAAGAAATTTTGAGTCTTTATTTATCCCCATGGTAGGATTTTGATGGCCATTGGATTTGTTTATGGCTTTCAATATGTTGTTTTTATAAAGCTTCAATCCATTTCATGTCTGTTAGCTTGTTTCAATTCTTGAATATTTCAGATATATTTACACTTTACAGTCACTACATATTTGTATACATTATTCCTGATTACCACATGTTGACATTTCATCCCTGTTGCTTGAAGTTGACTCAGGTTATTAGAATTTAATGAAATGTTGTCAACATTGCTTCATGCGTACATCAAATCATAAGTTTTTTAAAGAACTCACAAGGTTGAAATGGTTCTTTTAAATGAATTAAAAGGACATTTTTTTCTCAAAATCTTTAAAATGAATAATCTTTTGCATATATTTTTGTGCAACTACTAAGGCTTCGTTTGGAACAACTTTCTTACTGCTTTTTTAAGAAGCTTTTTTAGTTAAATTTTTTATTGAAATAGAAATTTTTATATTAAAAAACTGCTTTAAGAAAGCTTCCACAAGCGAAGCCTAAATCTAGTTCTAACTTATGTTTCAAGGTTGTTAAAGGGATGTTCTTTTAGGCCTCTTATGGAGTCTGAGAAAGAAATATAGCTTGGAAAATACTTCATAAATATGTAATTGCCTGAATGAAGTTAATGTCTCCCTTGTGGTTGATGGATTTCATCTAATGAGTCAAACCAATGCATTTTTACAGGAATTGAGATTGATGATGAGGAGCTAGTTCGTTTTGTAGAGCATGTTGATAAGGATAATAATGGAATCATAACTTTTGAAGAGTGGAGGGACTTTCTTCTGCTTTACCCACATGAGGCAACCATCGAGAACATCTACCAATATTGGGAAAGAGTTTGCCTTGTAGATATTGGTGAACAGACTGTTATTCCTGAAGGGATCAGCAAGCATGTAAATGCAAGTAAGTATTTAATCGCTGGTGGGGTTGCTGGAGCTACTTCTCGTACAGCTACTGCTCCTCTTGACCGTCTCAAAGTGCTCATGCAAGTGCAGACTAAGTGTGCTCAGATTATTCCAGCAATAAAGGAAATATGGAAAGATGGACGGTTTTCGGGTTTTTTTAGAGGAAATGGGTTAAATGTGATTAAGGTTGCACCTGAGAGTGCGATCAGATTTTATGCCTACGAAACCCTAAAAGATTTCATTGTAACTGCCAAAGGAGAAGAAAAGAGAGACCTAGGTGCTTCTGGACGCCTGATTGCTGGTGGGTTTGCCGGTGCAATTGCACAGACTGCTATTTATCCTTTGGATCTTGTGAAGACACGATTGCAGACTTATGCCTGCGATGGAGGAAAGGTTCCAAAGCTGAGTGCACTGTCGAGAAATATATGGATGCAAGAAGGACCTCATGCCTTCTACAGAGGCCTAGTTCCTTCTCTCTTGGGGATGATCCCTTATGCTGGAATAGATCTTGCAGCCTACGAGACCCTAAAAGATATGTCTAGAACATATATTCTTAAAGATAGTGGTAAGAGGCTTGTATCTAGTTATATTTTGTTCCTTCCTCATTTTTTTTTTCCTTTGTATGATGTTCTTCTTATATTGATGAGAAGTTTCAAACCCCTCATCTTCTTATTGATGGTGGGGATAATGCCGCCTTGGAAGCTGGTTGGTGGTATATTTGCATGATAGGTTCCATTCATAATATTATGAAATGTTAACTTTAATGTAGAACCGGGTCCTCTTGTACAATTGGGCTGTGGAACTGTATCTGGAGCTTTGGGAGCAACATGTGTTTATCCTTTACAGGTCATTAGAACAAGGTAATTCGTGCTTCACCTTTGATTCACTTTTGCATGCTAGGTTTCTCTATTTTCTTTTTTTTTTTATACCATCGTGGGGCTTGGCATGACAGCTAGTCTTATTACCTGCAGAATGCAAGCACAACGTGCCGATTCAGCTAATGCATATAAAGGAATGTCAGATGTATTCTGGAGAACCCTCAAGCATGAAGGGGTTTCTGGATTCTACAAAGGCTTATTTCCAAATTTACTCAAAGTGGTTCCTTCAGCAAGTATTACTTATGTAGTTTATGAAACAATGAAGAAACGCCTTTCCCTTGATTAAACGGAAAGCATAGCGATTAAAATTGACATGTCTGACTATAGAGCATGAAGAAGATAAGGAGGATAACGTAACTGATGCAGTCGGTCATTTCATTATTTTACAAAGTAATTTACTTATAGATAAAGTCAAACATCTGTTGAGCAGTACTTTGTTTTACAATCTACTTTAGAAATCAATTAAGTTAGAATGTGAAGGCGGTTTTCAAGGACTGCTCTTCCAGGTATTTGTTTCTTCTCCTTATGTATTTTTCTTTATAAAGAAAGAAAATGATTGCTAATGTATGATGTTATTTAATAGTTTTATCTTTCAGCAAATACATGAGTAAGATGCAACTTTGTTTTCATATCGTCTTACCTCTATTTAAATTTTATATGCAAAGCTATAACTAGTAAATAAATTAAGAACATGTTTGACTTTGGATTTCCTTCCAGAAAGTCCTCTCCCAATTTTAGTCTTGTATTATGTATGTTTTTTAACAATCTTGCAAATTATTTAGCATGATATTGTGGGGTTATTTTACACTGTTTAACTTTAGCATGACGTTCCAATGTTGAAGCATAATCCTCCTCTATGTTTAAGATGAATTTTCGACTTATTATACAGGTGAAAGAAAAAAAAAAAAAAACTGTGATTTGGTAAAAGAAGTTATATATGGTGTTAATAAGTGAGAGTGATGATGATGGCACCATGTGCAATCCATGTACGTAAAGCATAAAATGCATTGTGGAAGAATATAGCACGGGCTCATAAAACCTATATGAATTTTCATTGTAATTGGAATCCACATGCACGGGCAAATTGGATGTAAAAGTGTTACTATAGTTAGGTGTCGATTTTGTATGTTTATATTAAGCATCATTAAGCCTGCAATCGCGCCATCTATCCCCTATGGGTTTTATTTTAATTTGTTGACCCTACTCTTAAAAGGGTCTAAAATAATAAGAAACTAATGCACATGCATATTTTCCTTAATGTCTGCGTGCTATCTATTATGAGATTTATTTTAATTTTGTTGACCTAACTTTTAAAAAGGGTGTATGATGAAAAAAAATCAATCCATACGATACTCTTGAGTGCGCAATTTTACCCTCTTGTTGAGCAGTTGAGCAAGCACAACTTTGCAACATTTCTTATCTCGTGATGTAGGTACATAATTTTGCATACTCACTTTTCTCGTGACATAGATACTGCACCAGTATTTACATTGAACCATCGAATATTGTACTGTGGGATAATATTGTTAATAGGTGAAGGGCCTGATGAATGCTGCTCATATATGTTCCTTGCTTGGCTTATATTTGAAGATTGAATACAGGAATTTCTATGGAAAAAAAATGTAAGAAAATTTGGTCTCAAGATAATGGATAAAGGGTTTTTTTTTTCTTTTTTTATTCTTGAGAAGGGGACATAAGAAGGTTTTGGCTTTTGCGTTATGGGGTTACTACCAAGGTTTAAAATTGCGTTAATAAGCCTCGAGGCATTTTTCGTCCGTGAGGCGAGGCGTAAGCCTTGAGGTGGTGTGAGGCGTAAGCTTCATGGTCGTAGAATTACGTAAATAAGAATTTAAGGGTTTTAGCAAGTAAATAATAGGAATATTCTATCATACAATAAAAACATGTAAATGACATGTGAAATTAGTGGAAAGTAAGAAAATAGATGCAATAAAATCATGTCTCAATGTACAAAACCATAAAATATTAGTTTATCAAAACTCCCAAAGTACAATTAAGAAATAACATATAAAATCCAATCATATCCCATCACTAAATGGGTCTTCAAGGGAATTTTTTTCTCCAATTTTATCTATGAATGTCATATCTTCATCATCTTCAATGTGACTCACTTTTCTCTTCCCTATTCAATAAGAATGTTTATTGTTATGTTAATTGTTCACTTGATATAAATATAATGCAATAGCAAATAAGATGTGGCAAACCTGTAGAATAAACTTGCATTAAGAATTTAAAATGATTTGCAGTGCACAAATGTAATAACGAACGTAGTGGTTGCAGGGCGAATGATTTCCTTCTTTGAAAACATTCTCATTAAGGCTAAGACCCATGAATGATTGTAGATGACCTTTGTGATCTTCTTCGCCCTAGAAAGAATGCTCTTGTGGTGAGGTAAATCACCAAGTTCCTCCAATATGAGATCGATACAGTGTGCTGCGCAAGGGGTCCAATACAGGTGTTTCCTCTTCTCCATCAACATCTAACCAGCTGCTTTGTATGCTCTGGCATTGTCAGTCACCACCTGAACAACCAATTGCTCCCCATTCTCCTCAACAACCCCATCTAATAAATTGAAAATGAATGCAATATTTTTAACCTCATCTGAAGCTTCAATTGATCGTAAAAACACCGTGGCGTAGGAATTGTTGACAAGGATATTAATTAAGCTCCTGTTTTTCATGTCAGACCATCTATCTGTCATAATGGTAACACCAGTCTCAATCCATGTCCGTTTAATCTCATTAATGTTCTGCTCTGTGTTATGCAGCTCCTCCTTCAAAATCTATGTTCGCAACTCGTACATGGAAGGTGCCTTCAACCCTCTCCCATACAACCCTACAGACTGCAGTATATTGAAGTAGGCTGGCAATGTCGCAACATTAAATGGTATGACATTCTAAAAAAAAAATCTACCAATATCCATGCAAACCTGCCGTCGACCCTCTCTGGTACCAGCCGCATGCATTATCTGTGCTTTTCCTCTATCCTCACATGAATTAGTCATATACTGGTCCATCAGACCCCGTGCACCTCTATTATTTATAGTGGAGGAAGAGCCCTTTCCACTCTCGCTCCCGAAGTAAGCACCATGTTCAACCATTTCATCAAATTGCTCCTATTGTAAGTGTTTCTCCATGATACTTTTCTTAATGTAAGCAATAATTTCATCATTCACCTTGTACGACACATTTGCACACGGTGCTACATTTTTATGAGAGCATGATAATTGTTCCTTCATGCGGGTAACTCCGCCCTTCATCACTTTTTCGCAAAAATTGCATTTAAAATACACATAATGATGTGATACCGCATGCGACGGAGCTTCTTAAGAAACTTAAAAGTGATTGACAATGAAATTACAATTAAAAGCTTATTGAGATAACAAGTAAATTCATTAAAGAACCTTAGTCTTTGACTTGCTTAGGCGAAGGAGTACATGTAAATTAACTAATCCTCGGAGATAAACAAAAATAGTAGCAAAGCTAAGAGCTATTAAACAACAATCCAAAATTTAATAATGAGAAATTTCACCTTGGGGATTATTCACTCGACTACACTAGGCTTGGCGAGAGAAGATTTTGCAATTAGAATTGAGATCACCACTAGGAAGAAGATGCCGGAAGTTTTTGTCCACGGAAAGTAGTCGGAGTAGGTGGGGTGGCAGATGTCCGGTGATTATCCAACGACTTGGTGGAAGGTGGATCTCATGATCCGCCATTCAACATTGAAGTGGAGAGGGGAGGCGTCGTCTTCTCCTTTCCTTGGCTTCTCTATTCAAAGGAAGAGAGAGAGGTGGTCGGCGGGATTTTCAAGGAGAGGGAGAAGTTTCGGCCAAGTGGGAGAGAGGGGTGGGTGGGGAAAAATTAGAAGAGCTAGGTTAGATGAGGTGGCAAGTGATTTACAAAAATCTAGAATTAATTCTCAGATTTTAGTATGATGGAGGGAATAATTTGAAAAGGAGATTTCAAATTCCAAAAGTAATTAAGGGGGATTTAATGGGTAATCAAGAGGGGCCCATATAGGTGGCCGGCAGCTTAATGAGGGAGAGAGGGGATTTCTAAAGTTAAAACTGAAATTGAATTTCAGTTTTAAGAGAATTGGGAGGGAAATTTTGAAATCCAATTGAATTCGAAAACGGTCATGGCATTAAATAGCATTTAATGGGGAAATCTCCCTAGTATGACCGGCGGCATGCTGGGAAGGGGAGAGGCAATCTCATGAGGTGGCTTCCCATTTGAATTAGTGATGTGGCACAAGGCGATTAAAACTCCAATATCAAATGGAATTAAAATTAGGATCCGTCATGAAAACTTTCCAAATTTGGAATTCCAAATTAGGAAAGAATTTGAAATTTAAAATTCAAATTTCAAATTTGGGTATGTGGTGGAGATGGGGTGGCCGGGTGAGGGGGGGATTCGACGGCAGGGTGGTTGGCCGGTGCCGGGGATGTGGCCGGCGGTGGACTTCCAAGGGGGGGCGGCGGCTAGTGGAGATGGGAGGGCTATTCTTGTAGTGGATGGGAAGGAGATGGATACGAATACGAACGAGAAGATAAAGAAAATAAATCTAACCACGAATCGCGGACACTTCCAACGATTGGTGGGCCTTGCGCATTGCTCCCCTTGAGCTCTCTTCCCTCTCAAGCACTCATGCTAGAAAAGTAGAAACAAACATAGCTTTTCATTCATCATTCTTACCTCATTACATAAGAAATGACCATTTATATAGGCCTCAAAATGACAACGGAAACAAAAGACTAAAATGCCCCTTGGGCTACAATAGAGACCAAATACCCATAAGGGTAAAAATGGAAAAACTAAAATAAAATAAATTACTACATAACATGACAAAATAAATAAAACTCCTGATCGTGGCCGTCGATCTCCGGTGTCTCCGATGGCACACATGTCGAAATTGCTGACGATGTCCTCATCATTCTCGCCAGGTGGGAGAAAACTCGACCCCGTCGAGTAATCATCTGTAGAACTCTCGTACCACTCTAGTGAGCCAAGGTCCACTCACTGGAGCTCCTCCTGATCAATCCACATGTCCTCCGTCTCCGATTTCCCTGTCCAATGAACTATGTACCTGCGGTGACCTCCTTCCTTTGTGAAAATGATCTCATCATATATTAATGCTTCAATCTTCTCCGTTATGTGTAAGTGGGGGTAAATTGGGGAGTGGAGGTAGGCTGGGGGGATCTCACTTGGTAGGTTCTCACAAGGCTTATTTTGAATTGTATTATTAGGGTTTAACTCGGGTCCCTCAAAGGTTACTAGATCTTCTATATTAAATGTAAGATTGAAGTTAACCCTTAGGGGGTCCAGCATATAAGCATTACTATTTATCTTTGACATTATCTTCAAGGCCCAGCGCTTTTAGCATGCGACTTCTTCACGGAGGGATCCGTACCATCACAAAGTTTCCATCCTCGAATTCTTTAAATCTTTTCTTGTGATCTGAAATAAGCTTATAATTGGAATTACTTTGTTCAATGCTTCTTTTAATTTCTTTATAAAGCTCCTGGAGATGAGATGCACATGCATATGCAAAAGAACCGGTATGCATGACAAATGACAAGAATCAAGGCTCACACAAAAGTTTTAAACAGAAATAACTTGGAATACAACATACTACAAACACACACAATATAATAACTCATACGAACACAAAGCTAGAACAGATGGACGAGTCACAAAAGGGGTCTAAGGTGTTCGATCTAAGGGAACTGGTGTAGGAGGGGTGATGAAGACACTCTTAGCTACCAGGGTACTTCTATGGGAAGTCTCAGTTAAAGTCGTAGGTAGTCTCCTAGTGGGGGTAGTGTAATTGACCAGATTAATCCAACTAGGACAGAGATGGTCTTCATCATGGTAGGATGAGGCTGCAATGGGCAAAAAGTAGGAATCAGGAATAAAACAGGATGATTGGTCTTGACTCACATCCATAAGGGGATAACTCAAAAATTCGTCAGACGATATGGGGCTCACGCTTTGTCGAATATAAAAGTTGGCACAAGGAGCGGTGAGGTAAGTCAAATCGGGAATGACACCCTTTGCTAAATATAAATATAAAGGAACAGCTCCAAAGTTAGACTCTAATGAAATAAGAGGGGGCTCGTTGTTCAAATTAGGCTTAAAAATTTTCAGACTCAAAGTACAGTCTTCCGAAAGAGATTCAGGTCTGGGTGCAATCCTAAGATCCATGGGTTCCGTTTCACTTAACTCCGGTGATAACTTCGATTGACTTACTTCCAACTCAAGATTATTTAAGTCGCCACCAGAATTATCTAAAATTAAATCAGATTGACTTACTTCCAACTCAAGATTATTTAAGTCGCCACCAGAATTATCTAAAATTAAATCAGAATTATTCAAAACTAAATTAGAATTATCAAAAATTAAATCGGAATTATCCGAAGTCATCTCAATAATTGAATTAGAATCTTCTGAATTTAATTTCAGTGTATTCAAGGTCAGATCAGTTTCTTTCGAGATCAAATTTATATCGTCCAGGCAGACCTTTTCCAAAGGAATATCGTTAATGAGATTAGACTCTAGATGGGTTAAGGTATCAAGGTCAAAAGGTTCTAGACCTCCTAAATCAGGGTTTAAATCAGTCCGGGAGTCTAACTCGATCACTTCAGTTCCATCCTCAAAGAAGTCTTCGTTATCATTAATATCATTAGCATCCACGAAATGGATGCACTCAATATCAGGTTTTAGGGACCTTATCTTTTCAATGCATTCCTCTATTAACATTACACTTTCAGGGGCCAGGATTCGAGAGGCTAAAGGCTGACTTGGATGGTCAGACATCGGTCCAAGTGGGGAGTTATGTGAGATCGATCCAACAGAAGACCCGCTAAAGTGTCGGTCATCACAACTAAGAGAAGACCTACAGGGTGAGACAGCAACCCTGACGTTACTAACGGGTGATTGGTTTCGACTATAATGATGTCCATGGTTTGTCACAACGAAAGAGGTAGGGTGAGGCCCTAGACGACAGTCACTAGTAGAGGGTCGGTATTTTAGGTTAAGATATCATCTCATGTCTTTCCAAGTAGGGTATTCACCGCGAGACTCTTTATGATCTTCCAATCTTGCCCAAAATTGAAGAGCCTGGCCTTTGAGGTGAGATTTAGCGATGCTAACCTGGTGGGATTCAGGGATTTGACATGATTCAAAATAGTCATCTAGTTGTCTCGCCCATTCCCTAAAGTAGTAAGGATCCGAGGAACCATCAAAGGTAGGCAGACGATAAGGTGACTCTAAGTGAGGTCGTTGAGGCTTAAACTCGGGTCTAGGTTGAAAAGCAGAGTGAGACACATAATTCGAGTGGGGATAGTCAACGGGTTTCTCCGTCATAAGTCTAGTCATATTGCCCACTAGATTAACGATGTCATCTAAATTCTTTTGGAGTCTTATCGGGTCCATTGGGAAGCGTCAAGTGACATTCAAAGATTATTGGGTGTAAGTGTTAACCCGCCGTATAAAACAAAAGAGAAAACAAAAAAAATTAAAATCAACGTACCTGCCATCCCACGCAGCCGCACGTCGTCGCCGCATTTCGCACGTCGACGTCCCCTCACTCAGTTCGCAAGACCCTGTGTCGTTAAAATGAAAAAGAAAAAGAGGCAGAAGGCGGATTCTCTCTCCGATCTTCTCGCTCTTGTCTCTTGCTTTCCCTCCTTCGACGTCGTCCCTTCTCTGTGAGATCGGAAGTTACGACATTTTTTTTTACGGAAGCAACAACGGGAGCTAACTGATGTGAAGATAACTCTCTCCCTTTCACGAGACTTCTTCGATTCCTCCGGTGTTTTTCGACTTCGGCGCTCGACGACTTTCCCTTCTCTCAGATCGTGAGCAAGAACGGGAGACTCGCCGGTTGTAAAGATAACTTTCTATCTTTCGCGCGCTCCTCTTGCTCCTTCAGAGCTGTTCGACTTCGCTCCATCAACTTTTCCCTCCTGTAGGACTGGAAGGAACGACATTTCGATCGGAAGCAGGAACGGAAGCTCGCGTTGCTTCTCCGACTCCCTCGGGCTGTTCGACTTTGCTATTCGACGACTTTCCCTTCCTGTCTGACTGCAAGCAACGACGGGAGCTCGTGCTGTGAAGGTAATTTTCTCCCTGTTGGCGCACTTCTACGGCCAAATCCCGTAATCCGCCGAATCAGAGAGAGTGAGAGGGAGAGATGTAATTTGTTTTAATTAAATGCTTTTTAATTGTAATTATTTTAATTAATTTTAATTAATTACATTTATTATTTTTAATTAATTATAATTATTATAATTAATTATGTCTAATTTTAATTAAATTATTATAATTAATTTAATTAATTATAATAAATTTTAATTAGAATTAATTTTAATTAATTATAATTAATAAAATTAATTATCATTAATTAGTTTTTAATTATTATTATTTATTAAAAGTTAATTAATATTAATTAATTATAATTAATTATAAATTAATTATAATTAATGATTTTAATAAATTTTAATAAATTTTAATTAATTATATTAATTAAGTATAATTAATTGTAATTAATTAAAAATAATAATTTCTTAATTAATTATAATTAATTAATATTAATTATAGTTAATTAACAAAAAGAGGAAGATGCTCCTCTTACCTCGATCCACGAGCCAACAGTTGCCGCCGACAATTGCCGCCGAGCCCTAAGGTATACATTTCTAACTTAAATCCCGTTCTCGACGCTTGCAGCGGACCGGGGAACCACCTATACGCGCTCTTGTAGCACGGTAGGAGGGAGCCCGGTGCGAAGTATACGACGAGGCGGGTAAGCCCTATACACGCTCTTGTAGCGTGGTGGGGACGGTCCTCGACCTCGACACCGACACCGCCGACACTACCTCCACCGCCGGGTCTTCAAGGTATAAAATTTCTAACTCCAATCTCATTCTCGACATTTGCAGCGGACCGGGGAACCACCTATACGCGCTCTTGTAGCACGGTAGGAGGGAGCCCGGTGCGAAGCATACGACGAGGTGGGAGAGCCCTATACACGCTCTTGTAGCGTGGTGGGGAGTCACTGCTGTTCTGGTACGTCACTGCTGTTCTGGTACGGGTACTGCTGAAGGCCCCATACACGCTCTTGTAGCGTGGTGGGATGAAATTTTGTACGGCCGCGGTGTCTACGGACACCTACCATACACGCTCTAGTAGCGTGGTGGGAAGGCCCAGCTCCCCAATTTTCCCCCAAATGGGGGATATGCCGGGGTGCTGCCGAAATTTTCACTAAAATGCACAAAAAACTTGAACAATTTGAAGATCCTTCTTGAGCAACAATACAAAAGACCTACACTTGGACAGAAGTGCACAGAACTTGAACTAAATGAGCAGAGGACTTGTACGAAGAACAGAGGACTGGTGGACCTAAATTTGAACAAGTTCTAAATGATTTCTAAGGGTCAAAATCAAATGAAACAATATCAAACTGAAATCAAAATCAAGTCAATACGAACATACAATTAAACTCAAAAAGATCCCAGAAGACTTTGAACAAGCACTTGAAATTGTTCTTGGAACTTGAACTGTGTAACATCAGGGGATCCGAATATAGAACTCAAACTCGAGTGAACTCAGACTTGAACTCAATTTAAAAATGGGATGAATAAAAGACCATTCAATCTTGTACTCTGAACTCAAGCTGGATTCAAGCTCAATATGAACAATGAAGAATCCAAACTTCTAAGAATAACAAGGAACTCAGTTTCACATTTGATTTGGATATCAATGAGATGAACAAAACTTTGAGCAAAGACTTGAACTTGTACGTTGGAACTCAGACTTGGATTCAAACACATACAAGGACAAGGCTTGAATCCTGTGCAAGGGAATTCAAACAAGAACATGTGTATGGTTAATAGTGACTCAAAGTTCATTATAAGACCTTGATGCACAAACTCCTACAACAATCCCTACAAAGTGCCTGTTGATTGAGATGGCAATACTGGAGACCAGCAATCAAAGATCTATCCTACAAACAAATTCAACCATCAACCACCCGAGATTGGTGAAAGGGTGGATATGATGCAGAAACAATGGGTCTCCTACGATCAGTTCCAGGAACTCGTGGTGGACGCAACGAGTCCTCGTAAATGGATACAACCAGCTTGTGGATAACAGCAGTGAGTACCTCGTAGGCACAACGAATCACTGTGGACACAAGTACGGATATTACCTACAACGACAGTCCCCTGCAAAGGGATTCTTGTGGATAACAACAGTGTATTGAAAGAACAACGAATCACTGTGAACACGAGTACAGATATCACCTACGACAATGGTGATCAAGATCTTCAAGTATGCCGGGTACAAAGGCAACCCGATGTACGAAAAAAGGACACCCCCTGGCAGAAGAGATGACATGTTTGAACAAATTAGAATCAAACTTCCTGGTGTTCCAAATTCTCTTCTTAGTTCTATACTCAAGAAGAAAACAGCTCTGGTACCCATAAATACCGGAAATAACAAGTCTGCCACATTGAAGATCCTAAAAAGAGAGTTCTTCCCAAATTAGCATTCTTTGACTCCCGAATCCAGAAAATCCTTCCTCCGGTGATTGAGAAAGGGGGAGTCAACATCAAAATCAAACGCCACCGGATCTGCAACACTGATACAAGCAGACAGAAGGCGTCTACAAACCACAAATTATAACGCTACGCCACCGGATCTGCAACACTCCTACTAGCAGACAGAAGGCGTCTATAAATATTCCAAAAATACCCCATGCACGTGCACTATAAATTGTATACACATAGGTACACCAAAGAGGTATATAAAAATCACTCGCATGGGCCCCGGCGAGCGTGTTATTGGTACACACGTGACGTCTAGGGATGCTGCGCGGGGAAACAAGTGAATTCAAATTTGAATCTGATCCTTCTATACGGATTTATAGAAGTCGACAAGATTCGAACTACCTAATAAAATACACGGTTGTAGCTACCGGTGTATTTGTCTAAATACATTCTTTTTAGGCCTTCAAAGCCTAAAATCAAGAGAATTCACTAAACGAAAGGCACAAAGCCTACGAGAAACCCGATCCCCTATCGATAAGTTGATAGGGTCGACAAGGTTCAATCAAATGGAAATGACCCCTAAACACCCCGATGATGGCCGTGTTGAATGCAGATCTCAACCGGAGGGGTCCACAAATATTTCAAATTCCACTCAAGTATCCACACAAAATTCGTACTCCAAAAATCCAAAATCAATCCCAAAAATTCAGATATTTAAATCTGAAATCAATCCATCAATCACTCAAAGCAAAATCCATCCACCCTCCGCAACAGTCTGCCGGGGTGGACAAATTCAAATAAATTCTAGCTCACAAAGAGCCAAATGCCTAGTCGAAAATATCACTAGGATCCATTCTCAAAACAATCTCCTGCCAGTAAGGACGTGGTACGTGTCCTCTAACCGGCGGTTAGCTGCCAAATGGCACCGCAGGATAAACGGTTATGACCCGGGGCCCTCTGAACCGAGTGGTTTTGCCGCCAAATGGCACCACGAAATACCGGTTATGGTCAGAGCCAATACGCTCCTTATTGGCATCAAATCCTTGAGATATGAATCAATAGGATATGATCGATAGGGCACAAAGCCCTCTGTTAGCTAAGGTGGATTCAAATTTGTCCCCTTAGACAAACATTCAACCCCGGTCTACAAGGTCCCCTTGGACGAAGCAACCCATGGCTGCCGACAAGGATCCTTCTGTCAGGTTGGGTCGACTACCTCCTCTGACTAAGTAGACCAGGGACCACGATGGCCCGGGACGACGGAACCATGGGATCTTGATCGGGTCTATCATCCATTCCCCCACCATCCGCTTTAAGTACAAGATGGTGAAATTTCTATTTTAAATATCAACTATATCCAAATATCCAATTCTCCAAATTCCCAAATCCAAATCTATTTCTACCAATATCAAAAACCATTGCTGCTACTATATGCCAGATAACACGTATACTCTACGTATCTGGTTGACGACTAGCCTTAATCGAAAGTTCTCTCTCGTGATCGAGAGGGGTAATTAACTATAGGGGCTTGCGCCTATAGGAAACCAGAACTCAGATCATAAAGTCCTTGCAAAATGAGGGCGAAATCTCTGGGTAGTGTCTTATCTACAAACCCATCTGCCTTCCAAAATTTACCTCGGAACTTAGTTCGTTAAAACTCCCTCGCCGAATAAGAAGAGCGAGCGGAGGCCGGGGCCGAATTTTCGGAGCCCACAGTAAGGGACGTCATTGAGACAACAGGTAGGCTCACTTAAACTCACTAAAGGGTGCGAAGATAGTTTGGACAGCAAACTAAGCTAGTGGGTTAAGAAGCCTAGGCACTTAGGAGGTTGTTAGGTTGAGGACAGCACCCAAACGCCTAAGAAACTAGCCTACATTTCACTAGGTGTGTGCAGGAAAGATGTGGACAGCAAACTACAACAAGGCATAAAGTTATCTAAGTGTTTATGAAGGGTTTTAGAAAGTGGACAGCACCTAAACACTCTAAAACAACACTCCTACAGGCTTCAAAGGGTGCGGGAAACAATAGCGCAGCAAATTAATGTGGAGGACGAAGTCACCTAAGCTATTTGGGTGGACTGTAGAGCGTGGACAGCAAGAGAAAGAGTCCTAAATCTAGCCCAAATGGTTACTAATTGGTGCAGGAATTAGGTGGACAGCAAGTGTAATCTAATGTCTAAGCGGCCTAGACAAATATAGATGTTATAGGGATGATGACAGCGCTCAAACAAAAAGATATGCTCAAGTAAACTGAAAATTTTAGCGCAGATTTTTCTGGACAGCAAAATGAAAACAGAAAATAAAACTATCGAGATGATGTTATGCATGCAAACGACTAAAGACAAGCTAAAGTAGACTCCTAGGATGCATCTAGCACAAGCAAAGCATGCTAGCCATGCTCTGATACCAAGATGATGTGATACCGCATGCGAAGGAGCTTCTTAAGAAAATTAAAAGTGATTGACAATGAAATTACAATTAAGAGCTTATTGAGATAACAAGTAAATTCATTAAAAAACCTTAGTCTTTGACTTGCTTAGGCGAAGGAGTACATGTAAATTAACTAATCCTCGGAGATAAACAAAAATAGTAGCAAAGCTAAGAGCTATTAAACAACAATCCAAAATTTAATAATGAGAAATTTCACCTTTGGGATTATTCACTCGACTACACTAGGCTTGGCGAGAGAAGATTTTGCAACTAGAATTGAGATCACCACTAGGAAGAAGATGCCGGAAGTTTTTGTCCACGGAAAGTAGTCGGAGTAGGTGGGGTGGCGGATGTCCGGTGATGATCCAACGACTTGGTGGAAGGTGGATCTCATGATCCGCCATTCAACATTGAAGTGGAGAGGGGAGGCGTCGTCTTCTCCTTTCCTTGGCTTCTCTATTCAAAGGACAAGAGAGAGGTGGTCGGCGGGATTTTCAAGGAGAGGGAGAAGTTTCGGCCAAGTGGGAGAGAGGGGCGGGTGGGGAAAAATTAGAAGAGCTAGGTTAGATGAGGTGGTAAGTGATTTACAAAAATCTGGAATTAATTCTCAGATTTTAGTATGATGGAGGGAATAATTTGAAAAGGAGATTTCAAATTCCAAAAGTAAATAAGGGGGATTTAATTGGTAATCAAGAGGGGCCCATATAGGTGGCCGGCGGCTTAATGAGGGAGAGAGAGGGGGTTTCTAAAGTTAAAACTGAAATTGAATTTCAGTTTTAAGAGAATTAGGAGGGAAATTTTGAAATCCAATTGAATTCGTAAACGGTCGTGGCATTAAATAGCATTTAATGGGGAAATCTCCCTAGTATGACCGGCGGCATGCTGGGAAGGGGAGAGGCAATCTCATGAGGTGGCTTCCCATTTGAATTAGTGATGTGGCACTAGGCGATTAAAACTCCAATATCAAATGGAATTAAAATTAGGAACCGTCATGAAAACTTTCCAAATTTGGAATTCCAAATTAGGAAAGAATTTGAAATTTAAAATTCAAATTTCAAATTTGGGTATGTGGTGGAGATGGGGTGGCCGGGTGAGGGGGGGATTCGACGGCAGGGTGGTTGGCCGGGGCCGGGGATGTGGCCGGCGGTGGACTTCCAAGGGGGGGCGGCGGCTAGTGGAGATGGGAGGGCTATTCTTGTAGTGGATGGGAAGGAGATGGATACGAATACGAACGAGAAGATAAAGAAAATAAATCTAACCACGAATCGCGAACTCTTCCAACGGTAGGTGGGCCTTGCGAATTGCTCCCCTTGAGCTCTCTTCCCTCTCAAGCACTCATGCTAGAAAAGTAGAAACAAACATAGCTTTTCATTCATCATTCATTATCTCATTACATAAGAAATGGCCATATATATAGGCCTCAAAATGACAACGGAAACAAAAGACTAAAATGCCCCTTGGGCTACAATAGAGACCAAATACCCATAAGGGTAAAAATGGAAAAACTAAAATAAAATAAATTATTACATAACATGACAAAATAAATAAAACTCCTGATCGTGGCCGTCGATCTCCGGTGTCTCCGATGGCACACATGTCGAAATTGCTGACGATGTCCTCATCATTCTCCCCAGGTGGGAGAAAACTCGACCCCATCGAGTAATCATCTGTAGAACTCTCGTACCACTCTAGTGAGCCAGGGTCCACTTACTGGAGCTCCTACTGATCAATCCACATGTCCTCCGTCTCTGATTTCCCTGTCCAATGAACTATGTACCTGCGGTGACCTCCTTCCTTTGTGAAAATGATCTCATCATATATTAATGCTTCAATCTTCTCCGTTATGGGTAAGTGGGGGTAAATTGGGGAGGGGAGATAGGCTGGGGGGATCTCACTTGGTAGGTTCTCACAAGGCTTATTTTGAATTGGATTATTATGGTTCAACTCGGGTCCCTCAAAGGTTACTAGATCTTCTATATTAAATGTAGGATTGAAGTTAACCCTTAGGGGGTCCAGCATATAAGCATTACTATTTATCTTTGACATTATCTTCAAGGCCCAGCGCTTTTAGCATGCGACTTCTTCACGGAGGGATCCGTACCATCACAAAGTTTCCAACCTCGAATTCTTTAAATCTTTTCTTGTGATCTGAAATAAGCTTATAATTGGAATTACTTTGTTCAATGCTTCTTTTAATTTCTTTATAAAGCTCCTGGAGATGAGATGCACATGCATATGCAAAAGAACCGATATGCATGACAAATGACAAGAATCAAGGCTCACACAAAAGTTTTAAACAGAAATAACTTGGAAGACAACATACTACAAACACACACACAATATAATAACTCATACGAACACAAAGCTAGAACAGATGGACGAGATATCACGCACATCCCTGTACGCCGGCAGGCTCTCTTGTTCTTCTTCTTATTCAGTTTTGGTTTTGATTGTGCCCGAAGATGAGTGCTAATCTACTTCCCTACGTCATTGTTTTGGTTTACTGCCATCCATGCTGAGATCTCAGAGACAATAAAATAATTCCTTAAACGCCTTCTTGATCTAATATAATCTTGCAAGAATACGTTTTAAGAGGATTTTTCTGACTTCTTGACTTCTTGCCTTTGAGGTATAAAATCCTCTTGCCTTCTTGACTGAATTTCACAAAGCTGGTTCCATATCTTCCTTGCATGCTTCACACTGCATCATGAGGTCATTCGGATTATAAGGCATCTTGCACTTAATTGGAGTTCCGTAGCTATTCTCGCTGTCTTGAATAGGTCTTGAAGGATAGGAAGCAAGATGCCTCCTCGACGCATGTTGCTACAAGCCGAAATAGAAGATCTTCAACGAGAAATTATTCGACTCAAATAACACATGTCAAGGCTCGAACAGAGGAAAGGCATAAAATCCTTACGAATTGACTACGACGATGAGGACATTTCAGATGATCAAATCGCTTTCCCCCCAACCTCGATTGAGTTCAGCTTCGAAGAATTTGAAGATCTGTTGTCAAACTCATCGTCTAGGCCTGTCTTTTATGAACCTGTGTATGACCTGTATGATGATTACGATATGTTCTTGGGAGTTCTTGATAATGATAAGCCTTTGTATGATGATGATAAGAGCGAGTCGGATGTCCAACATGAACTATTCACTCCTAGTGTTCACTATACGGCAACAAACTTGATCGTCATCACTGACAAAAAAATTGCAAGTTAAGATCTCTCCAATGGGTTGGATGTTGAAGCTCCTATCTACTTCTCTAGGATGCTGAAAGAAACACAATTGATTCCTAATAATCTCACAATCACAAATGATCCATCTACTTGGGCTAAGCTTGATATGTCGAAGATTGGTAGACAAATTGACATCGGGTGGATCTATCCAGATCGGTTTAGCCAACCGAACCCACCACCTTATGGTGGCCAACCGAACATCTTCTCATGAGCTTGAAGTTCCTCCTACCCCGGTAGTATGACGCCGGAGCTGAGCCGCTTATTCATGATAACTTCAGGCTAGTTTTATTTTATTTGGTAGCGTATATGGCTACATAGGATTAGTGCTCTCTTATTTTGAGTGTTGCCTATTATGTGCAACATTTGCCTATAAATAGGTAGTATTTACTTGTAATAGAGACGAGATTTGGAAATTAATAAAATTAGAGTTTTATTCTCTTTTGAATTTCTGTATCCTAAGATTGTTCTTAGGTGGTGGTTCTTGCTCCAAGGAGTTTTTGGAGTGGTGTCCAGCGACCGCCACCAGATCGTCGATGTGGATTCATCGAGCCCCCTCCGGTCCGGTGTCACTTTGTCCCACTATGTGGGGTCGGCTACATAAATCCTTTTTCGCCATTGTGTTCGGTTAAAAGTCAAGTTATCATTTAAATCTAATAAAGAAAGATCATTTTTAATATTTTCTAACCAAGTCTTTTTAGGTCTATCTCTACCTTTCTTAACATAAGTCGAATCTAAAACCTCAACTTTCCTAATAGGGTCATCGGAAGGCCTCCATTTAATGTGACCAAACCATCTAAAGCGACTCTTTCTAATCTTATCTTCCACTGGAGCTACTCCAGCCTTTTCACGTATATGCTCATTTCATATCTTATCTCTAAGGGTCAAGCCACTCATCCACCTAAGCATCCTCATCTCTGCAACACTTAACGTAGTATTATGCTTCTCTTTCAATGGCCAACATTCGATACCATAAAGCATTGAAGGTCTCACCACCATCTTATAGAATTTTCCCTTTAGTTTGAGGGGGACTTTTCTTTCTCATAATAAGCCCGATGCATTCCTCCACTTCAACCATCCAATTTGAATTTTGCTGATAATATCCCCATCTATTTCACAATCACTCTGAACAATTGAACCAATATATCTAAAACGTGTACTCTTATTAATGACTTGATTGCCCAAAGTCACAATCCCCTCATTAGGTCTATTGCTACTAAAATTACACTCCTTCACATCATATTTTACCTAGTCTTGAGTCTTTTGTTGTCTTGAGCAGTTTGTAATCTCCCTGAAATGTTAGTACTCACAGACATGAATAGCTTTCAAAATATTTGATGAAGAATGAAATAATTCAAGCAACATTATTTGTCATCATCAAAATCACATACTATGGATCCTGGATTGCAATAATCTCCCCCTTTTTTATGATGTCAAATAATGTTAGTTGATAGGCAAGATAATACTTTTTTTATTTTTCTTTTCTTTTAAAATAAATAGAAGAACATAAAAATATGAACAGAAGCACACATTTCATTTTAAACAACATAAACTAAAACAAAATTCAAGAAACACGATATACAACTGAAAAATTATCAACTAAGGATAGATAACTTCTCCCCCTTTTAACATCACCAAAAAGAGTAGTAAGAAAAAGTACATAAAACACATCAAACAGAGACTAATCAAATGATGGATCCTGATCAGGTGGTAGTGGTGGTGGTTGAAAGAACTGATGGATGGAGGCAAAGTGATGATCGATTGAGGCAAATTTCTCTCCAAATCATCGCATGTCGTCATCGTGCTGCTGGTGTTGTTCATGGACATGAGAGTCAATTCGGGTTTCAAGTCTGTCGAGTCATTGGATAATATCGTCTTGAGAATAAGCAGGTGCATGTCCTCTTGGTGGAGCAGGTTCTGCTAGAGCAGCCTCCCCTTCTTTATCAAAATCCGTCTCAACATGCTCTTGCCTCTGATGAAACAAGATACAAAAAGAGGCATCCATATAGAAAATAGGGACATTATCAGGTTCACCAGGATACGTCAATTGGTATTTGTGGTGAAGAATATATCCTATAAGATGCCCTAAGGCCAAATTTTATTTTCCGCGGGTGCTAGGATGATGAATTTGGGTCATGTTCCGGATATAATCTATAATCATGTCAGCTTCATCAAATTTGGTATTGGACATAATTAGGTAAGTGACAACAGACAGGATTGGGGTCATGCATATTTTATTTCCAGCTTTGGGTATTATGGATGCCCTAAGAACATGTTAGATGATGCAGACATTTTGTGTTAAGGACTAGACAAGAGGTTGGTCTTGGTTCAAAGCAACATTTCTAAGAAGCAAATTGACGGAACTCTAGTCATAATCATTTGTTATGAAGGACTGCGATCGAGGTCCTTCAGTAGAAAGACTGATATGTTCTACGAGGTCTTCTTTGATAATTTCGACTTTTCGACGACATACATACGAAGTTAGGGTCAAGTCGTCTAGATTTATCCTAAGGTTGGCAAAGAACTCATAGAGGAACTCAGAGTTAAACGAAAAGGCCAAGGTAAGAAGGAATGGAAGGGAAGTGGAAGCGAAGAGGCTCATCACCTCGAAGTTAAGGGCAACTTGGTTTAGCATACGATAATGAGTTATCTTGCATGCTTTGAATTTGTGGTAAACATCCTCATCTTTAGCAGAAAGAAAATGATCGTTATGGCGACGAGAGGAAGAGGAGCTTCCAGAATGGTCAAGATATCAATAAAACCATCATGCCAATTAGAGTGCAAGCGCTAATCGAGGAGTGTGATCCATTCAAATCTCATACATGCCAAATTCTTGGTGGGGTTAGGAGATCCCTACATCTCACTAACAAGGAGGATACTAAAAGGCATACGATAACCATATTGATGGGTCCATCGTCATCATGTAAAATAAATATGGCAAGAGAACAAGCAGTGCAAGAAGAATATAGAAGAGGTAGCCTCTTATTGGTGTCAACCCAGACTAGCATACAAATGAGCTTGTAATAGTCTATTTGCAGGAGAAGAGGATAGATATGCAAAGGGGATATACAAAATCTTCATAAGTCTTTTGTGAAGGATAACAAAAGAACACAATAGCTTGCCAATTTGCAAATGAACCCAAGGATCATGCAATGAATGCTACAATGCCCATGCAAGTGGATCTGATCAATTAGCAAATAAAGGTTACCACCCCTTTCTACAGATGTTAAAAAAATTAGTGTGCATTGAACCTGAGAGGGATGCTGAGAAAATGATAATGCCCTGCAGTTAATATCAAAACACAAATAGACGCATTCGATCCTATAAATAATAGGATCGAATATATAATTTGTTTGCAAACAAAATGTACAGAGTTCTTAATTAGATGCTTCTTACAAACAAATGTAGAAGAGCACCTGTGAATACAAAAAGGATATACAAACATGAGAGCTCCTATAACCTACTACAAAAGTGCATCATGCACATAACATATTGCCCACAAGTAAATACAGAAGATCCGCAGTACATGTAAGTCCTCTACGAATACATATGCGAGCACCACATTCCACCTATCGGCAGATGCAAAAAGACTTCAGTTAATGCAGTATTATGTAGTCAGTTTCAATATGTGAATGAAGATATCTACCTGTCTACAAGCAACAATAGTGGAGAACCTATGATGCTACATCACCGGATCCGCAACATTTATGCAAGAGGACAGAAGACATTTACAAATATTCCAAGAATGCCCCCTGCCCTGCACATGCATCGTAGTATGTATACACATAGGTACACGAGGGGAATACCCAATCAATGAAGTTCTCAAAACTCGCATGGGCCCCGGCGAGCGTGTTATTGGTTCACACGTGACGTCTAGGGATGCTGTGCGAGTCGATAAATGAATTCAAGTTTGAACTCGATCCTTCTATACAGATTTATAGGAGTAGATGGGGTTCGAATAATCAAACAAGTATATGGTGGCGGCGATCGATATATTTATTTTAATACATTCATATTAGGCATTCAAACTCGATCCTCCTATACGAGTCGATAAGAGTCGACAAGGTTCAACAAGCAATTATAAAATGCCCTCAAACATCCGCATGGACCCTGGCGAGCGTGTTATTAATATACACGTGACATCTAGGGATGCTGCGCGGGTCAATAAGTGAATTCAAGTTTGAATTCGATCCTTCTATGTGGATTAATAGGAGTCGATAGGGTTCGAATAATCAAACAAGTATATGGAGGTGGCGACCGGTATATTTATTTTAATACATTCATATTAGGCCTTTAAGGCTTATAATAATATGAATTCACTAATAAAGGCACAAAGCCTACGAAACTTGATCCCCTATCGACAAGTTGATAGGGTCGACAAGGTCCAAGCTATGAATGGAAATGACCCTAAACACCCCGATGATGGCTGCGTTGAATGTAAATCTCAACCGGAGGGGTCCATTCTAAATATTTCAAAATAGTACCCAAACTCCCACAAAATTCAAAAGATCGAAAATCCAAAGTTCCTAAAATCAAAAAATATTTAAAATTAAAATAAATTCATCAAAATACTTAAAACAAAATTCATCCATCCTCCACAACAGTTTGTCGGGGTGGACAAATTTGAATATAACTTCAGCTCACATAGAGTCAAATGCCTAGTCGAAAATATCACTAGGATCCATTCTCAAATAATCTCCTGCCATTAAGGGCGTGATACGTGTCCACTAACCGACGGTTTTGCCTCCAAATGGCACCGCAGGATAAACGATTATGACACGGGGCTCTCTGAACCGAGTGGTTTTGTCGCCAAATGGCACCACGAAATACCGGTTATGGCCAGAGCCAATACGCTCTTTAATGACATCAAATCCTTAAGATACGAATCAATAGGATATGATCGATAGGGCATAAAGCCCTATGTCAGCTAAGGTGGATTCAAATTTGTCCTCTTAGACAAACATTCATCCCAGGTCTACAAGGTACCCTTGGACGAAGCAACCCATGGCTGCTGACAAGGATCCTTCTATCAGGTTGGGTCAACTATCTCCTATGACTAAGTAGACCAGAGACCACGATGGCTCGGGACAACGGAACCATGGGATCTTGACGGGTCTATCATCCATTCCCCCACCATCCGCTTTATGTGCAAGATGATGAAATTTCTAATTTTAAATATTAAAATTCTCAAACCTTCAAACTCCCAATTTCTAAGTCCATTGTTGCTACTATATGCCAGATAACACGTATCTCTACGTATTTGATTGATGACTAGCCTTAATCGAAAGTTTTCTCTCATTATCGGGAGGGGTAATTAACTATAGTGGCTTGTGCCTATAGGAAACCAGAACTCAGATCATAAAGTCCTCGCAAATGAGGGCGAAATCTTTGGGTAGTGTCTTATCTACAAACCAATCTGCCTCCCAAAATTTACCCTGGAACTTAATTTCATTAAAACTCCATCGACAAAGAAAAAGCGAACAGTCGGGCGGAGGCCGGGGCCAAATTTTTGGAGCCCACAGGCTCCTTGGATTTCTGTAAGGTGGTGGTCATCCTATACGGGCCTCCTGAGCTGCTGCCTCATGTCTCTCTCTCCAAGTGTCTCTGATCCTCTACCAATTAAGTTAGCTCCATAGCCTCTCCCAAGTCACGAGGCCTTATTGCTCTAACTGCTGCCTGGATCTCTGGTGTCAATCCTTTCATGAAGTTCCCCTCTAGCACTGGTCTCAGAAAGGCGGTCCAATCTACTAGCAAGGTATTCAAACTCTCCCCGTATTCTATCACTAAACCATCCCGCGTCAAGGCGAACAATTGTTCGTAGAAGTCTCCTCCCTTGCCGGTTCGGAAACGTTTTATCAAACAATCCTTAAACTCCCTTCAATTCCATATGAGTCGTCGCATGTTCCTCCATTGGTACCAAGCCAAAACCTTCCCTTCCAAACATAGACCCGCTGTTGTCAGTCTCGCCTCCTCCGTCAACTCATTGAGGGCGAAATATCGTTCAACCTTGTAGATCCACCCGTGCACATCCTCCCCCTCAAAGATTGACATCTTCAATTTCCTCACCCTCGGATTTGTTCCCTTCATAATTTCCCATTCCCCAAAGGGTGATTCCCCTTAAGTGTCCCAATCATCCCTTTTACGTTCATACCCAATTCTTTCATCAAATTTCCACCTCCTTTTAAATTCAGCAGCACTCTTTGGATCATCACAAACTCCTCCTCTTTCCAACTCAGCCTTCCTTTAGACAAAATTCCCCCTTTCCCTTTCAAATTCTACACCCTTCCACTTATGTCTAACACCCTCACGCCTCTCCACATATCCTCTACCCGACTTCTCTAGGAATAAACCTTAGGGGAGGCATTTTTTCTGTTCCTTTCGAAATCTCCAATTCTCCATCTCCTGAGCTTCCCTTCATCTGATTGGCTTAGGGTTTTCCCCACGTCCCTGGCTGTTGTCGACTTACCTCATCTGCGACGGCATTTTTTTTTTATTTGGCCTTCAAGCACTTTCTTTAACATCTCCTCCAGGATGGAAAATTTCGAATCGAACTTATCATGGGTGATTGAAATATTTTTCTTTAAATCTGAACCTTGAGTTTGGAGATCTAAATTTTCATATTTCATTTCTAATATTTCAACTTTTCTTCCCGCCAGTCCCTTTGTCTCTGTTTTCATCGTTTAAATTTGATTCTCTAATATATTCTTCTTCATCTCATGAAGATCGAAAACTGTCTTCCACGGATGAAGTTCTATCTTACACCATTGTTTTTATTTGGATCATCTCCCCTTCATGACGTTCCTCCAAAGGATCTACCTTCTTGGATGCCATAAATACTTGGATTTTTTTTAAAAAAATATGAATATTGGCCCAAAAAACAACACAAATCCCTTCCTCTGGCAAAAAATAGCCGTTGAATTTCCCGAAAACAGCCTACAAACAGTCCCAAAATCTTCTCTAATACCAATTTGTTAGGAAAAACTTGAAGATCTTAAAAATTATCTATCAATCTTTGGAAAACAGCAAAAATTCTCTGCAGGAATCCACACAAAAACTAGAAAACAGTATATAATTTGTATTATTTGATGAAATATAAATGAAAAAATACCAAGATACAATTGATCCTCTATTCGAGAGGAGGATCTATCTCTCCCAAATCTCTAGACACCGTTAGAGCCCAAAAAACCCTAAATCTAAGAGATCTCAAATTTAAGCCAAATTTAAGATGTCATAACCCTAGGAAAACAAGCTATTTAATGCATACAATTCAAAAGGAAATATCTAAACAGTCCCTACATTTAAGTTTCCCTCCTAATTTTCTCAAAAAACTTCCTAAACAACTCTTTCGTAACTGGCGGCTTGCGCGGTGCGTACAGGAACTGAAGAGTTCCGCCCCTGTTAGCGTGAGCCGGTTGTGTATGGACTGGCTGGACCAGTCTAACACAATTATGGCAATGGAGGTCTAGAAATAATTTCTAAGTCAGGTTGTATGCCATATAGGGATTGTGGCTTATCACTGGATTCAAAATCTGCGTCGAATAATACATGCTGCAGATTTGAGATCACAACAGGTATGTGTATCTCACGGGCAAATTTTATGTTAGGCATCTCAAGGAGAGAAGTCTTATCTAATATGTCTCTAAGGCTAGAAAGGCTAGGTTAGGAATGTGATGCCATATTAAATGTGTGCAAACTTAGAAGGTATTAGTGCATCAACTTTTTTAAAAATAGAAGCTTTATTAAGCATAATATTGAGTAACTGATTAGATAGTTTCACACTAGTCATGTGTATCTTAGGTATAATAGAAAGTTGATCAAGAAGTTCACTAAGAATTTTAGAGACCACAACAAGCATGTGGCTGTCAATAGAAAGATTTGCACCAAAAGGCTCATTGATTTGGATACTGAAGTTGGATGGGGTTCAGGCTCATCATGATAAAGATCTAAGTTAGATGGGTCAGTAGTTGAGCCAAACATATTTAATTGCAGACTCACAATTTCTATATTTGGAGAGGGATTCTAGGTCATCATCAAAATCTTTTGTAGCCTCTTTATTGGATTTATAAAACTTGTCTTTATAATTTCTCAATATTATTGAATTTTTCATCTATATAATTGAACCTATAAAAATTTTAATGAGCTATCATGCATGCTAAGCTCTAATTCTTTTGATCTTCTTCCATCAAAAGTAGTAGGGTATTTTCTAATAGATATAGAGTCTGTCTTATGATTATGGCTTTTAGGTTGTTTTGAGCAGTAATTAGATTTAAAATTTCATTTTATTTTCATATATGCTCATATTAGAGATTTTATCTCTAATAAGTTTTTGTGCTCTTTCCAATACGTCATTCTAATGTATTTTGGCATTTCTTATCAATTTTAGTTTTACAAGGTTCTGTGACAGTCATCCATTGTTTTGCATTCAAATAAATCATTTTATTTTTGAGCCAATCTAAATTTATTAATATCGCACACCATAAATGTGTACGTTTCAAATTAGTCTAGGGATTAAATTGTGATGTAAGGCGGTATATGATTGTAAATGGAGTATTTAAGTGCTTTTAGAAATATGAAAAAGACAGAATGAAAGATGATGAAATATTACTTAATAATGTGATTATGTGAATAATCCTCCACTAAAATATTTTCAAGTGAGTCTCATGCCCGCTTTAGGAAGTCTAGGTTTTTTTTTTCAAAGCAATTTTAGTCTTATAAATACATAAACCACTTATATATTTTTATGCATAAATTACTGTTCTAAAAAGAAGAAATAAAAAAACTTATGTAATAAAGAAATGTAAGTGTATGACATAACTGTTGCAATCTTTAAGCAATAGTTAATAACTTACTTTTATAAGTGAAGATAAACATGCATAAAACATATTAATCATGACTAAACATTAAGAAAATATAATTTTAATTTTTCATGTTTTAAAAATACAATCAATAGGTTGCATGGAATATTTCTTTTTAATCACATCTTTATATTGCATGGAATGGACAGGGCATATTCTAAAATAGGATTGACTGGATTTTTATGTGTAGAGGATCTTGTTCAATAACTGATGTTAGGGGTTATCATAGAGGTGCTGAAACTGAGAGCTTATATTTTAATGGATGAATTTCCTTTAAGGAGACCTTGAAGGCCTAATGTGAACTTTAAAATTAAATTTTTTAATAGATTTCAAAATAGTATATTTGCCTGTCAGTTGAAGTCTTGTTGACTCTAGCCCTTTAATTAAGGATGATTGAACATGAAATTTTAAAATCACTTTTCATTTTATCCCGCATGAGCAATGTTCTCATACGCTAAAATCAAGTATTTAGCATAATCGTCAAAGTTAATGCAGAGGATATAAAGTCTTCCTAAAATGATGTGCGCGTCTTCCAACACGTTTGCACATTCTTCAGTGCATTCACATGCTTTGAGTGTATTGACATACTTTTCAATGTATTCATAGTATACATTCACATGCTTTTCAATATATTTACATAGTCTTTGCACACTTTTCTGTACAAGAAATTTGATAGATCATTTATAATTTTTCAATCCATAAAGCATTCTCAAATATCCTGCTTTGTATATTCGTCATGTTTGTTAGAGCATATGCAGACTCATTATTTTCAAGAGAGTTATTGTTTTGTGCAATTTTTTACTTTACTTTCATTACGTACTTGCTCATTTTTAGCGCACTAATATACTGTCTGGGTGTGATATTTGATGCATCGGAGGCATTTGCTTGCTTCTATAGGCAATTTTAATATAATTTGAGATTGTCTCAAGATACGTGCTGACTTGAAAGTGTCTCAATTTGGTTACTTTATTCGCTTTCACATTTTTTGCATGAATTTTGAGATGTTACATGTCAAAATTTGAAAGTTGTGTTGCAAAATTCATGCAATTGACAATATTGTGCAAGTTTCAATCTTTGTCTTATATTTTGCAATTTTAGATCCGGTGGTGATAGGAGGAAAAAATGAAATGAATATACAGCACATTTTTCATATGCTTTAGTACTGTTCATTTGTGATTTAAATATTATAATGCAATTAAAGTTGTGGGCTCCATAGGGACACTTCTCCAACTTATATATATATATATATATAAGGGTAAAGAATGCCTCATTTCATGTAATCCATGGTTTCACTTGAGTTCATTGGGTTCCTTAGGGGTTTGGTGAAGTTTTTGTAGTACTCAGGTGAGTTTGCAAGACCAGTTCCCTGTAAGTCTTGTATCTTGTTCAATATTTCATATATATATATATATATATATATATATATATATATATATGTCTTTTGTTAGTTTATTATTTCTTGCAATTTATTTTAAGTCTTTATCTTGTATAATTATTGCTTAGATTATTTAGAATTTGCAAAACTTAGGTTCTCTATAGTGTTTGCTAGATTCAAATCAAATCAAAATTTTGACAACTTCCCGGCATCTTTCTTACAGTGGGATTCTTCGGTGAGATTGGGTCTAACCACCATGCCTAAGAAAGATGTGTATGGTCGATGCCTTGCATCCCATGTTTAAAAATGCATAATCGGGTATTGAGGCGTTTTTCGTTCGTGAGGCTAGGTGAATGCCTCAAGGTATTTTGAGGTAAAAGATTGTGTAAATATAAAATGATAAATTTGTTATATACTCATGAGTAAAAAATATAAAACATAAAAATGCACAATATATTATGTAAAATCAAAATATCCCAATAATAAAACAACAAGAAATATAGTTCAACTCAAATTTTATCTTTCCAAAATCACAATATTAGTGAAATATATCAAACCCTTAAACATAATACTTCGCTTATTCTAAAGATAATGAATATAATAATATGTCGGGCAGCCGGAACAAATATATATTGTAAGAATAATTTTTATTGTGAGGGGCAACTTCTATTCGGTACCCCTCAGTAGTAAGCTTCAAAACAATAAAAATAAGGTAATTTAAAATTGTAAATAAACAACACCTCAGTCCTATAAGCGCAGTGAAATCGCAACAAATAAACAAATTTTTATTGTAAGAGTAATTATGAAGTTTAGGGTTAGGTTTTTTTTTTTTTTTTTTTTTTTTTTTTTATATTTTAAGATGCCTCTAAAACATGAGGCGAGGCGCTCCTCAGTGAACTTGAGGCGTATGCTTAATGCCAGCTCTCATTGCGTAGGATTTGAGGCTTAAAAGTTTAAAATTGCGCTGAGGCGTGTCTGGTGTGCCTCTTATTGCACAATTTTAAACCATGCTTGCAACAACTCGACCTGAATTCTCGAATCCCACCTCCCAAGAAAGAATCCATTCAGGAAGGAGATCTACACAAGTAATTTCTTGCCTTAACTCAAAAATGGACCGCCATGGTGTACATAGAGAGATTTGAGTTGCCATCAGGGCAGTTGAGGGGAGTCTTGGAGGTGGTATTGGAGGGAAATTTTATGAGGGGCCTCAAACCTGACATAAAGCAGACCTCCGATTAATGGGATCGAGGGGGTTGAAGGAGACGATACAGCTAGCCCAGATAGAGAAGGATTAGAGACAGATGGAGATGATCGATAAGAGCAGAGTAGTGGGAGGCTTTTACAGAAGTATCTCAACTTAACTGGCTTCGAGAACCTAGACGATGACATTTCAGTAGAAGGCACTGAGGGAGAAGAGTGGAGGAGTTTTTCTCGGTGCTAATCACAAAGGTAATAGTGCAAGACAAGAGAGTGGTGGGTTTGTGCTTCCACTATAATGAGAATTATGCACCAGGCCATTGGTGCAATGACCACACACTCTAGGTCCTTATGGTTTGTGATGATGGGACTGATACTGAGAATCTTGTGAAGGAAGTAGAAGCAGGAGGTAAGCACCTACATCTTAATATGGCAGAAGGTCTCTTAATTCAGTGGCGGGATTTACTCTAAATCACACTATGAAGGTGAAGGGACAAATCAGGGAGTAGTCAATATTGATCTTGGTGGATAGTGGGGATACTCGTAACTTCATCTCAAATTGGTCATATACCAGTTGGGATTGAAGTTGGTGGATACAAGGAGCTTTGGAGTCATGAATGGAACAAAAAAGGTGGAGAAGAGTAAGGGGATTTGCAGGAGGCTGTGCTAATAGTCCAGGGCCTATAAATTATTCAAGATTTTCTTCCCTTGGATTTTTGAAGTGTTCAAGTGATCCTAGAAATGAAGTGGTTGCAAATGATGGGGGAAACAAATATGGATTGGAAATCTTTGACGATGAAGATTCAGGCAAAAGGAAAGAAAGTGGTGCTGCAAGGAGATTCCAGCCTATGCAAAATCATAGTTTCACTCAAAACCATGGTCAATGTGATATAGAGGGTAGGGTTGGGCTACTTGGTGGAGTTGCAGAAAGAGGAGGAGATTCCAGATATAGTCTAAACGCTCCTGCAACAATTTAGTAAGGTCTTATTGTAGCCTCAAGGCCTACTTTTCCCCAGGGAGCATGAGCATGCCATTAACCTGAAAGATGGGGTATCCACTATCAGTGTTCGACCCTACCAGTACCCATAGGTTCAAAAGGATGAAATTGAGAAGCAAATCAAGGATATATTTGAATAGCCCTTACCTAAAAGCCTAAAGGAGTTGAGGGGTTTTTGGGACTCGTAGGATACTACATGAAGTTTGCGAAGGGATATAGCTTTATATCATGACCATTGATAGAGCAATTGAAGAAAGATAATTTCAAATAGGGGGAGTCAGCCAACCATGTGTTTGAGCAGCTAAAGAAAGCCATGTCAAGTGTCTTTGTGTTAGCATGACTAGATTTCAGCCAGCAATTTGTCATGGAGACTGATGCATCAAGCTATGGGTTAGGGCAATCCTTATGTTGAGTCAGAGACCCATATCTTATTTTAGCTAGGTGTTGACTGCTAGGGCTAGGTTGAAGTCGGTGTATGAAAGAAAGCTGATGGCAATAGTGTTGGCAATATAGAAGCGATGTCCTTATCTATTGGGGCAACACTTCATAGTCATGATAGACAAGAGGAGACAGTTCTCATCCTTCCACCTTGAGGATAATGTGCATTTTTGGAGAGGGAGTATTGTTACGGTAGGGGGGGGGGGGGGGGTTTGGGCGGAATCAGGAAGAGAGCAAAGGGGAGGGTTTGACTAGTCTTGTGGGGCCTAGGAGAGCTATCATGCATATGGAAGGAGTAGAAATCAAGAGGAGCTATTTAGGAAGGTTTCCTATTTATGTTTATTGTGTTTAGGTAGGTTTCCTATATTTTGTTTATGCTATTTAGGAAGAGTCTATTTGTGTTATTGTGTGCTAGGACTATTTAAGAGAAAAGTTTTGTCTAGGGTTAGGGCATGAGATAATTTGTTTTTGTTGTAATTTTATTTTGGAGAGCTTCCTAGTGGCGTGTAGGGTTTATGGGAGAGCTGATCTATCTCTCGAATAGTAGATCAATTATAACTTTCTTTCTTGTTGAAGAGATAATCAAATTTCTGCCCTAATCTTTGAATTCCTGCATTTTACTTATTGCCTACTTGCTTTCTTTATTTCCAAGAGGCATCCAAGTTACTGTAAAGGTATTTATCATTGCAATTGATTATTGTGATTGGATATGATCTATAGCGAAGCTTAGAATGGAACATGGGCAATTTTCGAGTTGCTTCTTCCTTGTGGAAACACAAATAATGCATGTAATAATTTGGCTGTAAAATGTTGTGAATGATGAGTTATTGGACACGATGCAAGTTGTAATATTGAACATAAAGGTGCGGCTAGTGGGGTGACGGTAGCGTACGTAGGATGGGCCGGTGTGGAATGACATCAATGAAGAAGTGGCTGCAATATTATTTGAAGTTATCTGTGTAAACCGAGGAGAGGTAGCAAGCAAAAAACAAGGAAAAAAGGAGCAGTAGTAAAGAATCAGTGTTTATTGGGGATGCCAACCATGGTAGGGGTGGAGCTAGAAATTTTTTGTTAGTGGGATACAAATTGATACTAGCTATTAAGTTATTTTCTTTAAATCTCTTTTTTCCTCAGTACAATCACAAGTTATCTAATAACATTTTAATAAAAAATTAAAGCAAATCTCCCCATGTGGCTCTCTTATTTTTCATTAAGTTCCTAATGTTCTTCCCAGCAAGACTATGCTATTGAATTAAGTTTGAATAAATTGTTCTCATGCTTAAAATTGTTTTGTTTGAATCAATTACAATTCGACTTTATTTTTGAACTCTAATTAGATTAATCAAATCACAATTCATATAAGATAGTATTCTTATTAATTACTAATTAATAATTTATTATAATGATTAGACATAATTTTATTTACTTAAAATAAGTCATGAATAATTTTAATTTTTGAATTGATACAGTTTTAATTAATTATTCATATTAAGCTTTATGAAAATTTTTAACTTAACCAACACCAAAACCCTTACCTTTCTCCCCTTTTTTCTCCTAAACAAATTCCTATAATTATAAAGGGTATGTGTTAGTACTAATAAAACCCAATATAACAATAAAACAAGCTCCAATAAACCCTCACTATCACCTCTATCCCACCCAAAAAAAAAAAAAAAAAAATAGAAACAATTTAATATAATCATCTAAGTACTAAAGATCTTTTCCATCACCATTGAAATTTTTCTCACACGAATAGTTCCAAATCTATTATAACTAAGAATAATGAGTAGCATCTAACCAAATGTAGATATGAGATACGCAGTTGGTAGGGAAGTTGCGAATGGAGACAAGTTTATAAAGGTGGGAATTGGGTGAACTAAGAACACTTGCTGGTGCTGCATCACTGTGTGCAGGAGTCCAGCGAGATCATAGATTTAAGAGGCTTTGGTTATCCTTTTGGGTTAAGCCAATGGGGGAACGGGTTCACTAGTTTCCCCATTGTATCCCTGCTCATGGCCCATTAGACTTGTAGAATACCTTTAAACTTTTGATGAAGACTTCAAAGATGTTGAGGCAAATAAGAAGTTAGAGAATTCAAATTTATGACGAAAGGATCCAAGAGGGGTGATTTAATGGAATGAAATTGGACTAGGAGAATGAGATAAACGATCTTAGAATCTGGAGTGTTAATTTGATGTGAGGCAAGATCATCCCATATCCATGAATATGATTAGTCTGCAAGACCTACATCCACAGGGTTATGAGCATTTTGATTTCATTTGGAAGGATCAAGGTCTTTCCTTTATGACAAATTGATTCAGGATTATAAGTATGGTGATTTCATTTTGGAGGATCAAGATTTTTCTTATGAAAATTTGATTTATGACTGCGAAAATGTTATGATTTGGTGCTAAAAGGGGTAAATTTATTGTAAGCACACCAGGTAGGGTCCTACCTATTAGTATCATACTTGAGATTTCTGGAAGCGCTATAAGTGATGGGGTTCTTTTGCATTGTTATTTAAGGTTCTTGGAATAATCTTAGGTAAAAAAATAAAACGCAATGCTTTATTTATTGAAATATTCATATTCCTTACGAAAATATAATCTCCATATATGAATAGCTTTTGCTTATAGTTCCTAGGAAAGCGGACTAAAGAAAGGAAATAGTAATAAAAGGAATATAATAAATCACATAAAAAAATTATCAATATATTCAATCCTTGCTAGCTTTCTCCTGTATTAAACCTGATGGTAAATTGACACTGATTTGCATGTCTAAAACGTTGTTGCTGATCTCGTTGTTAGGAAATCTTGTTGATTTTAATTTATTTTTCCATCTGATTTCCATTTTTCTTACTCATTGAACAGGAGTTGGGGGCTTGTATATTCCTGTGTATTTCTCATAGTATGAAAACGGACATAACAAACTGAGAAGAAGATATCTTTGAATACCGGTTGCTATGCTGCCTGATAACTCTTCTACCATCAAATCCATAATATTTTTAAAAAAAGATTGAAATTGTGCCCATCTTGGCAAGAGTTTTATCAGAAAATCCTGAGTGCTTACTTGCTGCTCTGTAACTAGAGTTTTTGCATACGGTCAGTGTCATCAAGAACGAAGTCCATCTGCTTACTGTAACTAATTTTAGGAATCGTTGTCAGTATTTATAAGCTAAGTATTAGGCTGAGGACTGATTTAGACTTTATTTGGGATGACTTTTTTAATGATTTCTATAGCAGCTTTTTAGTACAAAAATTTCTAATTCTGCTTTAGAATGCAGTAAAAAAGCAGTCTCAAACGAAACCTTAATGGAAGTAAATTGGCATCATTTTAACGAGCTTGGAAAACTCACTATAATTTTCTTGCATGGGCAAACTTTGGGTTGCAATTCGTATTTAACGTAGGACATTATTTGTTTTAGTACTAGAACTGCTGATTCTTACCAGATTTATGATTTGGGAGATTCCTGTTTATGCTGGATGCTCATTTACACTGCAATTGGTCTGCTGGCTTTTCTTCTTTAAAGTTATTTGTTTGTTGGTATTATGTGTGAGGCTTTCAATAATTCCCAGCCGTGATATGACAGACTGCTCTTCCAAAACTTCTGTAGCGACCTGCAAAACAGGAATACAAATATTTTTACGAGGCTTAAGATCTGTTTCTTTATGATTTGACTATTTTACCAACAACGTCTATTTAAAGTGCAATAAGGTTCCACCTATCCTTTTGCAGGTTTTATAATATGGTTCCAAATGAAAATTTGACCCAAAAAAATGAGTATTAGTTATCATATATGGTTAAGGGGGCTTGTTTCTAGAGTACGATATTGAGAAGTCATTAGAAAAAAAAATTATGCTTTGAAAGAATGACAATAAATGAACACTATTCATGTAATGATAACAAGGAAGCTAGAGGTCCAAAAGAAAAATAAAATCTATGGCTTTTTTATGTTTTTTTATCATAAGCTAGATGCTAAGAAAAAAGAAAAAGAGTTATATAAATTACTTTTAGAGAGCTATGATTTTTTGCCAAGGCTATTGATGAATAAGTGTAGAGATCAAAGAAATGATCCATTTATACTTTTTATTCATTTTACTATGGCATGTAATGAGTACCGTTAGAATTTATTAGGTCTGTAAGTTATTAAAATTATATAATAGAGCTTAGACTTATTTTTGCTTAAGCTAGAGTGAAGTTGTGTACAAAACCCCTTCTTGACCATGCATTGATAGGAACTTTATGCATTGGCATGCACATTTTTTTTTTAGCATCGAATAATATTAGCAATAGTTATTGGAGATGCTAAAGAGTTCCCAATCATAATAAGATTAGATTAAAGATTATCATTATCTTTTTATTTGCATTAATCGTATAGATGCTTGCAAAAGATTTTCAAGTTTAAGTAGTGTATGCCTTTGCATGTAGCGTAGTTCTAATTAGTGAGACATCTGTTGTGGTAAGTGTAAAGAGAATGATTGAGAAAATGTTATGAAGATCAACGACAAAAAATTTGTATATAATATGCAATTTTAGTGAATACAATATTAATTATTGTTTGTTAATATTATTATTGGATAAATTGTTAGATAGTTGTGATAAATTTAAATATAATGATTGCATTAAAAAGGATGATATTGTTGATGATATAATACTTAGAAATAATCCTTGGTTGTTAAAAAGGAAAAAAATATCTCAAGTGTGCTATGCGGTAAGATGGATAGTGTGACAAAACTATTTTAGCACATGAGTAGGTGCTATGCATTAAAATGGAAAAGTATTAGGGAGATTTAAAACTAAATTTTACAATATAGCTCATGAGTAGGTTGTGTATGGTTAGTGTTGGTTGGTAAATAAGTCATTTAGAGTAAAGCCGAGCTTGAGGGAAATGAGAATTATAAGATAGAAGTGTGACAAAACTAAAAAAATATAGATTGATAAATAATTATATTAGAAGAATGATGGGTGTAGAATCTGCAAAGGTTAGATAGTGGAAAAGAGGCAAATGGTTTCGGCATACACAATGAAAAGTTGAAGCTGCATCAATATGATTAGTAGATTGTAGATAATATTAATTTGAAAGAATTGGAAGAGAGGTGTTCAAACACAAGATGGTTTACAAGTATTTTCCCATTTCAGTTGGATTATATCAAGGATCAGCTTTAAGCCCATATATATTTGCTTTAGTCATGAATATTCTTACAAAACATTTGCTCTAGTCATGGATATTCTTTACACTTAGAGATAGAATGCAAAATAAGTATATACATGAACATGTTGTAGTAGCTCAAGTGGAAGATAATATTAGAGAGTTGTCTTAGATGGTTGGGTTACATACAACATTAGTCTTACGATGTCCAAGTTACGAGAGTAGATTTACTTTATTTGGCTTAGGTTTAGAGATAGACCTAAAAGGATATGGTTAATAAGTATTAAAAATGATATTTTTATTAGATTTTAATAAAAATTTGACTCTTAATATGATACAATGTAAAAAAAATGATTTATATAGCCGACCCATATTGCAGGATAAATGCTTATTGTTATTGTTTTTGTAGGAAGAGAAGGGTGTAGATAAAAAAAAAAAAAAGATACAATGCAAAAGGATGACTATAAAAATTAAAATAGATTTCACACATCATGCAACACTCAATAAAAATGAATGAGAAATGAGAACTCATAAAGTGTATGTTAGATTGTTGTGATAATGGTCATCATTATGAACTGTTTTGGAAATTATATGGAGAGCATCAATATGCCTTAACATGTTAAGGGCGTGACTTTAACATTAACGTTTATGATTATGTAATTTGGAGCATTAGACTTAATTTTTTAAAGATGTGATTTTGGAGAAATTATTACGTGCGGACACCAGATTAGATGCTACGTTCGGACTCTAATGAAAATATGATGCGTGGACTATATTATTGTGTATTTTATCGTGTATTAGTTAGTACACACTTAATACAAACCAATACACAACAATATGGCACAGTAATACGATGTTATGTAATTCACAGCAATATTGCACAGTTATACTTCGAAAGAATCCTATTCAGATTTGATGAAAATTCTGTTGACAGTGCCAAACAATTTATCCTACTGTGCTGATTGAAGTTTGGAAGTTGTTCTTTCAGCGTAATTTGTTTGCTCTATCCAGTTCATTGTTTATTTTTTCTCTTAACAGCTCCCTCTTGGTAGAGCTGGAAGATTCAGTAATAAGCTTTTTTGGTTGCGGCATGTGGCTTATGGTTGCCATGTGATGTTATACACGATGATGAAGTAGAACAAAAGCAGAATACGAAACTCTACATGCGTTGGATTCAATGAAGCAGCTTATAAAGAAGCAAAGCAACAGAGATTTCAGAGAGCTTGTGCAGTAAAACCGAAGGAAAAAAAAAAAAAAAAAAATCCCAATTAAATAGAATTCCAAGTACCCAACTTGTAAAGAACATCCATCCAATGGCCATTCTTCCTTGTTCCACCTTTACTGAGATTTAGGCTTCGTTTGGGATGACTTTCTTATTGCTATCTTAAACAGTTTTTTAATACAAAATTATTTTGAACTAGAAATTTTATACTAAAAAATAAGTAAGTTGATATAAGTGGTTGATTTAATGAAAATTTTATGTAAAGCATTTTTACTTTATGATCAAATACCCGTTATGCTCTATTATTATCATACCTATAAGAAGCTACATCCTAGCCCTACACATGGCATGATGTTGGCACCATTATGATTAATTATGGAATTCTCATGAAGCCCTTTACACACCTTTGGGATTTCTACTTCTACTTTGGAAAATTATTATTATTATTTTTAGAAAGTTTATTCTTGTTCATGAGAAGTTTCATCTCATTCTCAAAAAAATTTCCAAAATTTAGGAAGCCTCTCTCATTCTCGATAGAGCCTCCCCAACCTCACTATGGTCCACTCCACCACAAACCCAATATACTCTTAGTTCAATAATTTATTATGCAATATGGTTCACCCATTGAGCATAAGTAATAAAAATAGTATGCACAAGCAAGGGTTCAATAAAGTAAGCAACAAAAGAGGAGCAGAAACTAAAATTTTCTTTGGTTTGACACTAATGCCTATGTCCATATCTTGAACTTTCCAACTCAAAGTTTCACTACTCTCTCTTTGGTTTGCCACCATCTGTTGGAAAAATCTTTCCTTGATAGCTAATGAAGAAACCAGTACCTTCTTCAACTCCAAGTGAACTGCTATTCTATCCCATCAACTACCCAACTAATGCATCAAAATAAACTTTGATATCTCATGGATCCCTAATAACTTTAGTACAATATGCTCTTAATGATCCACATAACATAATTGGAGATTTAAGGCGAAGAAGTAAAGGAAAACAACCAATAGATGCACTCAAATTTTCATGTCTTTGATTTTAGATGCTTCATTTTAAGAAATAAGAAAGAGAACTTAACTAAAATTGATACAAGATTTGATAAATTAATGATTTTAGGATATTTAAATAATGGCAAGGTATACAAGGTGCATAATAAAAAAAAAAGCTTTATTATTGAAGAATCCATTCAAGTAACACTTGATGAGAAACATATAGATTTACCCAGGATGAAGGACACGAATAATGAAGGGATTGATAAGTTAGATAGCCTAGGTCAAGTAGCAGCTATTAAAGAGACACCCCATACCAATAATTTGCCTAACTAGTGGAAATATGCTTCTTCTTTTTTCTTTTTTCTAAATGGTCAAAATGACCTTTTTGGAAATATGTTTCTTTATTCTTCATGGATTAAGGGTTCAATTATGAAAAATTAGAGACCTTATTTGAATTTTTAGGATTTTATATGAATTAATTATAAATTAATTAAGGCTCTAGGACAAATCTAGGGGATTATTTTGGGTCTCCTAGTTGGTGGACCAAATAGACACCAATTCTTGTGAAACTTGGGCCATGAGTTCACCTGAGTTCAAGGCCCAAGCCCACTAAATTTGGGCCCAAGTTGTATCCCCTAAGGTGGTTAACCAAACCACTAAAGGTAGGTTATCTTAGAAAATTCCTAGCTCACTACCTAGTGCAAGGTAGGGGGTGCAATCAGTGGCTATAAACTCTCTATGCTAAACATAATTCACACACCAAATCATATATCCTAAATCCTATTGGATAGATCATTGTTGACCTTTGTGATTAAAATTAAAAAAAGGGGAGAACAAAAATCGCATGAATCATACCTCGTACTCGTTGAGATCATGAATCTCACTCAAATTCAGAAAATCAGCGAAAATCCTGCTAAATTTGGGGCCGCTCCAGTCTCATCTTCGCGATATATGCGCATAACTAGCCTCCATAGTCACTCTTCGATGTCTTTAAAAGCCAACCGAATGCGAACTCCCGAGGCTTCTTCGTAGCCCCTTCCCACACACACACTGCCGAACTCCCACTCGCAGACCTTCCTCTTTTTCTACCCAACATCTTCCACTTCTTCTTGTCACTAAACCCACAACCGAGCTCCTCTTCATGTTCTTCCCCAACCGAGACCACCATCCAGGTCTCCCTCAATCGGACTTCTTCTTCTCTTTCACAAACAAGAGAACTCCCTGTAGCTTCCCGCAACTCCACTTCCTCATTTGATTCTCTACCCGATCTCCCACTTTTTAAAAGCAAGAATAATAAAGAAACATAAAAAGAACAACATAGGAAAAGCAAAACTAAACTAAGTAAAATATTAATAAGTATAACCAAACACTTACTCCTCCTTTTGAAATCACCAAAAAGAAAAGATAACCAAACAGAGAAGAAAATATAAATAGAAGAAAATAAAAAAGAAAACACATAAACTACAACATAATACAAAGACTTGAAGTAAGTGGCTCCTAATCAAGTGGTGGTGCTTATAAGTACTGGCGAAGAGCAAAAAATTGGCCACTAAACTAGGCTCGATCTTTCTCAAACTGTTGCTAGATCTGCTGATGGTGTTGTTGTAATAGATCGTGCTGCTATTAATACATCTCTTGGATCTCCTGGTGATACTACTAATGTAGCTTGTACTAAATCTAAGAAATCATGTGTTATTTGTGAAACCACTCTTGATGCTGAGGAGTCACCTTATACTATGTAACTTATAGTAACTCCAGGTGATCAAGTCATTCCATGATTGATTCATAAGACTAAAACTAATGAGAAGGTATTACAACTAGTGCTTGTGCTAGAGGTGCTATTAGAGGGCCTCCCCCTACCTCATCAAAATCGTGCTCTTCTTCAGGCTCGTTGCCTTGGTGTCAATGAAAGAAAATGTGGAAGGAATCATTGAAGTAAAAGATTGAGAATATATATATATATATATATATGTTGGTGCGAGATACAGAAGTTGGTATATTTTATATAGGATGTAGGTGAACATGTGTCCTAAAGTAAGGTTATGCTTACATCTATTTGATGGTTGAATAATGGGAGTTATATTTTGAAAAAAGCTAATAATTATATGGGATTCATCAAATTTATTCCCATACATGATGAAATAGGTAAGGATAGATAGACGTGAGGTAATAATTACTCTATTTCTAATCCTAGGAAGAATAGAAGTGCAAAAAGCATGCTAGATGATACAGGCTTTATGGTTAAGTGACTGGATGAGACTGGTGGTTATTTAAGGTAGTACTCCAAAAGGTAAGATCTATAGTGGTCCATTACATTCTTTTGACTCAAAAAATATATAAAAAATGAAAATACTAACTATTACAAAAATATCAAACATATTCTATCCAATCTTGAGTCTTGATACTTAATGCCACAATGTATAATGTACCTTAAATATTAGTACACCCAAAAGTAGATATGCAATATAGGTACTAGATGAAATAAAGAGACAATAAATAATTTTTGTTATTGAACATTCAGAGAGGTTGTGAGATCTCAGTGAACTATCCCCAGGAGCACCAAGAGGGGGGCGGGGTGAATTGGAACTTTATAAAATATTGCAAGAAAAAATTTTCTTTTTGTTTGATGATAGATAATGATTTTTGAAAATAAATCTAAATGTGTAACTTAACACAATTGAAAGCAATTTAGAACTTGAAATAATAATTTTTTTAGGCACAAATATATCAAGCAGAATATGAAAATTTTCTTTTTGCTAATCATGAATTAACCTAACAATAGCTTGCAATAAGAGATGAACTTTGTGCATGTGATTTAAAGTGCAAAAAAAAAAAAAAAAAAAAAAAAAAAAAAGTAAAAATAAATAAAAAAGAGCACACTAAATGTTTTATAGTTATTCGGTTAACCTTAACTTAAGTCCACTTCCGGAGACCTTCTCTCTGGGTATTGCACTAACACTATGGTGACTCTCCTTTTTCCTTCATAGTAATATGAAATGCCTTTAAAAGAATCACTTCCACCAAACTTGGTATGGTAGAAAACTGAAAGCTAAGTCACCCTCCTCATGATTACAGCAGACCTTCAATCCTTTTTCACCCTCTTGGTGAAGGCAGAGAATTCAAGAATTCTTTCTCACCCTCCTTGTGATGGTAGAGAACCATTAATCATTTTTCACCATCTTGTTGAAGTCAGAGAGCCCTAGATCCTGACTTTGAATCTTTTATTCCAAGAGCAACTCTAAGAACTCACCAAGGCCATAAAAGGAAGCTAGGAGCAAGATTTTTAGGAGCAACCATGTGAATACCCCTCACACTCCTCCCTTTCACACAACCTCACCTTCTTCTTCTCTAAGCCCAAAGTACTCTCAAGAAATTCTCCCTCAGAGTTCCTTCAATAGCCAAAAGTCTTTTCAAAAGACTTTTATGAGATGCTTAAGTACAAGGCTTCATAATAATAATAATAATATATATATATATATATATATATATATATATATATATATATATATATATATATATATATATATATATATATATATATATATATATTTTATTTCATCATCTCTATTCGTATAGTACAATATGGGTTTATACAACTCGATCAATTTAAAAATGTTGTTCATCCAGTACAATGGAACAGTCGTTCAGACAAACTGTTCAAATTTTACATACTTATCGTATAGTATGATCTTAAGTTTGTACTATATGATTTGCTTAATTCCACTCCATTCGTACATGACGATTATGGGGACTATTAAAAATTGCCTCTTTCGATCGTTCAGATTCACATAGTACATAACAGTTAGTGCAAATCAAGATTTCAAATAATAAGACATATATATATATATATATATATATATATATATATATATATATATATATATATATATATATATATATATATATATATATATATATATATATATCATACTATACAATTAAAAATCAAGGTTTTTATCATGTATAATCTCCGAGATGATCGAATTTCATCTTTGTTAATTATACTGTGTGATATTCATTTTATAGTATGATTAGCCATATTTATTAAACCTTAATTTGATTGATTAATCACTGGAGATAATTTTAGTAAGATTTTAAATATTATATAGTATGATTAGGTTTATAATATATGATTAGTTCAAAATATAAATTTAAAATTACATAACTTATCTGGCGGCTAGGGTGATTGGTTGAAGCAAATCATTTAGTATGATCCTAATCGTACAATTTGATTAATTTATTAGTAATAATGATTCAATTAGTCGTTAACCCTCTTTTTTAAATATGATAATAATCATAAGGTACGATTAGTTCAAAAAAATTTTATCTCAAATTTCTCTCTATCCTGTGTGTGTACAGTTGCCAATTTTGCATACACCCTTGCAGACTCAAGAAATATAAAATAAAAGAAAATACAAATTACAGACTATTTTGAATGACTTCCTATTTTACCAAAACTTGAGTCTAGATCAATCTTGTGTGATGTATGATGTAACTAAAATATTAGTGCGCACAGACAAAAATAATATCCAAATATATTTTGAGAAATGAAATCTCAATAAATAATATTTCTTTTCTTGAAAATCAGAAGCTATGGATCCTATATTACAATAGTTATCATCAAAAGTATAAGTTTGGTATCCTGGATTGCAATAGTTTCAGCCTTTTTTATGATGTCAAATATTTTTCGTTGAATTTTAAGGTTAGTTGTATTTTCTCCTAATCTCTTTCGTATTAAGTGAATTATTTTAAAATTAGGGGAAATTATTTTTTTTATTATTTTTAATTTTTAAAAGTGGAAAAATAAAGTAATATAAAAAGAATAACATTGGGAAACCAAAACTAAACTAAGTAAAATATTAATAAGTATAACCAAACACTTACTCGTCCTTTTGAAATTGCCAAATAGAAGAAACAACCGAATAGATAAGAAGGAATAAAAAGAAGAAAATAAAAAAGAAAAATAGAAGCTACAACATAATACAAAGACTAGAAGTAAGAGGGCCCCTAATCAAGTGGTGGTGTAAAGAGGCCCATAAATGGAGGGAAAATTATTAGGTTACGGCTTTGTAAAGAATGCAAAGAGTAGTTTATAGTTGAAGGGGTGATGCAAAGAGGTCCATAACCCGATAATTGAGAATTGCTTGGTTCATAATGCAAGGTGTGTTGTGGTCTTCTTTGAAATGATGGTATGTAGATTCGTCCACAATTATTTGAAATATGTCATCAACTGTATGACGAGAAGAGATCCCTTAAAGCAAATAGTTTCTCTTGCTACCGGTCGTATGGAAAGCTGAAGCTAGGAATAAAAGTGGATGAGAGTATAAGGAAATTCTCCTTAAATTGTTTTTAATAAATCATACAGATAGGTGGTCATACAATACGAAGATGTTTCAAATTTAATATTGGTTGATTAAATTCATCCAATGTTTCCTGACATGTGGATCATATAGTTCAAAGAGATGGTCGTATAGTACGATCATCAATTATTGATCAAGTTTGGGCTGTTGATTTCAATAGTGACGAGGATGTGCAGAGGTGTGATGATCGTGCAATACAAATGAGGTACGTACAATATAATGTGAACACTTCTTTTATTTCCTAACTTTTATTTTAAAAAATTTATTTTATATTTGATGATCAAGAAAGTCATTTACTAATTAGTAATATCAAATAAACAAACTAACATAATTAAATATAATAAAATAAAACAAAAAACATAACAAACATGAAAACACATAAAGTACATAACGACATATGTTGTTGATTTCACTTCTACCTTGAATCAAGCATGAATGTCAATGACACATAATCTAATTTATAATATGCTAAAGGTTTCATAGCTTAGGGGTTTGGTGAAAGTATATGCCAATTAATTCTTAGTTGTTACATGATGCAATTCTATATCTCCCTTGACTACATGATCTCTAAGAAAATGATGTATGATGTCTATATGCTTAGTACGGGAGTGTTCAATTAAAATTTTGAAAATACATATGGTACTAGTGTTTTCACACATGATTAGTTAATGCCTACAGAGAGTCCAAGTTTAATTTTTTATTTCCTTAACTATACGACTTGAGCAACATAACTTCTTACAGCTATATATTCCACCTCAACAGCTATATAAGTTGAAGCCGGCTCAAGAGGGAAGAGAGAGAAGCACCACAAATTAAGGAGGATTTGGAAAGAGAATTAGAAAATTTCGGGTGCCAAGATTGGAGATGGTAGAAGGTGGCCGATCATCCATGGATGGCCGGAACAAATCTATTTTATCTACTGCGAGTCCAATAATGTTGGATTCAAAAGGTAGATTCTCCTTCAAACGCATCTCCCCTCACAATCTTTGGGTTTTAGAATCTCCTCTTGTTATCAAAGAGGGAGGCTAGATGGCCAAGCACAAGCCTTTGGCGGATTTAAGTAAAGGAAAAGAGGTAATTTCGTTTTCAAACAAGTTACCAAAATCGCCTTTATCAGTTATTATTTCTGGACAAAATGACAAGGAAGCTTCTTCTTCAAGAAGCAGTTTTGTTGATATTTTGAAGAATGATAAGGATATTGGCAAGGCTGATAATTCTAATGCGTGGATAAAAAAACCACACATTAAAATTAATTGGAGTAAAAATCATGATGAGATTGAAGATGCAAATGTTGTTAAACTTGATATGGATAAGGAAAAATCCAATATTCAAGTTTTGAGTAAATCATTGGTTGTTAAAATTCTTGGGAAAAATTTACCCTTTTCAAGATGTGCTATTGAATTAAGGAAGCAATGGATGAAATATGGAGGATTTCACTTAACCTTGCTTGGCCTAGATTAGCTACTATGTTCATTTCAGTCTCATGAAGCTATGGAAGAAGTTCTTAATGGAGGTCCATGGTTTGTAGGGGGTTTTGCTGTAGGCTTAGACAAGTGGTCTCCTAACTTCTCTCCTAATTCATTGGAAGGAGTTTCATCTCCGATTTGGGTTCGTCTTCCTCACTTACCCCTACACTACTGGGATGAATCCAATATCACTAGAATTGTATCTAGAATTGGGACTCCTCTACTGTTGGATGGTAACATGTTTAGATGGGGGAGAAGAGAATTTGCTAGAGCTTGCATTCGAGTTAATTTGAACTCTAAACTCCCTTATGGTATTTGGGTTGAAGGTTTGCATGGTAGATTTTTTCAAAAGTTTGAATACGAAAATCTATCATCACTTTGTTTCTAATGTGGGAGAATAGGACACATTGATTCAGTCTGTCCTAATGTTAACGAAATCCCTTCCATCTCAAATCGTACTGATAATCCTTATGGTCTTTGGATGCATGTTAAGTTTAAAAATAAGAAAAAATCTGTGAAAAAACATGTTAATTCCAAGGTTTTTATAGCAAAAGATAAATCTGAAGCTGTTTGTGGAAGTGAAGAAATTGTTTCTACTGAATCAGAAGGAATTGTTCAACTATTGGACGAAGGGAATAAGCAAAAACTGGTGACCGATCCTGTAAAAGTTGCAGATTTCAAATGCCAAATTGAAGAAGCTGCTGGAATCAAGGAAGGAGGAGAAGATGCGGTTAACCAGAATTTGAATTTGAGTATGGATCAACTTGTTTCTCATGATTCAATTTTTGAATTCAATTCTTTTAATGCTTTGGCAGTTAAAGATAATGTGGTTGCTGGTTTGATAGAAGAGCCAAGTGAGATTGTTCTCGTAATTACTAAAAATTTGGATAATCTAAATTCAAATTTTGAAAGTTCAAAAAACCAGGGAGAGGATGATAATTCGGTAACAGTAACTGCTGTTCATAATTCAAATGATCCGTTGATTAATTCTAAATTTGTTGAGATGCAATGTCCGGCTTTCTCTCCAACAAACCCAGCAACCGTGGAGTCTACTGAAAATTTGGATATTCAAAATTCTAAATTTGAATTTCCACAAATTATGAAGGCTGCTAAGGAGGATGAGAAGGAGCATATTTTGGCTTTGACTCCTATAAAGTCGTCAAGGATTTCAAAAATAGTCATTAACAATGTGGTACAAGAGATAGTTTTTTAGAAACTATTTCTCCTACTTCAACAATCAGCTTAAAGTTCAAAAAAACTGTATTAATGAAGAATAAAAAGGCCTCTACTATGGAGCTTGGTTCTTCTGACTCTAAACACAAGTTATTCAAAGAATTACAAGCTTTAGGACCGGTGAAAGACCAAACAAGAAGAAGGACTACTGTTCTCAGAATGAATAACAACTTCAAAGGTTCTTACCAAACATCTCAATAATATGCTAGCCGATATTTTCATAGCATTCAACAAAGTGAAAAGATACCAGAGATTGGAGCATCTGTTCAAAGATTTTTCCATATCTCTTACTTCGGACTACATTAATGGAAGTTTAAAGAGACATCTGAAACACCTACGAATGTTACTCTTAGGTGTTTTGAGTTTGTCCTGGATTTTATGTAATTTACATTTGATTATATTTTTTAGCTTCTTTTTTCTTTTAGATGTTTATTTGTTTTTTAAACTTATTATATTTGCTAATGGAATCGTTACTACATCCTATTCTTTAACCGGATGGGAACTCTGTGATACTAACCAACCCTTGGGTTGTTTCAAACTTTGGTATCCCCTGCATCTCAACGGTTTCAAAATAGAAAATAGTGGGTTTCATTTCAAAGATAATATGGTTAATTTAAACAAATATGATTTCAATAAGGATCCTTTTTCTCTTGATCAAGGATCTATTAGTTTTTACTTCCTAGTTTGTATTAGGTTGTTATTTCCATTTTAATGCAATTTTTTGCATTCTCTCAAACAAAAAAAAAAGTAGATAAGACTACAAAATTTGCTTTTTACTGAGCCAAAAAACTAATGATTGCCTAATGAACTGATAAGTCCTAGAAGTACTTTTTTTTATATATTCTACACCCTATAAAGTCTGAGTCTGAATATCCTATGATTTTAAATGTAATGTTATATCTAGGATACCATATACCTAAGTTTTAGGTGCCCATAAGGTATCTAAGTTTTTTTTTTTTAACTAATGTCATATGGGTTTCTTTTGGATTGCCTTAAAATCTAACACATAAATAAATACTAAATATTATATCTTATTTTCTAGTAGTTAAATATAAAAGTGATCCCATTGTCCCCCAAAACTGTTTTTTGATCTACTAATTTTTCATTTGCATCCTTATTTAATTGAATGGTAGAGCTCATAAGTTTATTAATTACTTTAGAACCTTCCATGTCAAACTTTTTAGAATTTTCTAGACATATTTACTTTGACTAAGAATGGTAGCATAATCTCTTTGCTTTACACTAAATCTAACAAAAAATGCCAGCTCACCCATCATACTCATCTCTAACTCTCTATTCATAATTTTTGAAAAATAATTATCAAAATGTTTATTTATTGATCCAAATAATATATCATATATATATATTTGAATAATGATCATCTCCTACATTCTTTAAGAATAGAGTGGTATCTACACTACCCTTAACAAATGATCTATCTAGGAGAAATAAACTAAGCCTTTTATACCTTGCTCAAGGTGTTTGCTCCAACCCATATAAAACATTTTTTAATTTGTACATATGGTTGGGAAAGGTTAAATTTTCAAATCCTGGTGGTTATTTTTGAATACCCAATTGGTACCTATTACACTCTGGTCCTTAGGTCTATTAATCAACTCCCATATATTATTCTTAATAATTTTGTTTAACTATTCTTACATAGCTAGGATCTAGAATTCTTCAGATAATGCTAGTTTTATATTTGTGGGTTCTACCATAAAGATGAATGTAGAATGACTAACCTCCTTCCTAAGTTTATGCCTAGTTCTAATTCATATAGATGGATCTCCTATAATGACCTCCCTATGATGACTAGATGAGTATCTCCATTCTTGATATAATGACTCATCCATTCTTCTCTATATCCTAGGTCAATAGATTCTACTCCTTGGATAACCTCTACTTCTTCTTCTTCTTCTTCTTCTAAACTAGGTTCAACAAATTTATCAAATTAATCAAATATAATATGGGCGGATTCCTCTAAAACTAAGGTCCACTTATTAAAGATCTTATAAGCTTTACCTGTAGAGGAATAGTCTAAGAAAACTCCTTCATAGGATTTAGCATCAAACATCCTTGAGGAGATTTCTATTAATAAAGAAAAGAATTTACAAATAAAGACACAAAGATGTGAAATATTTGTGTCTTACCCTTAAGTAACTCATAAGTTATCTTATTCAACTTTGATCTCTAACATTCATACTATTCAAAACATAACAAACAATATTCACTACTTCTGCTGGATAATATTTAGGTATAGAGTATTCAACTAATATCGTTAACAGCTTCCACTAAAGTTCTAATTTTTTTTTTCAACTATCCCATTATGTTAAAAGGTTATAGCGGCAAAAATTTATGTTCAATTCCTAACGACTTACAGAAAGATTCAAACCAATCACTCTCAAATTTGTCACCATGATCACTATAGATAGTAGAGATCTCACATCCTAATTTTCTTTAAATCTAAGTGGAGAACATTCTAAACTATTCAGATGATTCACTTTTATGAGATAAAAATCTAAACCAGGTGAATCTTGAATAATCATCAATAATCACATAAGCAAAGATTTTCCCACCTGAGCTGGCTGTAATAATAGGACCAAACAAATGCATATGTAATATTTCTAGTGGTCTAGTGGTGGTGATGTCCTTAATGGAATTAAATGATGATTTGAATTATTCTCCTAATTGACAGGCATCATAAAGTTGATCTTTAGAGAAATCAAACTTGGGTATGTCTCTAACTAGGTCTTTTTTAGTTATCTTCCTAATAGTTTTCATGTGTGCATGACATAGTCGCCTATTTCATTGCCATAATTCATTAACAACAATTTTGAGACAAAGTATTTGAATTATCATACAAGTCAAATCAAGAATGTAAATATTATTTACCATTTTTCCTTCTAGAATAATTTATCTATTTAGACTAATCAAGCATTTAGTAGATAAAATTTTTACATAAAAATCCTTAATGCTAAGTAGATTATGTTTTAATCCATCTACTAATAAAACTTTTTCTATAAAATTTTTTTTGGAGTTTCCAAATATATATGGATCCAACACTTTCCTAGTGGTGGTATCTCCCAATGTTCTCTTACCTACTACCCTGGCCTCCTGCATGATTAATTGCTTTAAGTCTTTAGTCATTTGCCATGAACAACTGTTATCCATGTACCACATACACTCACTAGACATTTTGTGGGAGCATCCCTACAAAGTCATCAATGATTAGATTTTGAAACCCATGTGAGTTTGGGTTCTACCTTATGCTTTAATGGATAAGATAAATGCAAGATATAATATGATGCAAATGAATTTGGCTTCCACACTCGATGTGTTCCATGGTATATAGTGCAGGTATGGGCTATGTGTTCTACCATGCCACAATAATAGCACCTAACACCTAAAAATAGATTAACTAACTTATGTGAGTGGTAGTGCCTCCTTTTAAGGATATGACATGCATGTTGTGTATTGGTTTATGTCCATTATGCTAATATAAGCGGTGGTTTATTATTTTGAAGTACATGAATTTTTACTTTGAAAAACTCATTTTCACTCTCATAACTTTCAACTTAAAGTTTCAAGGCATGCTCCCTAAAGTCTAGTTTGGTTGTAAGTGTTTATAATTCCTTAAATGTATCTTCTAGCTCAACATGCTAAATTTTTAAGGATTCAAGATATTTATTTAATTCAAGATACTTCTTGTTTAGTTCATAATATTTATCAACTAAAGAAGCATACATTTTATTTAATTTAATGTGTTTAGTTCTAAGACTATCATGCTCTTTTTCTAATTTAAAAATTTTGAATTTAACATTGCATGTTATTTCTTTAAATTCCTATATGATTCATGTAATTTTTAGGAATAACAAGAAAATCATTATAGGTAAGCTCATATACCTCTTCCTTGTCAGAGGAAACTATAGAGTTATCAACTATTAAACATAGATTTGTTACCTCCTCCTCAAATTCTTACTCTGAAGAGTCTGAAGTTGAATCTGCCCAAAAAAGGCTTTTGTGTCCTTTGCTGCACCTATTTAAAATTTGTCTTTTCTTCACCCTTCTTCTTTTTAGGGTGAGTTTTCAGGTTGGGGCATTCATATTTTAATTGTCAAGGTCTCCTGCATTTAAAAAAAAAAAAAATCATACCAAATAAACTTTTTTAAATCTTCCTCCTTTACCTTTATCATTTTAAAGTTGGCACTTCTTTTTTTCTTTAAGAAACTTTTGAACTTCCACGTCATTAGGGTTATGTCATCATTTCCATCTAATCTTAGGCTGTTGCAGCCTTAGACACAAGCCTTCAGAACCATGGTCTTCTTTTTCCTTTTCTCTCCTGCATCCTGCTATCTTGGGCTTACATTTTATTCATATGCAATTAGTGATCCAATCAGATTATCAATTGAGTAAACATTTAGATTTTGATTCATATATAGCAATAACTTTTGCATCAAAACTATCAGGCAAGAAATGAGGGATTTTATTAATGTTTTTAGTGTTTGATAGTTTTCTATCTAAAGCATGCATGAATATCACTATATGAATAAATATAGTATACATATAAGAGATAGTCTCATTTGATTTCATGTGAAATAGTTTGTGATAAAGAAATAGTTCGTTTAAATGAAATTATTTGACTTCATTAGTATCATCATAATTAATGCATAACATATCCCAGATTTTGTTACCAATAGTACAGGTGGAGACTCTCATATAGTCTTCTAATTTAAGTACACATAAAAAATAATTTAAACATCTAGTGTTAAGTTTGCAAGATCTCTATCCTCATTTCTCCATTCACAAAAAGCAATTTCAATTTTGATGTCATTCTTAAATCTAAATAGTGCATAATAACCATCTTATATCATATGGCACATGCGCAAGTCAGTCGCTTGTAGACATACATATTTTCCAAAAATAAAAAGGGAATATGATCAAATAAAAGTGTTTGGGTTATTGAATAACCCTCCAAGCATTTCTATTCCTGAAGTGTGTCATGGATCTTTTCTCAAGGGTTTTTTTAAACACTAATTTTGAACCCCTCTTTGAAACCGATTCAAAGTTTAAAATTGGAATGTTAGATTGATTAGTGCTACAAATGCACATCAAGAGGGGGTGAATTAGTGTTTAAAAAATTTCCATTTAAATTATCCTTTTGAAAATTTTATGCTTTAACAAATAATTTGACAACACCAATCTAAACAAAAATCTGTTTTTTTTTTTTAACTTTAAGTAATACGTGTAATTATGTTTGAAAAGCTTACAATAGGCTGGAACAAGCCCAAAGGGAAGAGAGAGAAGCTCCACAATTCAAGGAAGGATTTGGAAAGAGAGTTTGAAGATTTTGGGTGCAAAGTTTAGAGATGGTTGAAGGTGGCCGGTTCTATGGATGACCGGAACACCAAATCCATTTTATCCACCGTGAGTCCAATTATGTTGGATTCAAAAGGTAGATTCTCCTTCAAACGCATCTCCCCTCACAATCTTCGTGTTTTAGAATCTCCTCTTGTTATCAAAGAGGGAGCCTTGTTGGCTAAACATAGGCCATTGTCGGATTCAAGTAAAGGAAAAGAGGTAATTTTGGTTTCTAACAAGTTACCTAACTCTCCTTTACCAGTTTCTTTATTTGGAGCAAATGAAAAAAGAAGCTTCTTCTTCAAGGAGTAGCTTTGTTGATATTTTAAAGAATGTCAAGGATATTGACAAGGCTAATATCAATATCAATAATCCATTTATCTCTTCAAATCTTGATAATTCTAATGTGAGGATTAAAAAACAACACATTAAAATTAATTGGATTAAAAATCTTGATGAGAATGAAGATTTAAGCATTGTTAAACTGGATGTGGATAAAGAAAAATCCAGTATTCAAGTTTTGAGTAAATCTTTTGTTGTTAAAATTCTTGGGAAAGATATACCTTTCTCAAAATGTGCCATTGAATTAAGAAAACAATAGAAGAAATATGGAGGATTCCACTTAACCTTGCTTGGCCTAGATTGGCTACTTTGTTCTTTTCAATCTCATGAAGCAATGGAAGAAGTCCTTAATGGAGGTCCATGGTTCGTAGGGGGTTTTGCAGTTGGGTTAGACAAATGGTCTCCTAACTTCTCTCCTAATTCATTGGAAGCTGTTTCGTCTCCGATCTGGGTTTGTCTTCCTCACTTTCCCTTACACTGCTGAGATGAGTCATAATCTCTAGAATTGGGACTCCATTATTATTGGATGGAAATATGTTTTGGTGGGGAAGAAGAGAATTTGCTAGAGCATGCATTCGAGTTAATTTGAACTCTAAACTTCTTTCTGGAATATGGGTAGAAGGGTTGCATGGAAATTTTTTTCAAAAGTTTGCATATGAAAATCTTTCATCACTTTGTTTCAAATGTGGGAGAATAGGGCATATTGATTCAGTTTGTCCTAATGTTGAAGAAATCCCTTCCATCTCAAATAATTACGAAAATCTTTATGGTCCTTGGATGCAAGTCAAGTTGAAAAACAAGAAGAAATCAGTAAGAAATCAAGTGAAATCCAAGATTTTTTTAGCAGCAGAAAAATCTAGAACGAGTGGTAGCAGTGAAAAATTTGTTCTTGCTGAACCAGAAGAAATTGTACAAACATTAGAAGATGGAAAAAAGCTCAGGCTGATGTCTGATCCAGTGGAAGTTGCAGGTTTCAAATACCAAATTGAAGAAAATGCTGATTTCTAGGAAAGAAATGAAGTGGCGGTTAACCAGAAATTTAAATTCAATACAAACCAGCTTGATTCTCGGAAATCTGTTTTTGAGTCTAATTCATTTAATGCTTTAGCTGATGTGGATAATATGGATGCTGGTTTGTTAGAAGATTCCAGGGAGATTGAAACCGAAGTTGCTGAAGAATTGGACATTTAAAATTTGAAAGTTCAAAAAATCAGATTCAAGCTGAAGTTTCAGATACAGATGCTGTTCTAAATTCAAAAGATTTTTTGATCAATCCAAAGGTTGTTGAGACTCCGGGTTTCTCTCCAACTAACTCAGTTCTCAAATTTAAAATTCCTCAAACTTTGGAGGCTGAAATAAAGGAGGATTAGATTTCGGCTTTGTCTCCTGCAAAGGCTACCGAATCAACTCAAAGTGTTGAAGTATTGGGTGCTCACAAACCAGATTTTGAATTCAAAATTTCTAGTATTTAGGAAGATTTTGTAACAAATTTGGTAATAGGATCTCCCTCAACAACTTTGGCGACTGTTTCCTTAGTAAATGGTAATCCCTCTTCCTCTATTATTCCTGATTTTAAATCAAGGGATAATTCAGCAGTTAGTTTGAATTTCAAAAAAACTATTCTTAAGAAAGACAAAAACTTTTTTACCAAGAAGAATGAATCCCCCGGATCAAAGCACATTTTATTCAAAGAACTTCAAGTATTGGGTCCGGTGAAAGATTTACCTAGAAGTAAGATAGCTGATCACAAAGAGAAGATCGGTTTGAAAGGGTCTTCTTCCCTTTTTTCTCACTAATAATGCAAAGAGTTTCTCACTTGGACAACATCATAGCAGAGATATACTTGAAGATGGAGCATATGATCATAAAGTTTGGTAAATTAATACCAAACTTTTTGAAATTATTATTGATTTGTAATTTTCTTTTCAGCTTTTGTTTCCTTTTTCTTTTAATTTGTTATTTTAAACTTTGCCTAAGTGATTATGGAATCTTTACTATTTTTTATTTTCCAACTGGATGGGAACTCTGGGATACTAATCAATCCTTGGGTTATCTTATATTTTGGTATCCCCTGCATCTCAACAGTTTTAAAATAAGAGATAGTGGATGTCATTTCATTTATAAAAAATTTAAATTAATAAATTTAGTTTCAATAAGGTCCCTTTTTCTTATTGAAAAAATGATCATTAGTTACTTTTTACCTAGTTTGTATTAGGTTATCTACTCTTTTATTTTAATGCAATTTTTGTATTTCTTCAAAAAAAAAAAAAGTAATACGTGCATAGAGAAAAAATAGTTTTTACTTTCTTTATTTTTCTTTTTTAACAAAAATAAGATATTCAACTTTTGTAAAATAAAGAACTCATAGATCATTGAAATGAGACAGGTAAGATGCAAGAAATAAAAATATAAAAAAGTAAAGGCAAACACTAAAAGTTTGTGAAGGTTATTAAACCTTTAAGAACTAGCCTGAGGCTAACCAAGAGGGGGTGAATTAGATGTTTAAAAATTCTTTAGGAAAAAAGAAATTATTTAAAACATTTTCAAACCTACACATTATAATCGACATAGCGAATTTGGAAATAAGTAAATTTCACAATAATAAAATAAATCAGATTTCTTCTACCAAACATATAAATGTAGAAAATAAAGTGTAGAAAATAATTAGAATGAACACACTAGAATTTATAGTGGTTCGATCAACTTGACCTACATCAACTCATTGGAGACTCGCTCTCCAAGTATTCTACTAAATAGTAGTGACTCTCCATTTACTCTCATAGTAAGGCGAAGAATCTTGTACATGTGCAGCTTCACCACCTCGGTGCGGCAGATAACTGTAACTCTTTTACAGGTAGAGAACCTCAACTCTATTTTTACCCTCTAGGTGATGGTTAGAGAACCACAACTCTATTTTCGCCCTTTACGTGATTGTCAGAGAATCACAACTATATTTTCACCATCCAGGTGATTGTCAGAGAACCATAATCTTTATTGAAGAACTTCTTTGGAGCCTTAGAGAATCCAGGCGGATGCTTGTAAATACTTTGAAAGATTCTTTCTTGAAGCAACCTTGTGAATCTCCTCACAACTTCTCCCTCACAAAATCTTCCTCTCTTCTCTCACAAAGGTCTCCTTCTTCTCTCCTTCAAGGCTCTCCCTTCTAAAGTTTCAATAGCCAAAGATTTCCTAATTGAAGTATTAAAAAATCTTAAGTAGTGGGCTTCAAGAAACCCTAATTTTTAAGAGTTCTATCTTATGTTCGTACAATACGATACATGTATCATATCGTATGATCAGTGTAATTTAGACTCATTCAGCAAGTTCATGTAGATGAACTGTTCAACCTTTATAACATTTGTATAATATAATCAAAATATCATAAGATATGAACTATAAAAAATTCTTTTGTTCATTTTGGATGACTCTTGGAATGGCCAACTTTGTATACTATCAATCATTCAGTATTGTGAACATCATATAGTATGATTAGTACAAAAATCATGGACTTTGTTCGGTATGATCTTTAAGATGATCAATTTTGTACACTATCAATCGTATTGTATGAACTATATCATACAGTACAATCACTCAGAATAATTTTCCAAGATTTGATTGCCTGATGTCGAGAGGTTATTTAAAAAAGATTTTAATTAAGGCGTACAGTACAAACTAAATCATATTATTTGATCAGCACATAATTAGTATCTTTCTTAACCTTTAGGGGCTAGAGTTTTGACAGATCATAATAAACCATATAGTATAAATTAAAATTATGCATTATAAAATAAGATAGTACAATACGAAGCCAAAATTATACAGTACGATATACTTAAAAAAACTCTCTCAAAAATACTTTTCTCTCTCCCCTTGTGTGTGTACAAGGTTACTCAATAAAGATATCCACCCAATTATATGATACAACTGAAGAAAGGAAAAATTACATAATAATTTTAAAACTAACTATAACCCTAGTCTACCTAGTGTTGAGTTGATCATATTTGCAATAAATACAAGAATAAACACATCAAAGTTTTTTAGTGGTTCAGTCAATCTTAACCTACGTACACTTACTAGAGTCTTAGCCTCTGAGTATTACACTAACATAAGTGTATCTCTTTTTTTCCCCAAAGTAAGGTGAAGAAGACCTTACAAATCACTTCTACCTCCTCGATGGGTGGAGTAACCAAATCTTTTTCACCTTCTAGGCGTGGCAGAGTAGACTAATCTCTTTCACCTCATCGATTCAACGGAGTAGTTGAATTCCTTTTAACTCTTTAGTGTAGCAAAGTAGTTGAATCCCTTTCACCTCCTCAGTGTGGTAGAGTGGATAAATCCTTACTATGAAGAGTCTCTTCTTGGAGTTTCCCTTAAGTAAAGAGAATGATCGTGGAGGAAGATTAAGGTGCAAAATCATCGAGTAGTCCTATGTAGAAACACTTCTCACACACTCTCATATTCCCTCAAGAATCTTCTCCCTCATGACCTCACCTCTCTCTCTCTCTCTCTCCCAAATTAATGCTCTCTCTTTAAACCCTTCTCATAGATGCTCTCCCTCACAAAAAAGTGGCAAAAGATTCCCTAAGATGAATTGGGGATGATATTTAAATAAAGGTTTAAATTATTAAGTTAGCCATTTTTATTTGTACAGTATGATTTGGGATTGTAACATAGAATCAATTTAAGAAATCCCAGTTCATTCAATATGATGGATGAGTCAAAGTATGATCTATTCAAATATAATATACTTATCATACATTACAATACTTGAATCATACGATATGATTAGTTCATTCTTCTTAAGATCATATAGGATGATTAAACATCATCTCTAGCAATCATCAAGTATAATTGGCATCATGTTGCATAACTAGCTCAATAAATCAAGGTTCATCCAGGATGATCAAATTTTGTCTTTGCCAAGCATCTATTATGATCAACATCATATTCTACGATCTTCCATATTAATTAAACCATGACATGATGTTGGCTTTATATGAGATCACTTGGACCAATCCTGACCCCAGATCAATTTAATCTCCAGACCAATCCAACCTCTAGGATCCTCCTAGAATCTTGACCTTAAGATCTATTCTAGGTCATAGGATCCTCCTAGAATCTTGACCTTAGGATCTATTATATGTCATAGGATCCTTCTAGACTCCAGACCTTAGGATCTATTCTAAGTCCTAGGATCCTTCTAGAATCCAGACCCTAGGATCTACTCTAGACCCTAGAATTCTACCAGACCAATCTAGACCTCAGGATCTACTCTAGACCCTAGTACTCTTCTAGACTTCAGACCTTAGGATCTACTCTAGACCCTAGGACTTCTCTAGACTCTATACCCTAAGTTTTTCCTAGACTCTAGGATCCTTTTAGATTCAAGACTTTAGGATCTATCTAGGTCCTAGAACTCTTCTAGATTCTAGACTCTAGAATTCTTTTAGATTCTAGGACCAATCTAGACTTCAAATTAAACTTGACTTAATCAATCCAGATCTCAATTCAATTCAAATTTCAATCAAATCCAGACTTTAAACCTATCCAGATCTTAAACTTTAGTTCAAACCTTGATCCAACATTCAATCATATCCTATAACTCATGATCATATATCCCAAATGATCATAAATGAATTGGATAACTCAAACTTAATCGTTCAAATCCAAAATCCATTTCAAACCCAGAAATCCAGACTCAAATCCAAGGCCAAAGGTCCAAGTCCTAAAAGCCTTTTCCAATGATTTTTCAAACAGTTCAAAACCCAGTCAAATGACCTCCGATTCAGAGTTTATCACTTGCAAATTAATAGGACATGTCTCTAGAGGTAACCCTCCAAATTTGAGCCAATTCTGAGGACTCTATCCCCAGAAACTAAATCAAATTCCAAAGGGTGTAAAACCTTCAAATATTTATGGCCTATGCCACTAGACCTGCCACATAGTGGATTTTGACCTTGGAGCTTTTTACAAAGCCTCTAATCACTTTCAAACCCTTGATTATGATTCATTGAATATCAAACTGTATTTTGGTGGACCCACTTTGACCTCTAGTTGACGAGAGGTCAAATTGACCAAAATGCCCCTTAAGGGCAATTTTGGAATTTTTCATAAACTTTAACATGCCCTTTTCAAATCAATCTCCAAAATCTCCTCCAATGCATCATAGTCACTACTAGGAACACGTTGGACTCAAGCCCTGACCCTGGTCAAGCCTTTTTGACCAGTTCGACCCTTTTTGACCAAAATACCCCGTAGGGGTTCAAATGTCAAATTCAAACCAAATGACCTCCAAATTGCTTGGAACCACTTCCAGTAAATTTTAAAAATCAAACCCAACCTGTTGGACCCAAACCCATACCCTAGGTCAACCTGGTTGACCAAGTCAACCTAGGTTGATGAAATAGACCCTTTAGGGTCAAAATCGGCATTTTGAACATATTGACCTTTCTGGACCTTGGGACCACCTCCAACAGATTCAAAAAATCAAATCAAATCTGTCGAGCCTTGACCCACCCCTTGGGTCAACCTAGTTGACCAAGTTCAACCTAGGTTGTCCTAAGTACCCTTTAAGGCTTTGAATTGGTCATTTCAATCCATTTGACCTATCTAACCCATTCGACCTCTCAAACTAATCTCAAAACCTAACTCAAATCTATTCAAACTTATTTGAAGTCAAATCATGTCAAATTTAACTTAGTCAAACTTCAATTCATTGGTCAAATCTTTTGAATTTGCACTCAAACTCTAGCATTTTAACCTTAAACTCTTGAAGTCTATCCAACTAATGTTTAGCTACCACTTGTGTTCCACATCAGCCATAGTTGACTGTTTGACCAGTCAAATGGTCAAGCAAATGGTTAGAGGAGGCTAAAGTGGTCAAACTAACTTTAGTAAATCAATTTACTATATCTTAATCCTCTCCAAGACCTTCAATCAACTAATTAAGTCTCTTGGCATGCCATGTTAGCTAATTGGACCTGTTGACTGGTTCCAGTCAAACTAGTCAACAAATGGTCAAAGGAGCTTCCAAATGGTTAAAACTCTTAATCAAGCTTATTAAATTCAAATCCCATTTAACCCAAGCCTCTCCAGCAGCTTAGGTGGACTCTAGAACCTTCTTGGAACTCCCCTTAGCCCTTTGATTGAAATCAAATAGCCCCTATTGCTCTACATGTCCAAGTGGGGACCAAAACCCACTTTTCACATGGCATGTCCTTTATGTCCTTCCCTTCAGCTTTCCAACAACCCTAGGGACAGATGGCTTGATCATAGACACTCCCTCAGTCGATCATAGCCATCCATTTGATCTAAGGACAAGTGAATAGGGGGAAAATGCCCTAATGAAGCTCATTCACACTTGAACCCTCTCTCTCTCTCTAGACTCCAACCTATCCAACTGAGCTCTTTGCTCTTTCAAGCTCTTAATCAACTCCTCACACTACCCTAGTCAAATTCGGTTGGTAAAAGCTCACCGGCGGCCAGATTCTGGCGAGCTTAACCCAAACTTTGTCCAAGTCATTTTGCCGTTGATCTAGGAGCTTTCGAGGCGAGGGATCTTCTACAAAATGGAGTGTGGATAGTCTACAAATGCAACCATTCCTTAAACGATCCAAATCGTCCCTTATCAAGGTAAAAATCTCTAACCCTAGCTTTAAACACCTAGATCAAATTAGCTTTCTAATAAGCACTTTTTAAACAAAAAAATATCCCCATTAGTGCTCTTCATAAGGGAATTCTACTTTTAAAATTTTAAGTTAAATGGTCAAGCCAATTGAGAGAACGAGTTGTTTTACTCGATCTAGATTTCGAGTTCGGACGTGCATGATCTACATGTTTTCTGGGCCGTTGATCATAAGATCAACGACCCAGATCATGCTATCCCACCATATTTCTTAACTGGGCTTTCGATCTGGTGGCTCGTTCTTTGGTTCGGCAGCATCTTGACCCTTGATCTAGTACCACAGGATCAAATACCACCATCTGATCTTCCCCTTTGAGATCAGTTCGTTGGATTTGATATGGGCCTTTGATTTTAAACTGTGGGTAATCCAACGGCGGAGACGAGTCGCTTGTGTGGATAAGTGAATACCGTGTGGACCCCAGTTGCCGTGACTTTTGGCTGGACGCACCAGAGCGCGCCACGTAGCGGCGGTGCCGTCACCGCATTTGGATTAGCCCAGTCAGGGACTGCCGCGTGTCATCCAGCCGCTGGATTTTGTTAGAATAGTTGCTATTTGAATGCTTTACATTTTTGCAACTTGTATAGTTTTGATGATTCCAAACATTATTGTTCAAATGTGTAGTTATCTCCTAACAATTTTAGAATATTTGTATTTGCTCATGTGTGTACTAACATTTCAGGAAAATCAGACTCAAAACTACGAAAACTTTAGATCAAATTCAACATGAGATACTTTGTTATTTTGAAACTTGCATTTTTCTTTGAATTAAATTTGAAAGGGAGTGATTGTAATTGAGTGAATAAAAACATACACACACACACATAAGGAGATCATAAAAATTTTATACTGATCGTACGAGACGATATCCGATCGTACGGGAAGATCAGACAGTTATCTCCTATAGAGCACATGGAACGAATAAGAACTTGCTCAAAAATTTTTTCTAAGTCCTATTCGTCCAGGATGAAATTAAGTATCATCCAGGACGATTGGTTCACTGTAAAATTTTCATCCAGACGAATTTTATCATCGTCCGTGGCGACTGGTCCTCTGGAAAATTTTTGTCCAGATGAAATTAAAAATCGTCCAGGACGATCGGGTCTCTGGAAAATTTTCGTCTAGATGAAAATAAATTATCGTCCGTGGCGATTGGTCCTCTGGAAAATTTTCGTCCAGACGAAGTCAAGAATCGTCAAGGACGATCGGTTCTCTGTAAAAATTTTGTCAAGACGAACATATTTTCGTCCAAATGATTAACCGACTTAGAACAGTTTTCAGCAGTTTCTAGAACTCACCTTGTAATAACTGTTCGTACTGGACAAACCAAAATTCGTACAGGACGATCAGCTGTACAAAGACATTTCGTACATATATTCAAATAGGGTCATTTCAGATCGTTTAAGTAAAATAGTCCAGGATGATCCACGATCGTACCGGACGATCCACTGCGTACAGAATTGAAAACTTGCAGTTTTTGGGTGATTTTTCTTGTCTTTTATATAAATAGTCCAAATTAGACTGCCACCCTATCTTTTTGTCATTTGATCTTCGTGCCTCTTGAGAGAATAGCCAAGGAGAGAGTGGAAGAGAGCATTCAAGGGAGGATTCCTACCACTGGAGCGAGAAGGCTTCACTTGGATTTCAAAGGTAAGAGTCTCTACTTATGAATTTGGATTACTTCACTCTTTTCCTTCTTCCTTCTAGATTCTTATGAGAAGATCAGTCAAGGAGATCCGGTTCTCTGCCGACACTTGGAGAGTGTGAACATCCGAAGGGTTCTCTGCCTACACTTGGAGAGTGTGAATAGCTGTAGGGTTCTCTGCCCACACTAGGAGAGTGTGAAAGGACGGACGGTTCTCTGCCAACACTGGGGATTATGTAAAAGGACGACGGTTCTATGCCAATACTGGGGATTATGTAAAAGGACGACGGTTCTCTGACAGCACTGGGGATTGTGTAAAAGGACAACGGTTCTCTGCCGCACCGGGTAGTGGTGAAAAGAGTGTTGTAAAGGCTTCTCCGCCTTGCTGTGGGTGCAAATGGAGAGTCACTATTGGTTTTAGTGCAATACTCAGAGAGTGCCTCTAAGGAGTGGATGTAGGTCTGGTTATAGACTGAACCACTATAAATCTGGTGTCATTTACAGTTTTTTTGTTTCTGCATTTTATTTTAATTTTTAACAACTCTGTGGTTAAAAAATATTTTCTATAAAAACTTTAAAAGAAAAATTTTCATTTCGGTTCAACTTAATATTCAAAGAGGGTTTAAAATTTTTAAACTACTAATTCACCCCCCCCTCTTGGTAGCCTTGGGACATTAACTTAGGCTTAACAACCTAATTACTAGATTCAACAAGTGGTATCAGAGCATCGTTTCAAAATCATAAGTTTGAACTACTTTTTGATTAACGTAGATGGCTACATTTGGAAACCGAAACACACCCGAGGGTTACTCTATCACTAGACCTCAACTGTTTGACAATATTCCTTTTAATTTTTGGAAAACACGCATGTCTACTTTCTTATAGTCACTTGATTATTGCATGTGGATGCTAGTCCAGGAAGGTTACACAAAACCAACTAGATTAGTTGATGGAGTTAGGGTAGAAACACCTTATGCAGATTGGACTATTGAAGAACGTGACTTAGCACAATTAAATGCGAAATGTTTAAATAGTTTCTTTTGTGCTTTAAAACCTGAAGACTACATGCGAGTTTCCACTTGCAAAAGCGGAAAGGACATATGGGATAGACTTTGTATAACTTATGAAGGGACAAATGAGGTTAAGCAATCAAGACTCAATATCTTGTTACATGACTATGAATTATTTCGCATGAAACCTAATGAATCTATTTCAGACATGTACACAAGATTCACTCAAATTGTCACTTCTTTGCATGCAATTGGTAGGGAATTAACTAATGTTGAAATGGTCAATATGATTCTTCATTGTTTACCTACTGCTTATGATGCTAAAATTACTGTAATTACAGAGTCTAAAGATCTAAACATTTATTCTATTGACAATCTTCTTGGTTCACTCATTGCTTATGAGCAAGGAGTAAGTCAAAGAAAGATTGATGCAGGTGAACCACGAAAGGACAAGAATATTGCACTAAATGTGGAAGAGTAAGAAAGTGAACACTCACAACCTGAGGATGAAGATGATATTGCATTGATGACTAGACAATTCAGAAGCTTTTTAAAGAGGAAGCAGAAGAGATGCCAGAAATGGAATAGAGGTAAGTATAACAGAAATGACAAGGTTTCTAATGAAGTGATTTGTTATGAATGCAGGAAACCAGGTCATATAAAGACTGATTGTCCAAAACTCAAAGCCACTCCTAGCAAGGAGAAGGTAGAGGAGAAACCAATGGTAAAGAAGGGCAAGAATAAGTTTCAAAGAGCTTTATGGGCGGACTCAGCTTCAGACTCATCTGAGACTGAAAAAGAAGAAGAAGTCACCAACCTTTGCTTGATGGAGATAATGTTGAACAATCAGATCAAGAAGAGGTATGTGATTTAACCTATGATAAATTGTTTGAAGTTTCTGAACACATGCATGATGCATATAGGAAAATGAAAAAGATGCATGCAAGTTTAGGTTTAGAATTGGAAGAGCTTAGTAAGAAATATGAAATCCTTAGAAAAGACCATGCTTTAATAGATAATAACCACATGAAACTACTTGATGAATATGATGACTTGAATAAAAATTTTGAGAATTTAAAATCATCCTATGCTGAACTTGAAAAAGAATTTAAGAATTTTAAGGATGAATCTGAGAGCAAGACATATAGAATCAATTATACCAATCGAATCTTGGAAGATATGAATTCATTTTACAAAATCACAATAAGAGCTCTCGAGGATAATAGGAACCCCCCTAAACTTGAAGATTTTACAAATCCTAAATATTATCCTAAATTCATGAAATCCCTTAGAAGACAATCATATGAAAGAAAACATAGCAATATTTTTTCTAATGTTAAATGTAATAATTGTGGATTTTTGGTACATATATCTCACACCTGCACTTTTAAAGATGAAAACTAATTTGGTGTGGAGAACTAAGATGCATAAACCTAGACATATCATACATGCATCTGATTATAAATTTCATAAAAGTGAACCCAAACTTGTTTGGGTTCCCAGGTCTAACATTTGAGAATTTTGCAGGTATACTCTCACACAAGACCTCGTGAGAGTATATGGTACCTGGACAGTGGATTTTCAAAGCATATGATTGGAGATACTGCTCAATTCATAACGCTGGAAGCCAGGAATGGAGGCAAGGTTACACTTGGAGATAATACCACAAAGAAAGTGGTTGGATCAGGTATGATTGGAAATTTGAAAAACTTTTTCATAGACAATGTGCTATTAGTTGAAGGCTTAAAACATAATCTGTTAAGCATAAGTCAGCTATGTGATAAGGGCTACAATGTAAAATTTTTACCTACTAGCTGCATAATAAGCCTAAATGGGAAAATTATTTTAAATGGAAAAAGGGTAAACAATGTCTACATTTTAGATTTAAATTGTATTCAATCTCCTACTGCTTTTTGTTTGAAAACTGTTTCTAAAGAATCATGGCTTTGGCATAGGAGACTTTGTCATTCTAGTATGAAAAATCTTAGGAGAATTACCTAAAAGAATTTGGTGAGAGGTATACCTAAACTAGACTTTACTAAGGACCATCTATATGATGCATGTCAATTAGGAAAATAAGTGAGGTCCTCTTTTAAGTCCAATAAGGATCTTAGAACCAGTAAACCTTTAGAAATTTTACACATGAATCTTTTTGGACCAGTAGGAACTGTAAGTCTAGGAGGGAAGGTTTACGAATTTTTTATAGTGGATGATTTCTCAAGATTCACCTGGGTTAGATTTCTTTTTCATAAGAGTGAATCATTTGAGGAATTCAAAAATTTTTCAACTTGGATTCAAAGAAAACTAGGATGTGAAATAATTTCTATACAAAGTGATCATGGAGGAGAATTTGAAAATGAAAGATTTGAAAATTTCTGTAAAGAAAAGGGGATTGATCACAATTTTTCTGCACCTAGAACCTCTCAACAAAATGGGGTAGTTGAAAGGAAAAATAGAACATTAATAGAAGCCGCCCGAGCAATATTGACAGAATACTCACTTCCTAGATATTTTTGGGCTGAGGCGGTTAGCACTGCATGTTATGTTCTGAATAGGGTAAATGTGAGATCAAATTTGAATAAAACACCCTATGAGTTCCTAAAAGGTAGAACACCTAATTTGTCTCATTTGCATGTATTTGGTTGCAAGGTGCTCATACATAATAATGGAAAATCTGCCTTAGGAAAATTTGATCCAAAATCAGATGAAGGAATTTTTGTTGGATATTCAAGTGTTGGAAAATCTTATAGGGTATTCAACAAAAGAACTTTAGTCATTGAAGAAACCACACATGTTGTATTTGATGAAAGTGGAAATTTGAAAGAGCCAAGTGTTGTTGAAGAAGAAATTGAAGAAAACTTCTAAAAGATTGATAGATTAAATTTAGAAGAAAATGTTGAAAAAAATTGGAAAGAGAAAACCCTTTGCCTAGAGATTTGAGATTTTCTAAAAACCACCCAAAGGAATTGATTATAGGTGAACCAAGTGAGGGTGTTAGAACTAGGCGTGGATTAAACAAGGAAGTCAATCATTCAGTCTTTATTTCAACTATTGAACCCACTAACATTGATCAAGCACTTTCTGATGAATTTTGGATATTGGCCATGCAAGAAGAGTTAAATCAATTTGTAAGAAATAAAGTTTGGGAATTAACTACAAGGCCAAAAGATCAAAGTGTTGTTGGAACCAAGTGGGTTTTCAAAAATAAAATGAATGACTCAGGAGTAGTCATTAGAAATAAGGCTAGATTAGTTGCTAAGGGATATAGGAAGTTGTGTGACACAAGTACTTTGGTTAAAACAACATTTGATTGATTTAGGATTAACTATAGGCACTATTCCAATTTATTGTGACAATACTAGTGCTATTTGCATTTCCAAAAATCCTATTCAATATTCTAGAACCAAACACATTGATATAAGGTATCATTTCATAAGGGATCATGTATCCAAGGGAGAAATTGAACTCACACATGTTTCAACTGAAAATCAACTTGCAGACATTTTTACAAAACCTTTAGCCTTTGATACCTTCAGTATTTTAAGAACAAGACTTGGTGTTATTGATTTGAATGCCTAATCAAAATGTCTTTGAAATATTGATATTTGTTTTGTTTTGTTTTTTTATTTTGTGAAATTTTGTGTGTTTTGAATGAATTTGTTTTTAGGTCTATGATTTTATTTTATGATTTCTATGTTTTTGAATGTTTAGTTTGAATTTCTTAAATTAAAAATCAAAAATTCAAAAATTGGAGGAAATCGTCCGGGACAAATTTTGTTTCGTACTGGACGATGTGTGAAAGAAACAGTTTGCACGAATTTTAACCGTTTTTTAGAGCAGTTTTTAATTAGATCGTCTGTACGATCTGACAATCGTCCATGATGAAAATTTTTTTTCTCAAACGTCGAGACAATTGAATGCAGCGGTTGAGTGGATAAGACAGTTTTTAATATGGATTTCGTCTGTAGGAATTTTTGGTTCGTCCAGACGAACATATGTCAGTTTATTGTAGGGGACGGTTTTCAAGAGACATTAAAACGAGTTACTTTTTGATCGTCTATACAAAATAATTTTGTATGTACGATCGGTCAAGTCAAAAAGCCTGTACGAAGGGACGCATCGTAAGTTGTGTTGATTACGAAAATCCGTTACATTTAGGACGAATTTGATCGTCTGTACGAAATATTTTCATCCAGACAAATGATGATTTTCGTCCAGGATAAAGTTTTTTGTCCAGGACGAACGTATCGTTTTTCTTTAAATATGAAGGCTTTCTAACTTAACAATCACACTTCCAAACTTTACTTTCAATCCCTTTATACTTCAAATCGACAATGGCCTCCTCAAGCAAGAGAAAAAAGGTGTTGGTAAAGAAACCCAATAGGAATGCCTGAGAAAACTTCCTGTCTAAGGCGAATGAGGAATCCTTTCCTCATTTTGCATCCGCCAAAATAACTCCCTCTCGCATTTTAATTCAAAGCGAGTTAAATTTTAAGGTAATGCACCTTTTTGCCTCAACCCAATTTCAATTCATACTTTCTCTCGTCCACTTCTACAACAAGCAAACCTACCACTATTTGTTAGCAAACATGAGTTTTAATTCCGACCACTCCTCCATAAGTTCTTATGTCTTCAAGCAAAAAGTTGAAATCATCAAGCACGACCTTGGTGCCTTTTTGAACTTAAGAACCGAGGGATATAGAGCACACACCCTAATGTCAGAAACCTCTTTCAAATGGTATCATGTCAATAGGGTAATTAGATAAAATGGTATTGACTATCATGTCGCTAGAGTCTCTGGTATGACCAAAAATGCCCGAATCATCCAGCATATCCTTCGATCTTCAATCATTCCTAAAGCTGGTGATAGGATTAATATTACCCCTCTCCTTTCTGTTATAACCTTTTTGATTATAGAATGTTATCCTATTGATGAAGCCCAACTTATCATAGATCATATATATGGGCTTTCAGAAATAGGACATGCAGAACAGAAGAGAAAAAGGAACATCTCATTAGGACACTTAGTCACATACATTTTGGAAAAGAAATACAACTTAGTGCATCCTGATGAAGAATACGAAGAGCCAATATACTATAATGATGCTTCCTTCAGATTGCTTTTCAAGGAGGAAAAAGGAAAAGCACATGCCAGTGCTTCAGAAGAGGAAGAAGAAGGAGAGCAAACTTCTGCACCTCAGTCAGATTATCAGAATCTGATTGAAAGATTTGATAGATTAGAGACTCATGTTGATCAAAGGTTTGATCATTTTGATGCTCAACTTAAGCAGCAACAACAAGACATTGGTAACATTAGAGATGAAGTACATGAAATTAATACCAATGTAATGTTAATGGCCTCCTACTTCAACCTTTTTGGCGGCATTCCTCCTCCTCCTCCTCCAGAACAGTAGAGATGAATTTCTTTGTTTTTGTTGTACTCGTGTTTTATATTTTGTTGTGTTAGTATGTTAAGTGTTTGTTTTTATGTTTGTTTTTTTTCTTTTAAGTTCAGTGTATTTTCTTACTTATTTTTACATATTATGAAATGTGTAATCCTTTCATTAATATCAATGGATGTTGTACTTATTTCAAATTTGATTTGTTTTTGGAATGTGGTTAATTTTTATGAATTTCATTAGTATTATTTAATCTTCATAGTGCTTAAATTAGATTGTAATTTGAGATTATCTATATTAGAAAATCTAGTCTTTCTAAATTTAAAAGTTGTTTATAACTTGTTGTAATTAGAACTTTTAAAATTCATGTCTATTCATTTAGACTACATAAAAGTTAATATTATTATTGAAATTTAGATGTTTTCTTATTTTGTATTTCTATGCTCAAGTGATATTTATGCACTTAGAAATATTTGAAATTTTAGATTATTGATTTTGGAAAGAATTGATCTCAATTACTCTTGAAAATTGTACAAATAGTACAAAAATCAAAAGGAATGCGCAAAGATTTGCAATGTGAAAAAGAGGCACAAAATAAGCCCAACAAAGAAAAAATGCACAAAAATGTGCCCCAAAATTTTTGAAAAAGATGCGCAAAGCGCCACATGTGGTAATTCTCTCCTTTCCAAATTCTTTCAATCTCTTAATTCAAATTGATCTTATGTTCATTTATATTCCATTGAACTTTGAAATATAAATTTTTTTTACATCTCTCTTGTAATGATTTTTTATATTCGAATATCTAAATTGAATCATGTCTTTAAAAAACTCTTCTTACTTACAATGTTATATCACTTCTTAAATTTTATGAATTTCTATGATTGACTTAATGTTTTTAATTTAAAATTGCATACCTTATGTCACTCACCATTTAGATTAAATTTTCAAATGAATTTCATATAATTACTTACATTTCTCGTCTATTTCTTCTTCACTTTTTGTTGTTGTCAAAAAGGGGGAGAAATTATTGTGTTGGTATTGATTTGTTTTGTTTTGATTATTCTGTTTGCATTTTGCTTTTGTGATTATTTGTGTTAAAATTTTTGAAAAACAAAAATATTGTTCTTTACTTCAAAATGCCTTCTTATTTTCATGTATTCATCAATTCAGGGGAAGTTTAGGAGATAGGAGACTTGTTGAAACCATACAAATAATAATTGTTTTGCCATCATCAAAAAGGGGAGATTGTTAGAATAGTTGCTATTTGAATGCTTTACATTTTTGCAACTTGTATAGTTTTGATGATTCCAAACATTATTGTTCAAATATGTAGTTATCTTCTAACAATTTTAGAATATTTGTATTTGCTCTTGTGTGTACTAACATTTCAGGAAAATCAGACTCCAGACTACGAAAACTTCAGATCAAATTCAACATGAGATACTTTGTTATTTTGAAACTTGCATTTTTCTTTGAATTAAATTTGAAAGGGAGTGATTGTAATTGAGTGAATAAAAACATACACACACATAAGGAGATCATAAAAATTTTATACTGATCGTATGGGACGATATCCGATCGTACGGGACGATCAGACAGTTATCTCCTATAGAGCACATGGAACGAATAGGAACTTGCTCAAAAAATTTTTCTAAGTCCTATTCGTCCACGACGAAATTAAGTATCATCCAGAACGATTGGTTCCCTGTAATATTTTCGTCCAGATGAATTTTATCATCGTCCGTGGCGACTGGTCCTCTGGAAAATATTCGTCAAGACGAAATTAAAAATCATCCAAGACGATCGGGTCTCTGGAAAATTTTCGTCCAGACGAAAATAAATTATCGTCCGTGGCGATTGGTCCTCTGGAAAATTTTCATCCAGACGAAGTCAAGAATCGTCCAGGACGATCGGTTCTCTGTAAAAATTTTGTCCAGACGAACATATTTTCGTCCAAACGATTAACCGACTTAGAACAGTTTTCAGCAGTTTCTAGAACTGACCTTGTAATAACTGTTCGTACTGGACGAACCAAAATTCGTACAGGACGATCAGCTGTACGAAGACATTTCGTACACATATTCAAATAGGGTCATTTCAGATCGTTTAAGTAAAATCGTCCAGGATGATCCACGATCGTACCGGACGATCCACTGCGTACAGAATTGAAAACTTGCAGTTTTTGGGCTGTTTTTCTTGTCTTTTATATAAATAGTCCAAATTAGACTGTCACCCTATCTTTTTGTCATTTGATCTTTGTGCCTCTTGAGAGAATAGCCAAGGAGAGAGTGGAAGAGAGCATTCAAGGGAGGATTCCTACCACTGGAGCAAGAAGACTTCACTTGGATTTCAAAGGTAAGAGTCTCTACTTGTGAATTTGGATTACTTCACTCTTTTTCTTCTTCCTACTAGATTCTTGTGAGAAGATCAGTCAAGGAGATCCGGTTCTCTGCCGACACTTGGAGAGTGTGAACAGCCGAAGGGTTCTCTGCCCACACTTGGAGAGTGTGAACAGCCGTAGGATTCTCTGCCCACACTAGGAGAGTGTGAAAGGGCGGATGGTTCTCTGCCAACACTGGGGATTATGTAAAAGTATGACGGTTCTCTGCCAACACTGGGGATTATGTAAACGGACGACGGTTCTCTGCCAGCACTGGGGATTGTGTAAAAGGATGACGGTTCTCTGCCGCATCGGGTAGTGGTGAAAAGAGTGTGTTGTAAAGGCTTCTCCGCCTTGCTGTGGGTGCAAAAGGAGAGTCACTATTGGTTTTAGTGCAATACTCATAGAGTGCCTCTGAGGAGTGGATGTAGGTCTGGTTATAAACTAAACCACTATAAATCTGGTGTCATTTACAGTTTTTTGTTTCCGCATTTTATTTTAACTTTTAACAACTCTGTGGTTGAAAAATATTTTCTATAAAAACTTTAAAAGAAAATTTTCATTTCAGTTCAACTTAATCTTCAAAGAGGGTTTAAAATTTTTAAACTACCAATTCACCCCCCTCTTAGTAGCCTTGGGACATTAAGTTAGGCTTAACAACCTAATTACTAGATTCAACAGATTTGATTAATTTTTTTTATTTAAATTTAAAATAGTACAATTAACAGAAAGCTTTAAAAATTCATTAAACAATATCTATAATTCCATAAATTAATTTTAAAATATCAAAATTCTCAAAATTTCAAAACCTTTCAAATAAAATTAAAATTACTTTAAAATATTTAATATATTTTAAGTAATTTTAAAATACTTAAAATTTGGTATTTTAAATAGTAATTAATTACAATAAATCAAATTAACTAAGAATTTCAAAATAATTTATTTTGAAATTTATTTCAGGTCATGGAGAATATTTTAAAATAAAAAATTCTTTATTAAACTTTAATATATTTTAAAATATTTGAGATTCCTTAAATAATTTAAACTATTTAATTAGTTAAATATCTAATTCATATTTAATTATTAAATTAAATATTTTGAGAAATCAAAGCTTTAATTTCAAAATATTTTAAATAAGTTAGAGGTCTTTCAGATTCTTAAAAAAAAAAAATATATATTTTTAAATTATTCTATTTTTAAACTTATATCTTTATGTATAGTTTTCAACATATAAATATATATATATTTCAAAACTATTTTTAAAAACTATATGTATTTAAATGTTTAAAATTTGAGAGATCCCTTAAATTTTAAATTTAGATTAAGCTTGATTGAATGGCATTAATGGGGAGTGGTTATTAATCAATGAATAATTAATTTGTTAATTATTCATTGATTGATTTTCTAATCAATTAAGCCCTATTTTAATCTTTGCATGCTTAGGGAACACACACCACTTAGCCAAGGCTCTCCTAGTTTTAAGGATTTGATTATATCATTATATGTGCTTATTCATATTTGACCAAGGGTTAGAAACTTTGATTTAAACCTAGCTAACTTAGTGTCATTAAGGACAACAATTAAGGACATGTCTAAAAAACTTAGAATAATTCTAGAAATTAGGATATACAACCTCTTGACTTGAAACTTTGAAAATTTGAACATAGTGACACTCTCAGGCCACAGAAAAATTTTCACTGGTTTTAGACATTATTAAGACCCCTAATTAATTTTAGTGAGCTTAAGCCTTAATTAAGCCTTAAAACCTTCTAGAAAATATAATAAATCAAATTTAAATCTACAAATATGCATAATACCTCTAACTGACCAGAATCAAACCCTTAATTAACAAAAATTGAAACCAACTTAATTTGACAACAATTATGTATTTAATTTAATTTTAATTGAAAATTAATATTTAATTAATATAATTAATTAATATTATTAAAAAATTCCAAAAATTTCCCAAACACTTAGGAATCTTTTCTTAGGTCATTCCTGACCTTTGGGGCTGATTTTAAGGATTGGGGATCTCATTTGGAGCAAAAGTACAAAAAGGCCCTTTAATTAAGGATGTTTAATAATTCATTAAACACATCAAACTTCAAAAAATCATAACTAATTAAAGAAAAATTTAAACCAGTCAAACTCACTTGCATTCAACTCATAATAATGTTTAATATTTATTAAAAATATTAAAAGTCCATAAAAGCATTAAATTCAAAAAGTCAACTTTTTGTCAAAACCATGTCAAAATTAAATCAAAACTTCAAATCTTCACAATAAAATGCAGAAAAATCCAATTTCAGTGTACTTATAGTCTAACTTATCATATTAAGGTATAGTATTTTAATAAAATGCTAATTTTTTCAGAAAGCTCTCTTAATCAAAAAGTTAACTTTTGACCCCTTAATTAAATGATTAAAATATTCCAAAATTTCTTAAAAATTCAAAATTGCTTTAAAACTCCACAAATGTTTAATCAACTTCAAAATCAGTAATCAACCAACTTAAATTAAAATTCATTAACTTTCAAATATTAATCAAGTCAAAATACTTAATTATATCAGGAACCACTAGGCAACTCAGGCCTATGAGGCTATTAGCTTAGCCCCAAGGAAGATGAAATAAACTTCACGGCCTCGGTGTGAAACAAAGGTGATGTCCAACAAACAATTAAAATCTATTTTAAAATTAACCTTAAATCATTAATATTTAAACTTAAACATAAATGTTCCCTTAAGGCTTTCAACCAATCGAGCCTTAAGCAACTTCAATCTAATGATCCTACTTATGACATATCAAAATCACATGACATACCTCACACACTTTTGATGGTTTGCTAGGACAACAAACTCTAGTTTTAGGCTAGGTCGGTGTTTACTTTTCCACTGTGTGCCGAGTTTTTGAGCTTTTACTACATGCAGGTTGCTAGCTTAGAATTGTTGTATTTGTTTACTTAATTTTCCACACTCCGTATTGTGAATAATTAAGCATTTTAAATTTTAAATATTAATTGTTTGAGATTGATTATAACTGTTTGAGATTGAATATTAACTGCTTGGGATTATATATATAACTGCTGATTATTAAGATAACCCTACAGGATCGAGTCTAGATTTTTCTTTTAAATTCAAATGTAATTTGCAATGAGCTGTAATGTTAAGTCACTTGAGAAAGGGATGTTAAAAAAAACCAATTTGGAATCCAAAGAGGAAGGAACATCCCTTAGGTGAGAGTCCCTCTCCATTTGGAGTCCCAAATTTGGATGACTTTGAAAATATCAAAAGAGGAAAGATAACACCCCACCCAACGGGGAGTTTCTTTTCATTTGGATATCCGGACCAGACGATCCAAGAAGCAACAGAAGGATGAAGATGTTGATAACGAGAAGACCCACTCTCAAAGTCACTTAAGTCTTAGGATTAGAAATCCGGGTTATATTCAGTGGTGCCCGGCCACTTTACTTTTTCGTAAATTCTAGGATGCAGTAATAAGTGGCACTTGCCATATGGACTTTAAATTTGATATTGATTTAATTTAATTGATTTATTTATTAATTGATGTGTTGACTGCGATTAGGATATGCCTGCTTTTTTTAGTTTTTTGGCGATCTTGTATGTCATATTTTGATTTAGCTTGGAACCCGGTCGTAGGCTCTTAAGAACTTATTAAAACTATTTATACTTAAAAAAATTAAAACATATAAGCTCACATAGAAACTCTAACATTTTAAGAAGTAAGCCCGGGACCACCGGGAGTTCTCATTTCAAAAGTCTTAATTCAAATTTAAACAATTTAATCGAGTTGACTAGCATGCATTGCATTAGTAACAAATTAAATCGAGTCTAAAATTTTAATTGCATCTATTTAGACATTAAATATCCAACATAAGTCTAAGGGGCCAATTAGGATCTCCTCTAGATGTCGGCCCCAACTCCTCAAACATTTCTTAAATAACATCCTTACCACTCAACATTAAATGACTTAATACATAACTTTAAAGCACCTAGGTGGTTTAGCTGACTCTCCAATCTAGGCTGGGATAAGTCCAGATTTGCACTGCATCAGTTAGGTTTGGGTCACTTTTCAATACCCAATTTTGAATTAGGTTCTGAGGCTGGCTGGGGCCATAAGACCTCACCCTCCGGTAATTGAATCCTGATTTTCTAATAAAATTGAACATTCAAACTTAAATCATTTTCAATCAAATTCAAGCCCAACATTTAGGATAGACTGAGGTATTTCTGAAGTAATTCAGAATCCCAAAACAACTCCTATCCTTCTTTCTTTGACTCAAGAAATAAGTGTTCAATCTTGATCCAATCATGATTGAAAATTCCAACATTTATCTCCTTTGACATCTAGCTTTGAAAATCTTAAATGAAATTTCTACCACTATTTTAATCTAGAGTATTCGTAGGAAATTTCAATTTCCTACGATGTAATTAACTACGAGGGCTTGCGCTCATAAGAGATTTAGAAACCCAGATCTAATTTTAAAAATCAATTTTTCAAAACCATTAATTAATTATCTTTGGGAATTCAAACAAAAATGGTGATCGTTATCATCATATTCAAATAATCGATAATAAATAATATCATCTTTCTTCGAGAATATATATTATTCTATTATCATTATTTTGATTCTTAAATTAATGATCTCTTATCCAAATTATTATAGTTAAAAAATTGATTGAACGTCATTTTGATCTTTCGAGATCATATGTTGTTCCCCCTTGAGTTTGACTACGATAACTCGGATAAATTTAAAATTTTGTAATTCAAACCCATTAGAGAATGATATGTTCACCTCTCGAGGTGATATGTTATTCATAATGACATATTCATTTTCAAAATTCCAAAAGTTAATCTTTCCCAAAGAAAATTAATACTTTTTCAAAATTAAATATTTTTTTAATCAAAAGAAAACTGGCGACTCCGCTGGGGATAAATCTTTCTCTCCATCTTTAATAGTGGTACAAATTTTATTGCATCGATAGTTTTGACTACCTTTCTCTCTCTGTGGGTCCCTCTACCCATTTCTCCCTTGGGTGAGTGTGGCCAACTCAATGAAGACATGTCAAATGAGAGGTGAGTGTAAGAAACCTCTGTCAAAGTCGGGCTTTGACATTTTGCCTCCAACTTAATTGATAGAGTGAAAGAGTCAAGCCAAAATCCTTCTGTATATTTTGCAAACTCGCATGCGAATAAATATCTATCATGCTAAGTTTCACAATCCACAGAAGACTCATAAATTTCAAAATCAAAATTTCAATCCTTTAACAAAATTCAATCTCTTTCAAATCTTAATCGATTAATATATTCTATCATTACATATGAAATTATAACTCCTATAATTTAGTATGTGTGATAAAATATAAACTTCTTGATTCAAATTCGATTCTAAAGTTTGAATCTTTCTAACAAAGTCAAATTTTGACATTTCACTCCTGAACAATTCGTCGGGGTGAAAGAGTAGGGTTGACTTGTTAGAATCTCCCCCTCTAAGTTTGTTAACCTTTATGTTGAACGCTAGTTCAACATATTGAGTTTCAAAAAATTAGGGGAGATGCTGCCGAATTTTCAAAATTTTAAATTCCTTCTAGAATCATTTAACTTCAACCGTCATTGACATATGTTTTATATAATACCCTTTTGTAGTTTAACATAGGAAATACAAATTCAAACCATTAAGCAAACTTGGATTTTGACATTTCACTCTAAGCTAGTTAGTGAAGTGAAAGAGTCATGTCAAGGTCTCTAGATTTTCTCTAAATTTTTGTTAACCATTATGTTGAAAATAAAACTCAATATTTTGAGTTTCAAAGTAAAGGAAAATCTTTCAAATCAATTCCAATCGTTGTTGCCATGTGTCCTCTATGACGTTCTGTTGTAGTTGAACACATGCAATGCAAATCCAAAACTTTCCAGTCAATTCTGGGCTTTGACATTCCACCCCAAAATTACTTGGTGAGATGAAAGAGTCATGCTTAATTTCTTAAGATCTTCCTAAAATTTTGTAAACCTCTACATTTGATTGAAATTCAATGTCTTGAGTTTCAAAATTTAAAGTAGATCCATTCAATACAACCTTAAGTTAAAATTCAAATCAAACTTTGATTACAAAAAAAAATTCAACCTTAAGTTTAAACTTGTTTTCCACCACAAACTTAAGTTCAATTTTGATTTCAAATGTGAGTCCAAACTTTGACATTTTGTCCCATGTCAATTGGTGTAGCGAAATAGTTAAGTTCAACTCGTCAATTTTATGAACCACCGTGTTAAGTGTAAACTAAATACGATTGAGTTAAAAATTTTTGAATAAAATCAATCAAACTCAAAACTCAAATTTAATTTCAAATCATTAATTTAGATCACTTTCTTAATTCCGGAAAATCAGACACACAAATGGCTGGGAAACTCATCTTCTCACTGAATAGATATGTGCTTGTAGAAGAAATTCTTAATGGGAATTCAATTCAGTATGAAATGGAATTTCAAGACCTCAAGATTTTAGTTAATGGAGAAAGAATCTTAGATATGTCTGCTCGTACTCAAGGGAATTTCCCCTTAGTAGAAGTTACTTTAGGGTCACGAGCTGACTCCCCCATCTCAAAGATGGAGGTCGTTGTCGCCCCTATATCCACTGTATCCTCTACTCAGGAGTATAAAAATGACAGAAGAGCTACCATCTCAATCTGAGAATGGTTCAAGTTCTAGCACTCCCTTCGTCGGCAAGAACCAAAGGAAGAACTACCTTCGAAGAGTCAGAAAGAAAGTTGTTAAGGACATAATGACTGCTGAGTCAAAAACCTTAGATCAAGACAAATTTAAGGTCAATCGAGAACCCGTTGCTCCTTCTACGTACCCTCTCCTTGCACAAAGGAGGGATGTTGTAGAGACAAGAGCACGATCTTCAATACACCTACTTGACTACTACATCGAAAGACTCAAGCAAGAAAGAGTTGAGGAATCACCAGCAATAGGTCATAGGCCCCTAATTGAGGGTTATAATCCGTCCACTCTATTAGAAGATGTTAAGGCGCGTTATTACACGTGTCCCACTACATCATCTATAGAGGAGGAGGAGTAAAACACTACTCGGGGTTCCACTCTCTTAACTACTAGACCATTAGTAATGTGAGAGGAGGAAATAATGTGAGATTGTGTCAGATTGTGATACTGTCGAAATTAATATTTCAATGGGGTCCTATCGCGATAAATCTTTTGATTACAGTAATGCAGCAACGTCTAAGGATAGTGCAGACCCTATAACAATCTCTCCCTCCAAAGAGAATGTAGGAATTCAATCCCAAGTTGACAAGGGTCTTGCCACCTAGGCTTGCGATCATTAAGGAAAACTTACCAATTTCTCAAGTGTATCGGGTCCAAATTTTCAAGATAGTTGATTCCTTTTCTTAATGAAAATTGACCTCTATCTTAAGTCCTAAGCTGGAGAGAGTTGTAGTTGACTCCATCAAATGTTTGAATGCCCCTCCCTCCCACCGCTCTCGTGGGTTGAATTAACTTTTGAATTAAGATCTATATCAAGCTTAAGTTAACTTTAGAAATAAAATCTTATCAATCTTCTAGAAATCTTCTATCTTAATGGGCAATTCTCGCATGTCTAAAATGTTGAGTCTAGTAATTAGGTTGTTAAGCCTAAGTAAATGTCCCAAAGCTACCAAGAGGGGGGTGAATTGGTAGTTTTAAAAATTTTAAACCCTCTTAAAATTAAAGTTGAACCGAAATAAAATTTTCTTTTAAAGTTTGTAGAAAAATGTTTTTCAACCACAGAGTTGTTAAAACTGAAATTTAAAATGCGGAAACGTAAAAGCAATAAAGTAAATGACACCAGATTTATAGTGGTTCGGTCTATAACCAGACCTACATCCACTCCTCAGAGGCACCCTCTGAGTATTGCACTAATACCACAAAGTGACTCTCCTTTAGCACCCACAGCAAGGCGGAGAAGCCTGTACAAAACACTCTTTTCCCCACTCCCCGGTGCGGCAGAGAACCGTCGTCCTTTTACACAATCCACAGTGCTGGCAGAGAACCGTCGTCCTTTCACACTCTCCTAGTGTGGGCAGAGAACCCTACGGCTGTTCACACTTTCCAAGTGTAGGCAGAGAACCTCCTTCCTTTTACACTCTCCTAGTGTAGGCAGAGAACCCACGTCTGTTCACACTCTCCAAGTGTCGGCAGTGAACCGGACCTTCTTGTATGATCTTCTCACAAGAATCTAGAAGGAAGAAAGAAAAGAGTGAAGAAATCCAATTTCACAAGTAGAGATTCTTACCTTAGCAATCCAAGTGAAGCCTTCTTGCTCCAATGGTAGGAATCCTCCTTTGAATGCTCTCTTCCACTCTCCCCTTGGCTATTCTCTCATTAGGCACGAAGATCAAATGACAAAAAGATTGGGTGGCAGTCTAATTTGGAGTATTTATACAAAAGACATGAAAAACCGCCCAAAAAACTGCAAGTTTTCAATTCTGTACGCAGTGGATCGTCCCGTACGATCATGGATCGTCCTGAACGATTTTACTTAAACGATCTGAAACGACCCAATTTGTATATGTGTACGAAATGACTTCGTACAGATGATCGTCCTGTACGAACTAGGTTCGTCCAGTACGAACGGTTATTACAAGGTCGGTTCTAGAAACTGCTGAAAACTGTCCTAAGTCGGTTTATCATTTGGACGAAAATATGTTCGTCTGGACGAAAATTTTCAAGAGAGCCGATCGTCCTGGACGATTATTTATTTCGTCTGGACGAAAATTTTCCAGAGCGCCCATCGCCGGGGATGATAATTTGGTTTCGTCTGGACGAAAATTTTCCAGAGAGCTGTTCGTCCGGTACGATATTTATTTTCGTCTGGACGAAAATTTTCCAGAGGACTGGTCGCCCAGTACGATGGTAAAATTCGTCTGGACGAAATGTTTGCAGAGAACCCATCGTCCGGGACGATATTAAAATTTGTCCTGGACGAATAGGACTTAGAAAAATTTTCCAAAGCAAGTTCCTATTCGTTCCAAGTGCTCTAAAGGAGATAACTGACAGATCGTCCAGTATGATAAATATCGTCCTGTACGATCAGTATAGAATTTCATGATCTCCTAATTTGTGTGTGTGAGATTTTATTCACTCAATTACAATCACTCCCTTTCAAAATTAATTAAAGAAAAGACAAACTTCAAATAAACAAAATATCATATGTTGAATTTGATTTGAAGTTTTCGTAGTCTGGAGTCTGATTTTCCTGAAATGTTAGTACACACAAGAGCAAGTGCAAATCTTCTAAATTTGTTAGGAGATAACTATACATCTGAACAATAATGTTTGGAATCATCAAAACTACATAAGTTGCACAAATATAAATCATTCAAATAGCAACTATTCAAACAATCTCCCCCTTTTTGATGATGGCAAAACAATTATTATTAGTATGGTTTCAAGTTAAAATATAAATCTCTTATCTCCTAAACTCCCCCTGAATTTATGAGTACATTAAAATAAGGAGGCATTAAAGAACAATATTTTTGTTTTTCAAAAATTTTAACAGAAAACACAAATCACAAAAACAAAAACAATATTTGTGTTTTTTCAAAAATTTTAACAGAAAACACAAATCAAAAACACAAATCACAAAAAACAAAAACACAAACACAAACACAAACATAATAATTTCTCCCCCTTTTTGACAGCAACAAAAAGTGAAGAAGAAAAAGACAAGAAATGTAAATAATAATATGAAATTCATTGTTAAAATTTAATCTAAATTGTGATTTGACATAGGGTATGCAATTTTAAACTAAAGATATTAGGTCAATCATAGAAATTCATAGAATTTATGAAATGATATAACATGTAAGTAAGAAGAATTTATCAAAGACATGATTCGATTTAGACATTTTGATTATTGAAAATCATTACAAGTGAGATGTAAAAAAAATTCTATATTTCAAAATTCAATAGAATATAAATGAACAGTAGATCAACTTGAATTAAGAGATTAAACGAATTTGGAAAGAAGAGAATTACCTCATGTGGTGCTTTGCACATCTTTTCAAAGTTTTGGAGCACATTTTTGTGCATTTTTCTTTGGTTGGGCTTATTTTGTGCCTCTTTTTCACTTTGCAAATTTTTGCGAATCCCTTTTGATTTTTGTACATTTGTACAATGTTCAAGAGTAATTTGACCAATTCTTTCCAAAATCTATAATCTAAGATTTCAAATATTTCTAAGTGCATAAATATCATTTGAGCATAGAAATATAAAATAAGAAAACATCAAAATTGCAATAACAATATTAACTTTTATGTAGTCTAAATGAATAGACATGAATTTAAAAAAAATTCTAAATACAACAAGTTATAAACAAATTATAAATTTAGAAAGTCTAGATTTTCTAATATAGATAATCTCATATTACAATCGAATTTAAGCACAATGTAGATTAAAAACAATATTAATGAAATTCATAAAAATTAGCCACATTTCAAAACAAATCTAAAACAAACAAACTTTCATTGATTAAAAAAAAATTACATCAAAATATTGAACTTAACCAAAAACATAACAACAAAAAAAAAAAAAAAAAAAAAATACAACAGACACACTTAAAAAAAAAACTTCTACTGTTCTGGAGGAGGAGGAGGAGGAATCCCGCCAAAGAGGTTGAAGTAGGAGGCCATCAACATTACATTGGTATTTATTTCATGAACTTCATCTCTAATATTACCAATGTCATGTTGCTGCTGCGTAAGGTGAGCATCAAATTGATCAAACCTTTGATCAATGTGAGTCTCTAGTCTATCGAATCTCTCAATCAGATTTTGGTAATCTGATTGAGAAGCAGAAGCTTGCACTCCTTCTTCTTCTTCTGAAGCACTGCCATGTGCTTTTTCTTTTTCTTTTTCCTCCTTGAAGAGCAGTCTGAATGATGCATCGTTGTAGTAGACTGGCTCTTCATATTCCTCATCAGGATGTACTATATTGTACTTCTTCTCCAAAACATAAGTAATCAAGTGCCCTAAAGAAATATTCTTCTTCCTCTTTTGATCAGGATGTCCTATTTCTGAAAGCCCATAGATATGATCTAGGATGAGTTGGGCTTCATCAATAGGTTGTCTTTTCATGATTAAAAAAGTTAGACAAGAGAGGAGAGGAGTTATGTTTATTCTATCACCAGCTTTAGGAATAATTGAGGATCTAAGGATATGCTGGATGATTCGGGCATCTTGGGTCATACCGGCCACTCTAGCAACATGATTGTCAATTCCATTTTCTCTAATTACCCTATTGATTTCATACCAATGGAAGACGTTTTCTGACATTAGGGTGTGGGCTCTATATCCTTCAGTCCTTAAGTTTAAAAATGCACCAAGGTCGTGCTTGGTGATCTCAACTTTTTTCTTAAAAACAAAAGAACTAATGATAGAGTGGTCAGGATTGAAACTCATGTTGGCTAGGAAGTAATGGTAGTTTGCTTATTGTAGAGGTGGACAAGAGAAAGAATGAAATGAAATTGGGTTGAGGCGAAGAGGTGTAATACCCGAAATTTCAACTCCGTTTGGATAAGAATGCGAGACGGAGTGATTTTTGCAGATGCAAAACGAGGAAAAGATTCCTCATTTGCTTTGGAAAGGAAGTTGTCAGGGGCATTCCTGTTAGGTTTCTTCACCAAAACCTTTTGTCTTTTGCTAGAGGAGGCCATAGTTGATTTGATGTAGAAAGGGATTGAAAAAGATATTTTGAAAGTGTGATTTTCAAGTTTGAAAGCCTTCATATTTAAAGAAAACGATACGTTCGTCCTGGACGAAAATATTCGTCCTGGACGAAAAATTATCGTTCGTCTGGACGAAGTAATTTCGTACAGACGATCCAATTCGTCCAAAATGTAACGGCTTTTCGTATTCAACACAACTTACGATGCGTCCCTTCGTACAGGCTTTTTGACTTGACCGATCGTACATACGAAAATATTTCGTACAGACGATCAAAAAGCGTTTCGTTTTAATGACTCTTGAAAACCGTCCCCTACAATGAATCGACACATGTTCGTACATACGAAAAAAATTTCGTACAGACGAAGTTCGTATTAAAAACTGTCTTATCCACTCAACCGCTGCATTCAATCGTCCCGACGTTTGAGAAAAAGAAAAAATTCGTACTGGACGATCACAGATCGTACAGACGATCCAATAAAAAAACTGCTCTCAAAACGGTTTAAATTCGCGCAAACTGTTTCTTAAAACATCGTCCCGTACGAAAAATTTCGTCCTGGACGATTTCCTCCAAAAAAAATTTTTGATTTTTAAATTTTTTAATTTAACAAAATCAACAAAAATAATCAACAACACAGAAAACATAAGACAAAAAACATAAATTCAAAAACAATTCATACAAAAACACAAAATTCACAAAATCACAAAAACAAAACACAAAAAGTATCAATGTTGCAAAGACATTTTGGTTAAGCATTCAAATCAATAACACCAAGCCTTGTTCTTAAAGTACTGAAGGTATCAAAGGCTAAAGGTTTTGTAAAAATGTCTGCAAGTTGATTTTCAGTTGAAACATGTATGAGTTCAATTTCTCCTTTGGATACATGATCCCTTATGAAATGATGCCTTATATCAATGTGTTTGGTTCTAGAATGTTGAATAGGATTTTTGGAAATGCAAATAGCACTAGTATTGTCACAATAAATTGGAATAGTGCCTATAGTTAATCCTAAGTCAATCAACTGTTGTTTTAACCAAAGTACTTGTGCCACACAACTTCCTAATGCAATGTATTCTGCTTCTGCAGTAGATAGTGCCACTGAATTTTGTTTTCTACTAGACCATGAAACTAATGAATTTCCAATGAATTGACATGTTCCAGAAGTGCTTTTCCTATCCACTCTACAGCCTGCAAAGTCAGAATCTGAGTAACCAATAATTTCAAATGAAGAGCTAAACTTAGGATACCAAATTCCTAAGTTTTGAGTTCCTAGTAGATATCTTAAAATCCTTTTCACTGCTGTCAAATGTGATTCTTTTGGATCTGATTGAAATCTAGCACATAAGCAAACACTAAACATAATATCTGGTCGGCTAGCAGTCAAGTAAAGTAAAGATCCAATTATCCCTCTAAATTTCTTTTGATCAACAGATTTTCCCTTAAGGTCTTTATCTAACTGAACTGAAGAACTCATTGGTGTACTAACAGGTTTAGCATTGTCCATTTCATATTTTTTGAGGATGTCCTTAATATATTTGGTTTGACTAAGAAAAGTACCTTCCTCAAGTTGCTTAATGCTAAATCCTAGAAAGTAATTTAAATCTCCCATTAGACTCATTTCAAATTCACTACTCATTGTTTTAGAAAAATCATCACAAAGATGTTTATTTGAAGATCCAAAGATGATGTCATCCACATAAATTTGAACAATAAGTATATCCTTTCCAATTTTCCTTAAAAAGAGAGTTGTATCCACACTTCCTTTTTCAAAAGATCTTTCAAGTAGGAAGGTGCTTAACCTCTCATACCAAGCCCTAGGTGCCTGTTTCAATCCATATAATGCCTTTTTTAATTTGAAAACATGATTTGGAAATTTAGAGTTTTCAAAACCTGGAGGTTGTTCTACAAAAACATCTTCTTCAATTACTCCATTTAAAAAGGCACTTTTGACATCCATTTGAAACAATTTAAAACCTTTAAAACAGGCAAAGGCTAGTAAAACCCTAATTGCTTCAAGTCTAGCTACAGGGGCAAAAGTTTCCTCAAAATCAATTCCTTCAATTTGGTTATACCCCTTAGCTACTAATCTAGCCTTATTTCTAATGACTACTCCTGAGTCATTCATTTTATTCTTGAACACCCACTTGGTTCCAACAACACTTTGATCTTTTGGCCTTGTAGTTAGTTCCCAAACTTTATTTCTTACAAATTGATTCAACTCTTCTTGCATGGCCAATATCCAAAATTCATCTGAAAGTGCTTGATCAATGTTAGTGGGTTCAATAGTTGAAATAAAGGCTGAATGATTGACTTCCTTGTTTAATCCACGCCTAGTTCTAACACCCTCACTTGGTTCACCTATGATTAATTCCTTTGGGTGGTTTTTAGAAAATCTCAAATCTCTAGGCAAAGGGTCTTCTCTTTCTAAATTTTCTTCCACATTTTCTTCCAAATTTAATCTATCAATATTTTGGGAGTTTTCTTCAATTTCTTCTTCAACAACTTTTGGCTCTTCCATGTTTCCATTTTCATCAAAAACAACATGTGTGGTTTCTTCAATGACTAAAGTTCTTTTGTTGAATACTCTATAAGATTTTCCAACACTTGAATATCCAACAAAAATTCCTTCATCTGATTTTGGATCAAATTTTCCTAAGGCAGATTTTCCATTATTATGTATGAACACCTTGCAACCAAATACATGCAAATGAGACAAATTTGGTGTTCTTCCTTTTAGCAACTCATAGGGTGTTTTATTCAAATTTGATCTCACATTCACCCTATTCAGAACATAGCATGCAGTGCTAACCGCCTCAGCCCAAAAATATCTAGGAAGAGAGTATTCTGCTAACATTGCTCGGGCGGCTTCTATTAATGTTCTGTTCTTTCTTTCAACTACTCCATTTTGTTGAGGAGTTCTAGGTGCAGAAAAATTGTGATCAATCCCTTTTTCTTTACAGAAATCTTCAAATCTTTCATTTTCAAATTCTCCTCCATGATCACTTTGTATAGAAATTATTTCACATCCTAGTTTTCTTTGTATCCAAGTTGAAAAATTTCTGAATTCCTCAAATGATTCACTCTTATGAAAAAGAAATTTAACCCAGGTGAATCTTGAAAAATCATCTACTATAACAAATCCATATACCTTTCCTCCTAGACTAACAGTGCTTACTGGTCCAAAAAGATCCATGTGTAGAATTTCTAAAGGTTTACTTGTCCTAAGATCTTTAATGGACTTAAATGAGGACTTCACTTGTTTTCCTAATTGACATGCATCACACAGATGGTCCTTAGTAAAGTCTAGTTTAGGTATTCCTCTCACCAAATTCTTTTGGGTAATTTTTCTAAGATTTTTCATACTAGAATGACAAAGTCTCCTATGCCAAAGCCACGATTCATCAGAAACAGTTTTCAAACAAAAAGCAGTAGGAGATTGAATACAATTTAAATCTAGCATGTAAACATTGTTCACCCTTTTTCCATTTAAAACAATTTTTCCATTTAGGCTAATTATGCAGCTAGTAGGTAAAAATTTTACATTATAGCCCTTATCACATAGCTGACTTATGCTAAGCAAATTATGTTTCAAGCCTTCAACTAATAAAACATTATCTATGAAAAAGTTTTTCAAATTTCCAATCATACCTGATCCAACCACTTTCTTTGTGGTATTATCTCCAAGTGTAACCTTGCCTCCACTCCTGGCTTCCAGCGTTATGAATTGAGCAGTATCTCCAGTCATGTGCTTAGAACATCCGCTGTCCAGGTACCATATACTCTCACGAGGTCTTGTGTGAGAGTATACCTGCAAAATTCTCAAATGTTAGACCTGGGAACCCAAACTAGTTTGGGTTCACCTTTATGAAATTTATAATCAGATGCATGTATGATATGTCTAGGTTTATGCATCTTAGTTCTCCACACCAAATTAGGTTTCATCTTTAAAGTGCAGGTGTGAGATATATGTCCCAAAAATCCACAATTGTTACATTTAACATTAGGAAAAATATTCCTATGTTTTCTCTCATATGATTGTCTTCTAAGGGATTTCATGAATTTAGGATAATATTTAGGATTTGTAAAATCTTCATGTTTAGGGGGGTTCCTATTATCCTCGAGAGCTCTTATAGTAAGTTTGTAAAATGAATTCATTTCCTCCAAGATTCGATTTGTATAATTGACTCTATATGTCTTGTGCTCAGATTCATCCTTAAATTTCTCAAATTCTTTTTCAAGTTCAGCATAGGATGATTTTAAATTCTCAAAATTTTTATTCAAGTCATCATATTCATCAAGTAGTTTCATGTGGTTGCTATCAATTAAAGCATGATCTTTCCTAAGGATTTCGTGTTCCTTATTAAGCTCTTCCAATTCTAAAACTAAACTAGCATGCATCTTTTTAGTTTTCCTATATGCATCATGCATGTGTTCAGAAACTTCAAACAATTCATTATAAGTTAAATCACATACCTCTTCTTGATCTGATTGTTCAGCTTTATCTGCCATCAAGCAAAGGTTGGTGACTTCTTCTTCTTTTTCAGTCTCAGATGAGTCTGAAGCTGAGTCCGCCCAAAAAGCCTTTTGAAACTTCTTCTTGCCCTTCTTTACCATTGGTTTCTCCTCTACCTTCTCCTTGCTAGGAGAGGCTTTGAGTTTTGGACAATCAGTCTTTATATGACCTGGTTTCCTGCATTCATAACAAATCACTTCATTAGAAACCTTGCCATTTCTGTTATACTTACCTCTATTCCATTGCTGGCGTCTCTTCTGCTTCCTCTTTAAAAAGCTTTTGAATTGTCTAGTCATCAGTGCTATATCATCTTCATCCTCAGGTTGTGAGTGTTCACTTTCTGACTCTTCCACATTTAGTGCAATATTCTTGTCCTTTCTTGGTTCACCTGCATCAATCTTTCTTTGACTTACTCCTTGCTCGTAAGCAATGAGTGAACCAAGAAGATTGTCAATAGAATAAATGTTCAGATCTTTTGACTCTGTAATTGCAGTAATTTTAGCATCGTATGCAGTAGGTAAACAACGAAGAATCTTATTAACCATTTCAGCATTAGTTAATTCCCTACCAAGTGCATGCAAAGAGGTGACAATTTGAGTGAATCTTGTGTACATGTCAGATATTGATTCATTAGGTTTCATGCGAAATAATTCGTAGTCATGTAACAAGATATTGAGTCTTGATTGCTTAACCTCATTTGTCCCTTCATAAGTAATACAAAGTCTATCCCATATGTCTTTTCCGCTTTTACAAGTAGAAACTCGCATGTAGTCTTCAGATTTTAAAGCACAAAAGAAACTATTTAAACATTTTGCATTTAATTGTGCTAAGTCACGTTCTTCTATAGTCCAATCTGCATAGGGTGTATCTACCCTATTTCCATCAACTAATCTAGTTGGTTTTGTGTAACCTTCCTGGACTAACATCCACATGCGATAATCAAGTGACTGTAAGAAAGTAGACATGCGTGTTTTCCAAAAATCAAAAGGAATATTGTCAAACAGTGGAGGTCTAGTGATAGAGTAACCCTCAGGTGTGTTTCGGTTTCCAAATGTAGCCATCTACGTTAATCAAAAAGTAGTTCAAACTTATGATTTTGAAACAATGCTCTGATACCACTTGTTGAGTCTAGTAATTAGGTTGTTAAGCCTAAGTAAATGTCCCACGGCTACCAAGAGGGGGGTGAATTGGTAGTTTTAAAAATTTAAACCCTCTTAAAATTAAAGTTGAACCGAAATAAAATTTTCTTTTAAAGTTTGTAGAAAAATGTTTTTCAACCACAGAGTTGTTAAAACTGAAATTTAAAATGCGGAAACGTAAAAGCAATAAAGTAAATGACACCAGATTTATAGTGGTTCGGTCTATAACCAGACCTACATCCACTCCTCAGAGGCACCCTCTGAGTATTGCACTAATACCACAAAGTGACTCTCCTTTAGCACCCACAGCAAGGCGGAGAAGCCTGTACAAAACACTCTTTTCACCACTCCCCGGTGCGGCAGAGAACCGTCGTCCTTTTACACAATCCACAGTGCTGGCAGAGAACCGTCGTCCTTTCACACTCTCCTAGTGTGGGCAGAGAACCCTACGGCTGTTCACACTTTCCAAGTGTAGGCAGAGAACCTCCTTCCTTTTACACTCTCCTAGTGTAGGCAGAGAACCCACGTCTGTTCACACTCTCCAAGTGTCGGCAGTGAACCGGACCTTCTTGAATGATCTTCTCACAAGAATCTAGAAGGAAGAAAGAAAAGAGTGAAGAAATCCAATTTCACAAGTAGAGATTCTTACCTTAGCAATCCAAGTGAAGCCTTCTTGCTCCAATGGTAGGAATCCTCCTTTGAATGCTCTCTTCCACTCTCCCCTTGGCTATTCTCTCAATAGGCACGAAGATCAAATGACAAAAAGATTGGGTGGCAGTCTAATTTGGAGTATTTATACAAAAGACATGAAAAACCGCCCAAAAACTGCAAGTTTTCAATTCTGTACGCAGTGGATCGTCCCGTACGATCCTGGATCGTCCTGGACGATTTTACTTAAACGATCTGAAACGACCCAATTTGTATATGTGTACGAAATGACTTCGTACAGCTGATCGTCCTGTACGAACTAGGTTCGTCCAGTACGAACGGTTATTACAAGGTCGGTTCTAGAAACTGCTGAAAACTGTCCTAAGTCGGTTTATCGTTTGGACGAAAATATGTTCGTCTGGACGAAAATTTTCCAGAGAGCCGATCGTCCTGGACGATTATTTATTTCGTCTGGACGAAAATTTTCCAGAGCGCCCATCGCCGGGGACGATAATTTGGTTTCGTCTGGACGAAAATTTTCCAGAGAGCTGTTCGTCCGGTACGATATTTATTTTCGTCTGGACGAAAATTTTCCAGAGGACTGGTCGCCCAGTACGATGGTAAAATTCGTCTGGACGAAATGTTTACAGAGAACCCATCGTCCGGGACGATATTAAAATTCGTCCTGGACGAATAGGACTTAGAAAAATTTTCCAAAGCAAGTTCCTATTCGTTCCAAGTGCTCTATAGGAGATAACTGACAGATCGTCCAGTACGATAAATATCGTCCTGTACGATCAGTATAGAATTTCATGATCTCCTAATTTGTGTGTGTGAGATTTTATTCACTCAATTACAATCACTCCCTTTCAAAATTAATTAAAGAAAAGACAAACTTCAAATAAACAAAATATCATATGTTGAATTTGATTTGAAGTTTTCGTAGTCTGGAGTCTGATTTTCCTGAAATGTTAGTACACACAAGAGCAAGTGCAAATCTTCTAAATTGTTAGGAGATAACTATACATCTGAACAATAATGTTTGGAATCATCAAAACTACATAAGTTGCACAAATATAAATCATTCAAATAGCAACTATTCAAACAATCTCCCCCTTTTTGATGATGGCAAAACAATTATTATTAGTATGGTTTCAAGTTAAAATATAAATCTCTTATCTCCTAAACTCCCCCTGAATTTATGAGTACATTAAAATAAGGAGGCATTAAAGAACAATATTTTTGTTTTTCAAAAATTTTAACAGAAAACACAAATCACAAAAACAAAAACAATATTTGTGTTTTTCCAAAAATTTTAACAGAAAACACAAATCGAAAACACAAATCACAAAAACAAAAACACAAACACAAACACAAACATAATAATTTCTCCCCCTTTTTGACAGCAACAAAAAGTGAAGAAGAAAAAGACAAGAAATGTAAATAATAATATGAAATTCATTGTTAAAATTTAATCTAAATTGTGATTTGACATAGGGTATGCAATTTTAAACTAAAGATATTAGGTCAATCATAGAAATTCATAAAATTTATGAAATGATATAACATGTAAGTAAGAAGAATTTATCAAAGACATGATTCGAATTTAGACATTTTGATTATTGAAAATCATTACAAGTGAGATGTAAAAAAAATTCTATATTTCAAAGTTCAATAGAATATAAATGAACAGTAGATCAACTTGAATTAAAGATTAAACGAATTTGGAAAGAAGAGAATTACCTCATGTGGTGCTTTGCACATCTTTTCAAAGTTTTGGAGCACATTTTTGTGCATTTTTCTTTGGTTGGGCTTATTTTGTGCCTCTTTTTCACTTTGCAAATTTTTGCGAATCCCTTTTGATTTTTGTACATTTGTACAATGTTCAAGAGTAATTTGACCAATTCTTTCCAAAATCTATAATCTAAGATTTCAAATATTTCTAGGTGCATAAATATCATTTGAGCATAGAAATACAAAATAAGAAAACATCAAAATTGCAATAACAATATTAACTTTTATGTAGTCTAAATGAATAGACATGAATTTAAAAATTCTAAATACAACAAGTTATAAACAAATTATAAATTTAGAAAGTCTAGATTTTCTAATATAGATAATCTCATATTACAATCGAATTTAAGCACAATGTAGATTAAAAACAATATTAATGAAATTCATAAAAATTAGCCACATTTCAAAACAAATCTAAAACAAACAAACTTTCATTGATTAAAAAAAAATTACATCAAAACATTGAACTTAACCAAAAACATAACAACACAACAAAAAAAAAAAAAAAAAAATACAACAGACACACATAAAAAAAAAAACTTCTACTGTTCTGGAGGAGGAGGAGGAGGAATGCCGCCAAAGAGGTTGAAGTAGGAGGCCATCAACATTACATTGGTATTTATTTCATGAACTTCATCTCTAATATTACCAATGTCATGTTGCTGCTGCGTAAGGTGAGCATCAAATTGATCAAACCTTTGATCAATGTGAGTCTCTAGTCTATCAAATCTCTCAATCAGATTCTGGTAATCTGATTGAGAAGCAGAAGCTTGCACTCCTTCTTCTTCTTCTTCTGAAGCACTGCCATGTGCTTTTTCTTTTTCTTTTTCCTCCTTGAAGAGCAGTCTGAATGATGCATCGTTGTAGTAAACTGGCTCTTCATATTCCTCATCAGGATGTACTATATTGTACTTCTTCTCCAAAACATAAGTAATCAAGTGCCCTAAAGAAATATTCTTCTTCCTCTTCTGATCAGGATGTCCTATTTCTGAAAGCCCATAGATATGATCTAGGATGAGTTGGGCTTCATCAATAGGTTGTCTTTTCATGATTAAAAAAGTTAGACAAGAGAGGAGAGGAGTTATGTTTATTCTATCACCAGCTTTAGGAATAATTGAGGATCTAAGGATATGCTGGATGATTCGGGCATCTTGGGTCATACCGGCCACTCTAGCAACATGATTGTCAATTCCATTTTCTCTAATTACCCTATTGATTTCATACCAATGGAAGACGTTTTCTGACATTAGGGTGTGGGCTCTATATCCTTCAGTCCTTAAGTTTAAAAATGCACCAAGGTCGTGCTTGGTGATCTCAACTTTTTTCTTAAAAACAAAAGAACTAATGATAGAGTGGTCAGGATTGAAACTCATGTTGGCTAGGAAGTAATGGTAGGTTTGCTTATTGTAGAGGTGGACAAGAGAAAGAATGAAATGAAATTGGGTTGAGGCGAAGAGGTGTAATACCCGAAATTTCAACTCCGTTTGGATAAGAATGCGAGACGGAGTGATTTTTGCAGATGCAAAACGAGGAAAAGATTCCTCATTTGCTTTGGAAAGGAAGTTGTCTGGGGCATTCCTGTTAGGTTTCTTCACCAAAACCTTTTGTCTTTTGCTAGAGGAGGCCATAGTTGATTTGATGTAGAAAGGGATTGAAAAAGATGTTTTGAAAGTGTGATTTTCAAGTTTGAAAGCCTTCATATTTAAAGAAAACGATACGTTCGTCCTGGACGAAAATATTCGTCCTGGACGAAAAATTATCGTTCGTCTGGACGAAGTAATTTCGTACAGACGATCCAATTCGTCCAAAATGTAACGGCTTTTCGTATTCAACACAACTTACGATGCGTCCCTTCGTACAGGCTTTTTGACTTGACCGATCGTACATACGAAAATATTTCGTACAGACGATCAAAAAGCGTTTCGTTTTAATGACTCTTGAAAACCGTCCCCTACAATGAATCGACACATGTTCGTACATACGAAAAAAAATTTCGTACAGACGAAATTCGTATTAAAAACTGTCTTATCCACTCAACCGCTGCATTCAATCGTCCCGACGTTTGAGAAAAAGAAAAAATTCGTACTGGACGATCACAGATCGTACAGACGATCCAATAAAAAACTGCTCTCAAAACGGTTTAAATTCGCGCAAACTGTTTCTTAAAACATCGTCCCGTACGAAAAATTTCGTCCTGGACGATTTCCTCCAAAAAAATTTTTGATTTTTAAATTTTTTAATTTAACAAAATCAACAAAAATAATCAACAACACAGAAAACATAAGACAAAAAACATAAATTCAAAAACAATTCATACAAAAACACAAAATTCACAAAATCACAAAAACAAAACACAAAAAGTATCAATGTTGCAAAGACATTTTGGTTAAGCATTCAAATCAATAACACCAAGCCTTGTTCTTAAAGTACTGAAGGTATCAAAGGCTAAAGGTTTTGTAAAAATGTCTGCAAGTTGATTTTCAGTTGAAACATGTATGAGTTCAATTTCTCCTTTGGATACATGATCCCTTATGAAATGATGCCTTATATCAATGTGTTTGGTTCTAGAATGTTGAATAGGATTTTTGGAAATGCAAATAGCACTAGTATTGTCACAATAAATTGGAATAGTGCCTATAGTTAATCCTAAGTCAATCAACTGTTGTTTTAACCAAAGTACTTGTGCCACACAACTTCCTAATGCAATGTATTCTGCTTCTGCAGTAGATAGTGCCACTGAATTTTGTTTTCTACTAGACCATGAAACTAATGAATTTCCAATGAATTGACATGTTCCAGAAGTGCTTTTCCTATCCACTCTACAGCCTGCAAAGTCAGAATCTGAGTAACCAATAATTTCAAATGAAGAGCTAAACTTAGGATACCAAATTCCTAAGTTTTGAGTTCCTAGTAGATATCTTAAAATCCTTTTCACTGCTGTCAAATGTGATTCTTTTGGATCTGATTGAAATCTAGCACATAAGCAAACACTAAACATAATATCTGGTCGGCTAGCAGTCAAGTAAAGTAAAGATCCAATTATCCCTCTAAATTTCTTTTGATCAACAGATTTTCCCTTAAGGTCTTTATCTAACTGAACTGAAGAACTCATTGGTGTACTAACAGGTTTAGCATTGTCCATTTCATATTTTTTGAGGATGTCCTTAATATATTTGGTTTGACTAAGAAAAGTACCTTCCTCAAGTTGCTTAATGCTAAATCCTAGAAAGTAATTTAAATCTCCCATTAGACTCATTTCAAATTCACTACTCATTGTTTTAGAAAAATCATCACAAAGATGTTTATTTGAAGATCCAAAGATGATGTCATCCACATAAATTTGAACAATAAGTATATCCTTTCCAATTTTCCTTAAAAAGAGAGTTGTATCCACACTTCCTTTTTCAAAAGATCTTTCAAGTAGGAAGGTGCTTAACCTCTCATACCAAGCCCTAGGTGCCTGTTTCAATCCATATAATGCCTTTTTTAATTTGAAAACATGATTTGGAAATTTAGAATTTTCAAAACCTGGAGGTTGTTCTACAAAAACATCTTCTTCAATTACTCCATTTAAAAAGGCACTTTTGACATCCATTTGAAACAATTTAAAACCTTTAAAACAGGCAAAGGCTAGTAAAACCCTAATTGCTTCAAGTCTAGCTACAGGGGCAAAAGTTTCCTCAAAATCAATTCCTTCAATTTGATTATACCCCTTAGCTACTAATCTAGCCTTATTTCTAATGACTACTCCTGAGTCATTCATTTTATTCTTGAACACCCACTTGGTTCCAACAACACTTTGATCTTTTGGCCTTGTAGTTAGTTCCCAAACTTTATTTCTTACAAATTGATTCAACTCTTCTTGCATGGCCAATATCCAAAATTCATCTGAAAGTGCTTGATCAATGTTAGTGGGTTCAATAGTTGAAATAAAGGCTGAATGATTGACTTCCTTGTTTAATCCACGCCTAGTTCTAACACCCTCACTTGGTTCACCTATGATTAATTCCTTTGGGTGGTTTTTAGAAAATCTCAAATCTCTAGGCAAAGGGTCTTCTCTTTCTAAATTTTCTTCCACATTTTCTTCCAAATTTAATCTATCAATCTTTTGGGAGTTTTCTTCAATTTCTTCTTCAACAACTTTTGGCTCTTCCATGTTTCCATTTTCATCAAAAACAACATGTGTGGTTTCTTCAATGACTAAAGTTCTTTTGTTGAATACTCTATAAGATTTTCCAACACTTGAATATCCAACAAAAATTCCTTCATCTGATTTTGGATCAAATTTTCCTAAGGCAGATTTTCCATTATTATGTATGAACACCTTGCAACCAAATACATGCAAATGAGACAAATTTGGTGTTCTTCCTTTTAGCAACTCATAGGGTGTTTTATTCAAATTTGATCTCACATTCACCCTATTCAGAACATAGCATGCAGTGCTAACCGCCTCAGCCCAAAAATATCTAGGAAGAGAGTATTCTGCTAACATTGCTCGGGCGGCTTCTATTAATGTTCTGTTCTTTCTTTCAACTACTCCATTTTGTTGAGGAGTTCTAGGTGCAGAAAAATTGTGATCAATCCCTTTTTCTTTACAGAAATCTTCAAATCTTTCATTTTCAAATTCTCCTCCATGATCACTTTGTATAGAAATTATTTCACATCCTAGTTTTCTTTGTATCCAAGTTGAAAAATTTCTGAATTCCTCAAATGATTCACTCTTATGAAAAAGAAATTTAACCCAGGTGAATCTTGAAAAATCATCTACTATAACAAATCCATATACCTTTCCTCCTAGACTAACAGTGCTTACTGGTCCAAAAAGATCCATGTGTAGAATTTCTAAAGGTTTACTTGTCCTAAGATCTTTAATGGACTTAAATGAGGACTTCACTTGTTTTCCTAATTGACATGCATCACACAGATGGTCCTTAGTAAAGTCTAGTTTAGGTATTCCTCTCACCAAATTCTTTTGGGTAATTTTTCTAAGATTTTTCATACTAGAATGACAAAGTCTCCTATGCCAAAGCCATGATTCATCAGAAACAGTTTTCAAACAAAAAGCAGTAGGAGATTGAATACAATTTAAATCTAGCATGTAAACATTGTTCACCCTTTTTCCATTTAAAACAATTTTTCCATTTAGGCTAATTATGCAGCTAGTAGGTAAAAATTTTACATTATAGCCCTTATCACATAGCTGACTTATGCTAAGCAAATTATGTTTCAAGCCTTCAACTAATAAAACATTATCTATGAAAAAGTTTTTCAAATTTCCAATCATACCTGATCCAACCACTTTCTTTGTGGTATTATCTCCAAGTGTAACCTTGCCTCCACTCCTGGCTTCCAGCGTTATGAATTGAGCAGTATCTCCAGTCATGTGCTTAGAACATCCGCTGTCCAGGTACCATATACTCTCACGAGGTCTTGTGTGAGAGTATACCTGCAAAATTCTCAAATGTTAGACCTGGGAACCCAAACTAGTTTGGGTTCACCTTTATGAAATTTATAATCAGATGCATGTATGATATGTCTAGGTTTATGCATCTTAGTTCTCCACACCAAATTAGGTTTCATCTTTAAAGTGCAGGTGTGAGATATATGTCCCAAAAATCCACAATTGTTACATTTAACATTAGGAAAAATATTCCTATGTTTTCTCTCATATGATTGTCTTCTAAGGGATTTCATGAATTTAGGATAATATTTAGGATTTGTAAAATCTTCAAGTTTAGGGGGGTTCCTATTATCCTCGAGAGCTCTTATAGTAAGTTTGTAAAATGAATTCATTTCCTCCAAGATTCGATTTGTATAATTGACTCTATATGTCTTGTGCTCAGATTCATCCTTAAATTTCTCAAATTCTTTTTCAAGTTCAGCATAGGATGATTTTAAATTCTCAAAATTTTTATTCAAGTCATCATATTCATCAAGTAGTTTCATGTGGTTGCTATCAATTAAAGCATGATCTTTCCTAAGGATTTCGTGTTCCTTATTAAGCTCTTCCAATTCTAAAACTAAACTAGCATGCATCTTTTTAGTTTTCCTATATGCATCATGCATGTGTTCAGAAACTTCAAACAATTCATTATAAGTTAAATCACATACCTCTTCTTGATCTGATTGTTCAGCTTTATCTGCCATCAAGCAAAGGTTGGTGACTTCTTCTTCTTTTTCAGTCTCAGATGAGTCTGAAGCTGAGTCCGCCCAAAAAGCCTTTTGAAACTTCTTCTTGCCCTTCTTTACCATTGGTTTCTCCTCTACCTTCTCCTTGCTAGGAGAGGCTTTGAGTTTTGGACAATCAGTCTTTATATGACCTGGTTTCCTGCATTCATAACAAATCACTTCATTAGAAACCTTGCCATTTCTGTTATACTTACCTCTATTCCATTGCTGGCGTCTCTTCTGCTTCCTCTTTAAAAAGCTTTTGAATTGTCTAGTCATCAGTGCTATATCATCTTCATCCTCAGGTTGTGAGTGTTCACTTTCTGACTCTTCCACATTTAGTGCAATATTCTTGTCCTTTCTTGGTTCACCTGCATCAATCTTTCTTTGACTTACTCCTTGCTCGTAAGCAATGAGTGAACCAAGAAGATTGTCAATAGAATAAATGTTCAGATCTTTTGACTCTGTAATTGCAGTAATTTTAGCATCGTATGCAGTAGGTAAACAACGAAGAATCTTATTAACCATTTCAGCATTAGTTAATTCCCTACCAAGTGCATGCAAAGAGGTGACAATTTGAGTGAATCTTGTGTACATGTCAGATATAGATTCATTAGGTTTCATGCGAAATAATTCGTAGTCATGTAACAAGATATTGAGTCTTGATTGCTTAACCTCATTTGTCCCTTCATAAGTAATACAAAGTCTATCCCATATGTCTTTTCCGCTTTTACAAGTAGAAACTCGCATGTAGTCTTCAGATTTTAAAGCACAAAAGAAACTATTTAAACATTTTGCATTTAATTGTGCTAAGTCACGTTCTTCTATAGTCCAATCTGCATAGGGTGTATCTACCCTAATTCCATCAACTAATCTAGTTGGTTTTGTGTAACCTTCCTGGACTAACATCCACATGCGATAATCAAGTGACTGTAAGAAAGTAGACATGCGTGTTTTCCAAAAATCAAAAGGAATATTGTCAAACAGTGGAGGTCTAGTGATAGAGTAACCCTCAGGTGTGTTTCGGTTTCCAAATGTAGCCATCTACGTTAATCAAAAAGTAGTTCAAACTTATGATTTTGAAACAATGCTCTGATACCACTTGTTGAGTCTAGTAATTAGGTTGTTAAGCCTAAGTAAATGTCCCACGGCTACCAAGAGGGGGGTGAATTGGTAGTTTTAAAAATTTTAAACCCTCTTAAAATTAAAGTTGAACCGAAATAAAATTTTCTTTTAAAGTTTGTAGAAAAATGTTTTTCAACCACAGAGTTGTTAAAACTGAAATTTAAAATGCGGAAACGTAAAAGCAATAAAGTAAATGACACCAGATTTATAGTGGTTCGGTCTATAACCAGACCTACATCCACTCCTCAGAGGCACCCTCTGAGTATTGCACTAATACCACAAAGTGACTCTCCTTTAGCACCCACAGCAAGGCGGAGAAGCCTGTACAAAACACTCTTTTCACCACTCCCCGGTGCGGCAGAGAACCGTCGTCCTTTTACACAATCCACAGTGCTGGCAGAGAACCGTCGTCCTTTCACACTCTCCTAGTGTGGGCAGAGAACCCTACGGCTGTTCACACTCTCCAAGTGTAGGCAGAGAACCTCCTTCCTTTTACACTCTCCTAGTGTAGGCAGAGAACCCACGTCTGTTCACACTCTCCAAGTGTCGGCAGAGAACCGGACCTTCTTGAATGATCTTCTCACAAGAATCTAGAAGGAAGAAAGAAAAGAGTGAAGAAATCCAATTTCACAAGTAGAGATTCTTACCTTAGCAATCCAAGTGAAGCCTTCTCGCTCCAATGGTAGGAATCCTCCTTTGAATGCTCTCTTCCACTCTCCCCTTGGCTATTCTCTCAATAGGCACGAAGATCAAATGACAAAAAGATTGGGTGGCAGTCTAATTTGGAGTATTTATACAAAAGACATGAAAAACCGCCCAAAAACTGCAAGTTTTCAATTCTGTACGCAGTGGATCGTCCCGTACGATCATGGATCGTCCTGGACGATTTTACTTAAACGATCTGAAACGACCCAATTTGTATATGTGTACGAAATGACTTCGTACAGCTGATCGTCCTGTACGAACTAGGTTCGTCCAGTACGAACGGTTATTACAAGGTCGGTTCTAGAAACTGCTGAAAACTGTCCTAAGTCGGTTTATCGTTTGGACGAAAATATGTTCGTCTGGACGAAAATTTTCCAGAGAGCCGATCGTCCTGGACGATTATTTATTTCGTCTGGACGAAAATTTTCCAGAGCGCCCATCGCCGGGGACGATAATTTGGTTTCGTCTGGACGAAAATTTTCCAGAGAGCTGTTCGTCCGGTACGATATTTATTTTCGTCTGGACGAAAATTTTCCAGAGGACTGGTCGCCCAGTACGATGGTAAAATTCATCTGGACGAAATGTTTACAGAGAACCCATCGTCCGGGACGATATTAAAATTCGTCCTGGACGAATAGGACTTAGAAAAATTTTCCAAAGCAAGTTCCTATTCGTTCCAAGTGCTCTATAGGAGATAACTGACAGATCGTCCAGTACGATAAATATCGTCCTGTACGATCAGTATAGAATTTCATGATCTCCTAATTTGTGTGTGTGAGATTTTATTCACTCAATTACAATCACTCCCTTTCAAAATTAATTAAAGAAAAGACAAACTTCAAATAAACAAAATATCATATGTTGAATTTGATTTGAAGTTTTCGTAGTCTGGAGTCTGATTTTCCTGAAATGTTAGTACACACAAGAGCAAGTGCAAATCTTCTAAATTTGTTAGGAGATAACTATACATCTGAACAATAATGTTTGGAATCATCAAAACTACATAAGTTGCACAAATATAAATCATTCAAATAGCAACTATTCAAACATAAAATCTGTTCGTTGATTTTCAAAAGTCAAGTCAATACCATTTAAAAAAAAGATTGGATGTGCTTTGAGGATTATTTTTCCTTGTATAAGAGAATAGATTCTCTTCTCTAATACTTAAGATATAATCCCAACATTCAAAATAAATAAATAAATCATTTTGAGACTTAAAAGAAAGTGGAGCCTCTTCTCGAATTCAATTGAAATCAAAAGATGCGCGAATGCGCCAAAAATCAGAAAATGTACGAATGCACCAAAAATTAAGAAATATACGGAGTGCACCAAGTCAAAAGATACGCAAACTGCATCACCAGAAAAAGAGAAGAAGAGTAAGATGGCTTCCTTCCTTTAAATCCTTAAACTTCAAAATACCCGATCACCATCAAGTACTTGACTTTGAAAATCTTGAATCCAGATTCTTCACCATGCATGAATTATCTATCAAATAGAAGAAAATCGTGTAAGAAAATTGAGAAGGTCAAATTTCTACCTTTAACTTAAACCCTTTGAAGTTAATTTTAATTCAAAATCTATACAAGGGAAACCCTAGTTTAGTTTCTACAAAAATTAGTCTAGGTCAACAAAACTAAAATTCTTCCAGATTAGTTGGAGTTGACTCTACTTCTCACTCTAATTGATAAATCTATTCCCACACGTCATTCCGACAAGGTCTAAATAATTAGAGGAAATTTTTAATAAAACGAGTGAATCTTCTACTCCTGATAAAAATCAAATCCTGTCCTTGAGAAATGTGTGTAAGCCCTTGCATAGAGGCATCTCTTCGTTTAGGCCTTTTTAACAAAAATACACTCTGTACTAGGTCCAAGATCAACCCCATTAGAGGAGTATTTTATAATGCTGGAAATTGACGTTCAAAATCAAACCACGATTGAGCAGAGTGCCGGACTCCAATTTGAAGAGCTCGAGGCCTTGTAGAGCTTTGTCTTTAAGGCTCAATAAAACTCAAAATTGTTCGAAGCCTGACTGGTTAAAGCTCATAATAAGATAGAGCAACTTAGAACCTTTCAAGGAGGAGACTTAGTCTAGGTTCTTTGGATTTTTATCTTAGCCTACCGAGAGATCGATGGAGGAGCTTGAACCAACTGAAGACTTTCCTCTTGTCATAGAGATGATCTTTGAGAAAATTTCAAACATTAATTGATTAACCTTGAATGATGCCACGGGATAATTTCAAACATCGGGGCTGTTCTTCAAGAAGTACCATGCTAGATGAGTGTCAAAACTTAAAATCAAATTCAAAAAAATCTTCAAGATCAAACAAATCAAATTCAAATCATTGAAAGTCGTAATCATTCTTAAAATCAAACTTTAAAAATCAAACCAAATCAAATTCAAACTCTTCAAATTCAAACAAATCAAAATCAATAAAATCAAATTCTCCAAATTCAAAATCAAACTTCAAGTTCAAAGATCCTTCAAAATCAAATCAATTTAAATTTAAAAATCATTCAAATCTTAAATTCCAAAATTCAAATCCGATCCTCTATATGGAGCAAGTTTTCTCCACACACGATCATTCTAGACCCGATCCTCTGTATAAAGCAAGTTTCCTTTATATACGATCAATCCAGATCCGATCCTCTGTGTAGAGCAAGTTTCCTCTACATATGATCATCCAGACTCTATCCTCTATGTGAAGCAAGTTTCCTTCACATACGATCATTCCAGACATGATCCTCTATATGGAGCAAGTTTCCTTCATATACGATCATTCCATACTCGATCCTCTATGTGAAGCAAGTTTCCTCCACATATGATCATCCATACGTGGTTCTCTGGGTAGAGCAAGTTTCCTCTCCACAAGATCGTCCTTTAGTGATGTGGTATGCCCTCAGTAGCACCATCCTAAATTCAAAATCTAGATCCGATCTTTCGTGAGAAGCAAGGCTTCCTTCCCACAAGATCTTTCTAATCTTCTTTTCCTTAAGGACATATGTGAGTTATCGTGCTTTCTTTCCTTAGGATTAGATTCGCTAGTGGTGGAGCATGCCCTATGTGGCACCATCCTAGTTTTAAATTCCAGACTTGATCTTTTGTATAGACCAAGATTCCTCTCCATGAGATCGTTCATTAGTGATGGGGTACGCCCTTTGTGGAACCATTATAAATTCAAATCCCAATCCAATCTTTCATGAGAAGCAATGCTTCCTTCTCACAAGATCATCCAGTTATCTTTTCTTTAAGGATATATATGAGTCATCATGCTTTCTCTCCTTATGATTAGATTCACTAGTGATGGAGCACGCCCTCTACGACACCATCATAGTTTCAAACTCCAGATCTAATCTTTTGTGGGAAGCGATGCTTCCTTCCCACAAGATCATCCAATTTCTCCTCCTTAAGGTTAGATGTGAGTCATCGTGCTTTCTCTCCTTAGGATTAGATTTATTTTAGTGATGGATCACGCCCTTTGTGGCACCATCTTAGTTTTCAAAATCTAGATTTGATCTCCCGTGGGAAGCAATGCTTTCTTCTCACAGGGTCCTCCAGCTTCCTTCTCCTCAGGGTTAGATGTTTTCTTTCCCCTAGGATTAGACTTCATATTCTCAATTTTACTTTCAAATTCCTAAATTCAATCCTCTTCTCCTTAAGGTTAGGTGTGACTCCCGGAGCTTCCTTTCCTTAGGATTAGATCCACTAGTGATGGAGCGTACCCTTTATAGCACCATCCTAGTTTTAAAATCACAATTAGACCTTTTGTGAGAAGCAATGTTTCCTTCCCATAGGATCGTCCAGTATTCTTCTCCTTAAGGTTTAGATTCACCCTTCCCTTAGGATTAGATCCACTAGTGGTAGAGTACGCCCCTCATGGCACTACCCTAATATCAAACCCAAATTCGATCCTCTATAGTTAGGAGTTCATCCTTCCTATATGATCATTCCAACCTTCTCTTCCTTAGGGTTTAGGTACTCCCTTCCCTTAGGACCAGATCTGCTAGTGGTAGAGTTTTCCCTTAGTGGTACTACCCTAGTATAAAATCAAAACCCAATCTTCTAGGGTTAGGTCTTCCCTTCCCTTAGAATCAAATCCAAATTAAAACTTCTAAGGTTAGGCTACCTTTTCTTTAGAATAAAAAATTAGACTTGATCCTCTATAGTTAGGAATTCCTCCTTCCTATATGATCACCCTGTTGAGTCTAGTAATTAGGTTGTTAAGCCTAAGTAAATGTCCCAAGGCTACCAAGAGGGGGGTGAATTGGTAGTTTTAAAAAATTTTAAACCCTCTTAAAACTAAAGTTGAACCGAAATGAAATTTTCTTTTAAAGTTTGTAGAAAAATATTTTTCAACCACAGAGTTGTTAAAACAGAAATTTAAAATGCGGAAACGTAAAAGCAATAAAGTAAATGACACCAGATTTATAGTGGTTCGGTCTATAACCAGACCTACATCCACTCCTCAGAGGCACCCTCTGAGTATTGCACTAATACCACAAAGTGACTCTCCTTTAGCACCCACAGCAAGGCGGAGAAGCCTGTACAAAACCCTCTTTTCACCACTCCCCGGTGCGGCAGAGAACCGTCGTCCTTTTACACAATCCACAGTGCTGGCAGAGAACCGTCGTCCTTTCACACTCTCCTAGTGTGGGCAGAGAACCGTCGTCCTTTTACACTCTACTAGTGTGGGCAGAGAACCCTACGGCTGTTCACACTCTCCAAGTGTAGGCAGAGAACCTTCTTCCTTTTACACTCTCCTAGTGTAGGCAGAGAACCCACGTCTGTTCACACTCTCCAAGTGTCGGCAGAGAACCGGACCTTCTTGAATGATCTTCTCACAAGAACCTAAAAGGAAGAAAGAAAAGAGTGAAGAAATCCAATTTCACAAGTAGAGATTCTTACCTTAGCAATCCAAGTGAAGCCTTCTTGCTCCAGGAATCCTCCTTTGAATGCTCTCTTCCACTCTCCCCTTGACTATTCTCTCAATAGGCACGAAGATCAAATGACAAAAAGATAGGGTGGCAGTCTAATTTGAAGTATATATACAAAAGACAAGAAAAACCGCCCAAAAACTGCAAGTTTTCAATTCTGTACGCAGTAGATCGTCCCGTACGATCATGGATCGTCCTGGACGATTTTACTTAAACGATCTGAAACGACCCAATTTGTATATGTGTATGAAATGACTTCGTACAGCTGATCGTCCTGTACGAACTAGGTTCGTCCAGTACGAACGGTTATTACAAGGTCGGTTCTAGAAACTGCTGAAAACTGTCCTAAGTCGGTTTATCGTTTGGACGAAAATATGTTCGTCTGGACGAAAATTTTCCAGAGAGCCGATCGTCCTGGACGATAATTTATTTTGTCTGGACAAAAATTTTCCAGAGCGCCCATCGCCGGGGATGATAATTTGGTTTCGTCTGGACGAAAATTTTCCAGAGAGCTGCTCGTCCGGTACGATATTTATTTTCGTCTGGACGAAAATTTTCCAGAGCGCCCATCGCCGGGGACGATATAAAAATTCGTCCTGGACGAATAGGACTTAGAAAAATTTTTCGAAGCAAGTTCCTATTCGTTCCAACTGCTCTATAGGAGATAACTGACAGATCGTCCAGTACGATATATATCGTCCTGTACGATCAGTATAGAATTTCAAGATCTCCTTAGTTTGTGTGTGTGAGATTTTATTCACTCAATTACAATCACTCCCTTTCAAAATTAATTCAAAGAAAAGACACTTCAAATAAACAAAATTTCTCATGTTGAATTTGATTTGAAGTTTTCGTAGTCTGGAGTCTGATTTTCCTGAAATGTTAGTACACACAAGAGCAAGTGCAAATCTTCTGAAATTGTTAGGAGATAACTATTCATTTGAACAATAATGTTTGGAATCATCAAAACTACATAAGTTGCACAAATATAAATAATTCAAATAGCAACTACTCAAACAATCTCCCCCTTTTTGATGATGGCAAAACAATTATTATTAGTATGGTTTCAAGTTAAGACAAAATCTCTTATCTCCTAAACTCCTCCTGAATTTATGAGTACATTAAAATAAGGAGGCATTAAAGAACAAAATTTTTTGTTTTTCAAAAATTTTAACAGAAAACACAAATCACAAACAAAACAAAAACACAAACACAAACATAATAATTTCTCCCCCTTTTTGACAGCAACAAAAAGTGAAGAAGAAAAAGACAAGAAATGTAAATAATAATATGAAATTCATTGTTAAAATTTAATCTAAATTGTGATTTGACATAGAGTATGCAATTTTAAACTAAAGATATTAGGTCAATCATAGAAATTCATAAAATTTATGAAATGATATAACATTGTAAGTAAGAAGAATTTATCAAAGACATGATTCAATTTAGACATTTTGATTATTGAAAATCATTACAAGTGAGATGTAAAAAAAATTCTATATTTCAAAGTTCAATAGAATATAAATGAACATTAGATCAACTTGAATTAAGAGATTAAACAAATTTGGAAAGAAGAGAATTACCTCATGTGGTGCTTTGCACATCTTTTCAAAGTTTTGGGGCACATTTTTGTGCATTTGTCTTTGGTTGGGCTTATTTTGTGCCTCTTTTTAACTTTGCACAATTTTGCGAATCCCTTTTGATTTTTGTACATTTGTACAATTTTCAAGAGTAATTTGACCAATTCTTTCCAAAATCTATAATCTAACATTTCAAATATTTCTAGGTGCATAAACATCATTTGAGCATAGAAATACAAAATAAGATAACATCAAAATTGCAATAACAATATTAAATTTTATGTAGTCTAAATGAATAGACATGAACTTGAAAATTCTAACTACAACAAGTTATAAACAAATTATAAATTTAGAAAGTCTAGATTTTCTAATATAGATAATCTCATATTACAATCGAATTTGAGCACAATGTAGATTAAAAATAATATTAATGAAATTCATAAAGATTAGCCACATTTCAAAACAAATCTAAGACAAACAAACTTTCATTGATTAAAAAGAAAATTACATAAAAACATTGAACTTAAACAAAAAACATAACAACAAAAACAAAAAATACAACAGACACACATAAAAAAAAAACTTCTACTGTTCTGGAGGAGGAGGAGGAGGAATGCCGCCAAAGAGATTGAAGTAGGAGGCCATTAACATTACATTGGTATTTATTTCATGAACTTCATCTCTAATATTACCAATGTCATGTTGCTGCTGCGTAAGATGAGCATCAAATTGATCAAACCTTTGATCAATGTGAGTCTCTAGTCTATCAAATCTCTCAATCAGATTCTGGTAATCTGATTGAGAAGCAGAAGCTTGCACTCCTTCTTTTTCTTCTTCTGAAGCACTATCATGTGCTTTTTCTTTTTCTTTTTCCTCCCTGAAGAGCAGTCTGAAAGATGCATCGTTGTAATAAATTGGCTCTTCATATTCCTCATCAGGATGGACTATATTGTACTTCTTCTCCAAAACATAAGTAATCAAGTGCCCTAAAGAAATATTCTTCTTCCTCTTCTGATTAGGATGTCCTATTTCTGAAAGCCCATAGATATGATCTAGGATGAGTTGGGCTTCATCAATAGGATGTCTTTTCATGATTAAAAAAAGTTAGACAAGAAAGAAGAGGAGTAATGTTAATCCTATCACCAGCTTTAGGGATAATTGAGGATCTAAGGATATGCTGGATGATTCGGGCATCTTGGGTCATACCGGCCACTCTAGCAACATGATTGTCAATTCCATTTTCTCTAATTACCCTATTGATTTCAAACCAATGGAAGACGTTTTCTGACATTAGGGTGTGAGCTCTATATCCTTCAGTCCTTAAGTTTAAAAATGCACCAAGGTCGTGCTTGGTGATCTCAACTTTTTTCTTAAAAACAAAAGAACTAATGATAGAGTGGTCAGGATTGAAACTCATGTTGGCTAGGAAGTAATGGTAGGTTTGCTTATTGTAGAGGTGGACAAGAGAGAGAATGAAATGAAATTGGGTTGAGGCAAAGAGGTGTAATACCCTAAATTTCAACTCCGTTTGGATAAGAATGCGAGACGGAGTGATTTTCGCAGAAGCAAAATGAGGAAAAGATTCCTCATTTGCTTTGGAAAGGAAGTTGTCTGGAGCATTCCTGTTGGGTTTCTTCACCAAAACTTTTTGTCTCTGCTAGAGGAGGCCATAGTTGATTTGATGTAGAAAGGGATTGAAAAAGATGTTTGAAAGTGTGATTTTCAAGTTTGAAAGCCCTCATATTTAAAGAAAAACGATATGTTCGTCCTGGACGAAAATATTCGTCCTGGACGAAAAATTATCGTTCGTCTGGACGAAGTAATTTCGTACAGACGATCCAATTCGTCCAAAATGTAACGGCTTTTCGTATTCAACACAACTTACGATGCGTCCCTTCGTACAGGCTTTTTGACTTGACCGATCGTACATACGAAAATATTTCGTACAGACGATCAAAAAGCGTTTCGTTTTAATGACTCTTGAAAACCGTCCCCTACAATGAATCGACACATGTTCGTACATACGAAAAAAAAAAATTCGTACAGACGAAATTCGTATTAAAAACTGTCTTATCCACTCAACCGCTGCATTCAATCGTCCCGACGTTTGAGAAAAAGAAAAAAATCGTACTGGACGATCACAGATCGTACAGACGATCCAATAAAAAACTGCTCTCAAAACGGTTTAAATTCGCGCAAACTGTTTCTTAACACATCGTCCTGTACGAAAAAATTTCGTCCTGGACGATTTCCTCCAAAAAATTTTTTTTGATTTTTAAATTTTTAATTTAACAAAAACAACAAAAATAATCAACAACACAGAAAACATAAGACAAAAACATAAATTCAAAAACAATTCATACAAAAACACAAAATTCACAAAATCACAAAAACAAAATACAACAAGTATCAATGTTGCAAAGACATTTTGGTTAAGCATTCAAATCAATAACACCAAGCCTTGTTCTTAAAGTACTGAAGGTATCAAAGGCTAAAGGTTTTGTAAAAATGTCTGCAAGTTGATTTTCAGTTGAAACATGTATGAGTTCAATTTCTCCTTTGGATACATGATCTCTTATGAAATGATGCCTTATATCAATGTGTTTGGTTCTAGAATGTTGAATAGGATTTTTGGAAATGCAAATAGCACTAGTATTGTCACAATAAATTGGAATAGTGCCTATAGTTAATCCTAAGTCAATCAACTGTTGTTTTAACCAAAGTACTTGTGCCACACAACTTCCTAATGCAATGTATTCTGCTTCTGCAGTAGATAGTGCCACTGAATTTTGTTTTCTACTAGACCATGAAACTAATGAATTTCCAATGAATTGACATGTTCCAGAAGTGCTTTTTCTATCCACTCTACAGCCTGCAAAGTCAGAATCTGAGTAACCAATAATTTCAAATGAAGAGCTAAACTTAGGATACCAAATTCCTAAGTTTTGAGTTCCTAGTAGATATCTTAAAATCCTTTTCACTGCTGTCAAATGTGATTCTTTTGGATCTGATTGAAATCTAGCACATAAGCAAACACTAAACATAATATCTGGTCGGCTAGCAGTCAAGTAAAGTAAAGATCCAATTATCCCTCTAAATTTCTTTTGATCAACAGATTTTCCCTTAAGGTCTTTATCTAACTGAACTGAATAACTCATTGGTGTACTAACAGGTTTAGCATTGTCCATTTCATATTTTTTGAGGATGTCCTTAATATATTTGGTTTGACTAAGAAAAGTACCTTCCTCAAGTTGCTTAATGCTAAAACCTAGAAAGTAATTTAAATCTCCCATTAGACTCATTTCAAATTCACTACTCATTGTTTTAGAAAAACCATCACAAAGATGTTTATTTGAAGATCCAAAGATGATGTCATCCACATAAATTTGAACAATAAGTATATCCTTTCCAATTTTCCTTAAAAAAGAGAGTTGTATCCACACTTCCTTTTTCAAAAGATCTTTCAAGTAGAAAGGTGCTTAACCTCTCATACCAAGCCCTAGGTGCCTGTTTCAATCCATATAATGCCTTTTTTAATTTGAAAACATGATTTGGAAATTTAGAGTTTTCAAAACCTGGGGGTTGTTCTACAAAAACATCTTCTTCAATTACTCCATTTGAAAAGGCACTTTTGACATCCATTTGAAATAATTTAAAACCTTTAAAACAGGCAAAGGCTAGTAAAACCCTAATTGCTTCAAGTCTAGCTACAGGGGCAAAAGTTTCCTCAAAATCAATTCCTTCAATTTGGTTATACCCCTTAGCTACTAATCTAGCCTTATTTCTAATGACTACTCCTGAGTCATTCATTTTATTCTTGAACACCCACTTGGTTCCAACAACACTTTGATCTTTTGGCCTTGTAGTTAGTTCCCAAACTTTATTTCTTACAAATTGATTCAACTATTCTTGCATGGCCAATATCCAAAATTCATCTGAAAGTGCTTGATCAATGTTAGTGGGTTCAACAGTAGAAATAAAGGCTGAATGATTGACTTCCTTGTTTAATCCACGCCTAGTTCTAACACCCTCACTTGGTTCACCTATGATTAATTCCTTTGGGTGGTTTTTAGAAAATCTCAAATCTCTAGGCAAAGGGTCTTCTCTTTCTAAATTTTCTTCCACATTTTCTTCCAAATTTAATCTATCTATCTTTTGGGAGTTTTCTTCAATTTCTTCTTCAACAACTTTTGGCTCTTCCATGTTTCCAATTTCATCAAAAACAACATGTGTGGTTTCTTCAATGACTAAAGTTCTTTTGTTGAATACTCTATAGGATTTTCCAACACTTGAATATCCAACAAAAATTCCTTCATCTGATTTTGGATCAAATTTTCCTAAGGCAGATTTTCCATTATTATGTATGAACACATTGCAACCAAATACATGCAAATGAGACAAATTTGGTGTTCTTCCTTTTAGCAACTCATAGGGTGTTTTATTCAAATTAGATCTCACATTCACCCTATTCAGAACATAGCATCCAGTGCTAACCGCCTCAGCCCAAAAATACCTAGGAAGAGAGTATTCTGCTAACATTGCTCGGGCGGCTTCTATTAATGTTCTGTTCTTTCTTTCAACTGTTTGAATAGTTGCTATTTGAATGATTTATATTTGTGCAACTTATGTAGTTTTGATGATTCCAAACATTATTGTTCAGATGTATAATTATCTCCTAACAATTTAGAAGATTTGCACTTGCTCTTGTGTATACTAACATTTCAGGAAAATCAGACTCCAGACTACGAAAACTTCAAATCAAATTCAACATGAGAAATTTTGTTTATTTGAAGTGTCTTTTCTTTGAATTAATTTTGAAAGGGAGTGATTGTAATTGAGTGAATAAAATCACACACACAAACTAAGGAGATCTTGAAATTCTATACTGATCGTACAGGACGATATATATCGTACTGGACGATCTGTCAGTTATCTCCTATAGAGCATTTGGAACGAATAGGAACTTGCTTCGAAAAATTTTTCTAAGTCCTATTCGTCCAGGACGAATTTTTATATCGTCCCCGGCGATGGGCGCTCTGGAAAATTTTCGTACAGACGAAAATAAATTTCGTACCGGACGAACAGCTCTCTGGAAAATTTTCGTCCAGACGAAACCATATTATCGTCCCCGGCGATGGGCGCTCTGGAAAATTTTCGTCCAGACGAAATAAATCATCGTCCAGGACGATCGGCTCTCTGGAAAATTTTCGTCCAGACGATCAAATTTTCGTCCAAACGATAAACCGACTTAGGACAGTTTTCAGCAGTTTCTAGAACCGACCTTGTAATAACCGTTCGTACTGGACGAACCTAGTTCGTACAGGACGATCAGCTGTACGAAGTCATTTCGTACACATATACAAATTGGGTCGTTTCAGATCGTTTAAGTAAAATCGTCCAGGACGATCCACGATCGTACCGGACGATCCACTGCGTACAGAATTGAAAACTTGCAGTTTTTGGGCGGTTTTTCTTGTCTTTTGTATAAATACTTCAAATTAGACTGCCACCCAATCTTTTTGTCATTTGATCTTCGTGCCTATTGAGAGAATAGTCAAGGGGAGAGTGGAAGAGAGCATTCAAAGGAGGATTCCTACCATTGGAGCAAGAAGGCTTCACTTGGATTGCTAAGGTAAGAATCTCTACTTGTGAAATTGGATTCCTTCACTCTTTTCTTTCTTTCTTTTAGGTTCTTGTGAGAAGATAATTCAAGAAGGTCCGGTTCTCTGCCGACACTTGGAGAGTGTGAACAGCCGTGGGTTCTCTGCCTACACTAGGAGAGTGTAAAAGGAAGAAGGTTCTCTGCCTACACTTGGAGAGTGTGAACAGCCGTAGGGTTCTCTGCCCACACTAGGAGAGTGTAAAAGGACGACGGTTCTCTGCCAGCACTGTGGATTGTGTAAAAGGACGACGGTTCTCTGCCGCACCGGGGAGTGGTGAAAAGAGGGTTTTGTACAGGCTTCTCCGCCTTGCTGTGGGTGCTAAAGGAGAGTCACTTTGTGGTATTAGTGCAATACTCAGAGGGTGACTCTGAGGAGTGGATGTAGGTCTGGTTATAGACCGAACCACTATAAATCTGGTGTCATTTACTCTATTGCTTTTACGTTTCCGCATTTTAAATTTCTGTTTTAACAACTCTGTGGTTGAAAAACATTTTTCTACAAACTTTAAAAGACAATTTCATTTCGGTTCAACTTTAATTTTAAGAGGGTTTAAAATTTTTAAAACTACCAATTCACCCCCCTCTTGGTAGCCTTGGGACATTTACTTAGGCTTAACAACCTAATTACTAGACTCAACAAGTGGTATCAGAGCATTGTTTCAAAATCATAAGTTTGAACTACTTTTTGATTAACGTAGATGGCTACATTTGGAAACCGAAACACACCTGAGGGTTACTCTATCACTAGACCTCCACTGTTTGACAATATTCCTTTTGATTTTTGGAAAACACGCATGTCTACTTTCTTACAGTCACTTGACTTATCGCATGTGGATGTTAGTCCAGGAAGGTTACACAAAACCAACTAGATTAGTTGATGAAATTAGGGTAGATGCACCCTATGCAGATTGGACTATAGAAGAACGTGACTTAGCACAATTAAATGCAAATGTTTAAATAGTTTCTTTTGTGCTTTAAAATCTGAAGATTACATGCGAGTTTCTACTTGTAAAAGCGGAAAAGACATATGGGATAGACTTTGTATTACTTATGAAGGGACAAATGAGGTTAAGCAATCAAGGCTCAATATCTTGTTACATGACTACGAACTATTTCGCATGAAACCTAATGAATCTATATCTGACATGTACACAAGATTCACTCAAATTGTCACCTCTTTGCATGCACTTGGTAGGGAATTAACTAATGCTGAAATGGTTAATAAGATTCTTCGTTGTTTACCTACTGCATACGATGCTAAAATTACTGCAATTACAGAGTCAAAAGATCTGAACATTTATTCTATTGACAATCTTCTTGGTTCACTCATTGCTTACGAGCAAGGAGTAAGTCAAAGAAAGATTGATGTAGGTGAACAAAGAAAGGACAAGAATATTGCACTAAATGTGGAAGAGTCAGAAAGTGAACACTCACAACCTGAGGATGAAGATGATATAGCACTGATGACTAGACAATTCAAAAGCTTTTTAAAGAGGAAGCAGAAGAGACGCCAGCAATGGAATAGAGGTAAGTATAATAGAAATGGCAAGGTTTCTAATGAAGTAATTTGTTATGAATGCAGGAAACCAGGTCATATAAAGACTGATTGTCCAAAACTCAAAGCCTCTCCTAGCAAGGAGAAGGTAGAGGAGAAACCAATGGTAAAGAAGGGCAAGAAGAAGTTTCAAAAGGCTTTTTGGGCGGACTCAGCTTCAGACTCATCTGAGACTGATAAAGAAGAAGAAGTCACCAACCTTTGCTTGATGGCAGATAAAGCTGAACAATCAGATCAAGAAGAGGTATGTGATTTAACTTATAATGAATTGTTTGAAGTTTCTGAACACATGCATGATGCATATAGGAAAACTAAAAAGATGCATGCTAGTATAGTTTTAGAATTGGAAGAGCTTAATAAGGAACACGAAATCCTTAGGAAAGATCATGCTTTAATTGATAGCAACCACATGAAACTACTTGATGAATATGATGACTTGAATAAAAATTTTGAGAATTTAAAATCATCCTATGCTTGAACTTGAAAAAGAATTTGAGAAATTTAAGGATGAATCTGAGCACAAGACATATAGAGTCAATTATACAAATCGAATCTTGGAAGAAATGAATTCATTTTATAAACTTACTATAAGTGCTCTCGAGGATAATAGGAACCCCCCTAAACATGAAGATTTTACAAATCCTAAGTATTATCCTAAATTTATGAAATCCCTTAGAAGACAATCATATGAGAGAAAACATAGGAATATTTTTCCTAATGTTAAATGTAACAATTGTGGATTTTTAGGACATATATCTCACACCTGCACTTTAAAGATAAAACCTAATCTGGTGTGGAGATCTAAGATGCAAAAATCTAGACATATCACACATGCATCTGATTATAAATTTCATAAAGGTGAACCCAAACTAGTTTGGGTTCCCAGGTCTAACATTTGAGAATTTTGCAGGTATACTCTCACACAAGACCTCGTGAGAGTATATGGTACCTGGACAGCGGATGTTCTAAGCACATGACTGGAGATACTGCTCAATTCATAACGCTGGAAGCCAGGAGTGGAGGCAAGGTTACACTTGGAGATAATACCACAAAGAAAGTGGTTGGATCAGGTATGATTGGAAACTTGAAAAACTTTTTCATAGATAATGTTTTATTAGTTGAAGGCTTGAAACATAATTTGCTTAGCATAAGTCAGCTTTGTGATAAGGGCTATAATGTAAAATTTTTACCTACTAGCTGCATAATTAGCCTAAATGGAAAAATTGTTTTAAATGGAAAAAGGGTGAACAATGTTTACATGCTAGATTTAAATTGTATTCAATCTCCTACTGCTTTTTGTTTGAAAATTGTTTCTGATGAATCATGGCTTTGGCATAGGAGACTTTGTCATTCTAGTATGAAAAATCTTAGAAAAATTACCCAAAAGAATTTGGTGAGAGGATACCTAAACTAGACTTTACTAAGGATCATCTGTGTGATGCATGTCAATTAGGAAAACAAGTAAGGTCCTCATTTAAGTCCATTAAAGATCTTAGGACAAGTAAACCTTTAGAAATTCTACACATGGATCTTTTTGGACCAGTAAGCACTGTTAGTCTAGGAGGAAAGGTATATGGTTTTGTTATAGTAGATGATTTTTCAAGATTCACCTGGGTTAAATTTCTTTTTCATAAGAGTGAATCATTTGAGGAATTCAGAAATTTTTCAACTTGGATACAAAGAAAACTAGGATGTGAAATAATCTCTATACAAAGTGATCATGGAGGAGAATTTGAAAATGAAAGATTTGAAGATTTCTGTAAAGAAAAGGGGATTGATCACAATTTTTCTGCACCTAGAACTCCTCAACAAAATGGAGTAGTTGAAAGAAAGAACAGAACATTAATAGAAGCCGCCCGAGCAATGTTAGCAGAATACTCTCTTCCTAGGTATTTTTGGGCTGAGGCGGTTAGCACTGCATGCTATGTTCTGAATAGGGTGAATGTGAGATCTAATTTGAATAAAACACCCTATGAGTTGATAAAAGGAAGAACACCAAATTTGTCTCATTTGCATGTATTTGGTTGCAAGGTGTTCATACATAATAATGGAAAATCTGCCTTAGGAAAATTTGATCCAAAATCAGATGAAGGAATTTTTGTTGGATATTCAAGTGTTGGAAAATCTTATAGAGTATTCAACAAAAGAACTTTAGTCATTGAAGAAACCACACATGTTGTTTTTGATGAAATTGGAAACATGGAAGAGCCAAAAGTTGTTGAAGAAGAAATTGAAGAAAACTCTCAAAAGATAGATAGATTAAATTTGGAAGAAAATGTGGAAGAAAATTTAGAAAGAGAAGACCCTTTGCCTAGAGATTTGAGATTTTCTAAAAACCACCCAAAGGAATTAATCATAGGTGAACCAAGTGAGGATGTTAGAACTAGGCGTGGATTAAACAAGGAAGTCAATCATTCAGCCTTTATTTCTACTGTTGAACCCACTAACATTGATCAAGCACTTTCAGATGAATTTTGGATATTGGCCATGCAAGAAGAGTTGAATCAATTTGTAAGAAATAAAGTTTGGGAACTAACTACAAGGCCAAAAGATCAAAGTGTTGTTGGAACCAAGTGGGTGTTCAAGAATAAAATGAATGACTCAGGAGTAGTCATTAGAAATAAGGCTAGATTAGTAGCTAAGGGGTATAACCAAATTGAAGGAATTGATTTTGAGGAAACTTTTGCCCCTGTAGCTAGACTTGAAGCAATTAGGGTTTTACTAGCCTTTGCCTGTTTTAAAGGTTTTAAATTGTTTCAAATGGATGTCAAAAGTGCCTTTTTAAATGGAATAATTGAAGAAGATGTTTTTGTAGAACAACCTCCAGGTTTTGAAAACTCTAAATTTCCAAATCATGTTTTCAAATTAAAAAAGGCATTATATGGATTGAAACAGGCACCTAGGGCTTGGTATGAGAGGTTAAGCACCTTCCTACTTGAAAGATCTTTTGAAAAAGGAAGTGTGGATACAACTCTCTTTTTAAGGAAAATTGGAAAGGATATACTTATTGTTCAAATTTATGTGGATGACATCATCTTTGGATCTTCAAATAAACATCTTTGTGATGATTTTTCTAAAACAATGAGTAGTGAATTTGAAATGAGTCTAATGGGAGATTTAAATTACTTTCTAGGTTTTAGCATTAAGCAACTTGAGGAAGGTACTTTTCTTAGTCAAACCAAATATATTAAGGACATCCTCAAAAAATATGAAATGGACAATGCTAAACCTGTTAGTACACCAATGAGTTCTTCAGTTCAGTTAGATAAAGACCTTAAGGGAAAATCTGTTGATCAAAAGAAATTTAGAGGGATAATTGGATCTTTACTTTACCTGACTGCTAGCCGACCAGATATTATGTTTAGTGTTTGCTTATGTGCTAGATTTCAATCAGATCCAAAAGAATCACATTTGACAGCAGTGAAAAGGATTTTAAGATATCTACTAGGAACTCAAAACTTAGGAATTTGGTATCCTAAGTTTAGCTCTTCATTTGAAATTATAGGTTACTCAGATTCTGACTTTGCAGGCTGTAGAGTGGATAGGAAAAGCACTTCTGGAACATGTCAATTCATTGGAAATTCATTAGTTTCATGGTCTAGTAGAAAACAAAATTCAGTGGCACTATCTACTGCAGAAGCAGAATACATTGCATTAGGAAGTTGTGTGGCACAAGTACTTTGGTTAAAACAACAGTTGATTGACTTAGGATTAACTATAGGCACTATTCCAATTTATTGTGACAATACTAGTGCTATTTGCATTTCCAAAAATCCTATTCAACATTCTAGAACCAAACACATTGATATAACGCATCATTTCATAAGGGATCATGTATCCAAAGGAGAAATTGAACTCATACATGTTTCAACTGAAAATCAACTTGCAGACATTTTTACAAAACCTTTAGCCTTTGATACCTTTAGTACTTTAAGAACAAGGCTTGGTGTTATAGATTTGAATGCTTAACCAAAATGTCTTTGCAACTTTGATATTTGTTGTATTTTGTTTTTGTGATTTTGTGAATTTTTGTGTTTTTGTATGAATTGTTTTTGAATTTATGTTTTTATCTTATGTTTTCTGTGTTGTTGATTATTTTTTTGTTGTTTTTGTTAATTTAAAAATTTAAAAATCAAAAATTTTTTTTGGAGATCGTCCAGGACGAAATTTTTCGTACAGGACGATGTGTTAAGAAACAGTTTGCGCGAATTTAAACCGTTTTGAGAGCAGTTTTTTATTGGATCGTCTGTACGATCTGTGATCGTCCAGTACGAATTTTTTTTTTCTCTCAAACGTCGGGACGATTGAATGCAGCGGTTGAGTGGATAAGACAGTTTTTAATACGAATTTCGTCTGTACGAAATTTTTTCGTATGTACGAACATGTGTCGATTCATTGTAGGGGACGGTTTTCAAGAGTCATTAAAACGAAACGCTTTTCTGATCGTCTGTACGAAATATTTTCGTATGTACGATCGGTCAAGTCAAAAAGCCTGTACGAAGGGACGCATCGTAAGTTGTGTTGAATACGAAAAGCCGTTACATTTTGGACGAATTGGATCGTCTGTACGAAATTACTTCGTCCAGACGAACGATAATTTTTCGTCCAGGACGAATATTTTCGTCCAGGACGAACATATCGTTTTTCTTTAAATATGAGGGCTTTCAAACTTGAAAATCACACTTTCAAACATCTTTTTCAATCCCTTTCTACATCAAATCAACTATGGCCTCCTCTAGCAAGAGACAAAAAGTTTTGGTGAAGAAACCCAACAGGAATGCTCCAGACAACTTCCTTTCCAAAGCAAATGAGGAATCTTTTCCTCGTTTTGCTTCTGCAAAAATCACTCCGTCTCGCATTCTTATCCAAACGGAGTTGAAATTTCGGGTATTACACCTCTTTGCCTCAACCCAATTTCATTTCATTCTCTCTCTTGTCCACTTCTACAATAAGCAAACCTTCCATTACTTCCTAGCCAACATGAGTTTCAATTCTGACCACTCTATCATTAGTTCTTTTGTTTTTAAGAAAAAAGTTGAGATCACCAAGCACGACCTTGGTGCATTTTTAAACTTAAGGACTGAAGGATATAGAGCTCACACCCTAATGTCAGAAAACGTCTTCCATTGGTATGAAATCAATAGGGTAATTAGAGAAAATGGAATTGACAATCATGTTGCTAGAGTGGCCGGTATGACCCAAGATGCCCGAATCATCCAGCATATCCTTAGATCCTCAATTATTCCTAAAGCCGGTGATAGGATTAACATTACTCCTCTTCTTTCTTGTCTAACTTTTTTAATCATGAAAAGACAACCTATTGATGAAGCCCAACTCATCCTAGATCATATCTATGGACTTTCAGAAATAGGACATCCTAATCAGAAAAGGAAGAAGAATATTTCTTTAGGGCACTTGATTTGTTATGTTTTGGAGAAGAAGTACAATATAGTCCATCCTGATGAGGAATATGAAGAGCCAGTTTATTACAACGATGCATCTTTCAGACTGCTATTCAGGGAGGAAAAAGAAAAAGAAAAAGCACATGATAGTGCTTCAGAAGAAGAAGAAGAAGGAGTGCAAGCTTCTGCTTCTCAATCAGATTACCAGAATCTGATTGAGAGATTTGATAGACTAGAGACTCACCTTGATCAAAGGTTTGATCAATTTGATGCTCATCTTACGCAGCAGCAACATGACATTGGTAATATTAGAGATGAAGTTCATGAAATAAATACCAATGTAATGTTAATGGCCTCCTACTTCAATCTCTTTGGCGGCATTCCTCCTCCTCCTCCTCCAGAACAGTAGAAGTTTTTTTTTTTTATGTGTGTCTGATATTTTTTTTGTTTTGTTGTTATGTTTTTTTTGTTTAAGTTCAATGTTTTTATGTAATTTTCTTTTTAATTAATGAAAGTTTGTTTGTCTTAGATTTGTTTTGAAATGTGGCTAATCTTTATGAATTTCATTAATATTATTTTTAATCTACATTGTGCTCAAATTTGATTGTAATATGAGATTATCTATATTAGAAAATCTAGACTTTCTAAATTTATAATTTGTTTATAACTTGTTGTAGTTAGAATTTTTAAGTTCATGTCTATTCATTTAGACTACATAAAATTTAATATTGTTATTGCAATTTTGATGTTATCTTATTTTGTATTTCTATGCTCAAATGATGTTTATGCACCTAGAAATATTTGAAATGTTAGATTATAGATTTTGGAAAGAATTGGTCAAATTACTCTTGAAAATTGTACAAATGTACAAAAATCAAAAGGGATTCGCAAAAATTGTTTAAAGTTAAAAAGAGGCACAAAATAAGCCCAACCAAAGACAAATGCACAAAAATGTGCCCCAAAACTTTGAAAAGATGTGCAAAGCACCACATGTGGTAATTCTCTTCTTTCCAAATTCGTTTAATCTCTTAATTCAAGTTGATCTAATGTTCATTTATATTCTATTGAACTTTGAAATATAGAATTTTTTTTTACATCTCACTTGTAATGATTTTCAATAATCAAAATGTCTAAATTGAATCATGTCTTTGATAAATTCTTCTTACTTACAATGTTATATCATTTCATAAATTTATGAATTTCTATGATTGACCTAATATCTTTAGTTTAAAATTGCATACTCTATGTCAAATCACAATTTAGATTAAATTTTAACAATGAATTTCATATTATTATTTACATTTCTTGTCTTTTTCTTCTTCACTTTTTGTTGCTGTCAAAAAGGGGGAGAAATTATTATGTTTGTATTTTTGTTTTTGTTTGTGTTTTGTGTCTGTTAAAATTTTTGAAAAAAAAAAATTTAACAAACAAAATTTTTGTTCTTTAATGCCTCCTTAATTTTTAATGTACTCATAAATTCAGGGGGAGTTTAGGAGATAAGAGATTATGTTTTAACTTGAAACCATACTAATAATAATTGTTTTGCCATCATCAAAAAGGGGGAGATTGTTTGAATAGTTGCTATTTGAATGATTTATATTTGTGCAACTTATGTAGTTTTGATGATTCCAAACATTATTGTTCAGATGTATAATTATCTCCTAACAATTTAGAAGATTTGCACTTGCTCTTGTGTATACTAACATTTCAGGAAAATCAGACTCCAGACTACGAAAACTTCAAATCAAATTCAACATGAGAAATTTTGTTTATTTGAAGTGTCTTTTCTTTGAATTAATTTTGAAAGGGAGTGATTGTAATTGAGTGAATAAAATCACACACACAAACTAAGGAGATCTTGAAATTCTATACTGATCGTACAGGACGATATATATCGTACTGGACGATCTGTCAGTTATCTCCTATAGAGCATTTGGAACGAATAGGAACTTGCTTCGAAAAATTTTTCTAAGTCCTATTCGTCCAGGACGAATTTTTATATCGTCCCCGGCGATGGGCGCTCTGGAAAATTTTCGTACAGACGAAAATAAATTTCGTACCGGACGAACAGCTCTCTGGAAAATTTTCGTACAGACGAAACCATATTATCGTCCCCGGCGATGGGCGCTCTGGAAAATTTTCGTCCAGACGAAATAAATCATCGTCCAGGACGATCGGCTCTCTGGAAAATTTTCGTCCAGACGATCAAATTTTCGTCCAAACGATAAACCGACTTAGGACAGTTTTCAGCAGTTTCTAGAACCGACCTTGTAATAACCGTTCGTACTGGACGAACCTAGTTCGTACAGGACGATCAGCTGTACGAAGTCATTTCGTACACATATACAAATTGGGTCGTTTCAGATCGTTTAAGTAAAATCGTCCAGGACGATCCACGATCGTACCGGACGATCCACTGCGTACAGAATTGAAAACTTGCAGTTTTTGGGCGGTTTTTCTTGTCTTTTGTATAAATACTTCAAATTAGACTGCCACCCAATCTTTTTGTCATTTGATCTTCGTGCCTATTGAGAGAATAGTCAAGGGGAGAGTGGAAGAGAGCATTCAAAGGAGGATTCCTACCATTGGAGCAAGAAGGCTTCACTTGGATTGCTAAGGTAAGAATCTCTACTTGTGAAATTGGATTCCTTCACTCTTTTCTTTCTTTCTTTTAGGTTCTTGTGAGAAGATAATTCAAGAAGGTCCGGTTCTCTGCCGACACTTGGAGAGTGTGAACAGCCGTGGGTTCTCTGCCTACACTAGGAGAGTGTAAAAGGAAGAAGGTTCTCTGCCTACACTTGGAGAGTGTGAACAGCCGTAGGGTTCTCTGCCCACACTAGGAGAGTGTAAAAGGACGACGGTTCTCTGCCAGCACTGTGGATTGTGTAAAAGGACGACGGTTCTCTGCCGCACCGGGGAGTGGTGAAAAGAGGGTTTTGTACAGGCTTCTCCGCCTTGCTGTGGGTGCTAAAGGAGAGTCACTTTGTGGTATTAGTGCAATACTCAGAGGGTGCCTCTGAGGAGTGGATGTAGGTCTGGTTATAGACCGAACCACTATAAATCTGGTGTCATTTACTCTATTGCTTTTACGTTTCCGCATTTTAAATTTCTGTTTTAACAACTCTGTGGTTGAAAAACATTTTTCTACAAACTTTAAAAGACAATTTCATTTCGGTTCAACTTTAATTTTAAGAGGGTTTAAAATTTTTAAAAACTACCAATTCACCCCCCTCTTGGTAGCCTTGGGACATTTACTTAGGCTTAACAACCTAATTACTAGACTCAACATCAACTACTCCATTTTGTTGAGGAGTTCTAGGTGCAGAAAAATTGTGATCAATCCCCTTTTCTTTACAGAAATCTTCAAATCTTTCATTTTCAAATTCTCCTCCATGATCACTTTGTATAGAAATTATTTCACATCCTAGTTTTCTTTGTATCCAAGTTGAAAAATTTCTGAATTCCTCAAATGATTCACTCTTATGAAAAAGAAATTTAACCCAGGTGAATCTTGAAAAATCATCTACTATAACAAATCCATATACCTTTCCTCCTAGACTAACAGTGCTTACTGGTCCAAAAAGATCCATGTGTAGAATTTCTAAAGGTTTACTTGTCCTAAGATCTTTAATGGACTTAAATGAGGACCTTACTTGTTTTCCTAATTGACATGCATCACACAGATGGTCCTTAGTAAAGTCTAGTTTAGGTATTCCTCTCACCAAATTCTTTTGGGTAATTTTTCTAAGATTTTTCATACTAGAATGACAAAGTCTCCTATGCCAAAGCCACGATTCATCAGAAACAGTTTTCAAACAAAAAGCAGTAGGAGATTGAATACAATTTAAATCTAGCATGTAAACATTGTTCACCCTTTTTCCATTTAATACAATTTTTCCATTTAGGCTAATTATGCAGCTAGTAGGTAAAAATTTTACATTATAGCCCTTATCACAAAGCTGACTTATGCTAAGCAAATTATGTTTCAAGCCTTCAACTAATAAAACATTATCTATGAAAAAGTTTTTCAAGTTTCCAATCATACCTGATCCAATCACTTTCTTTGTGGTATTATCTCCAAGTGTAACCTTGCCTCCACTCCTGGCTTCCAGCGTTATGAATTGAGCAGTATCTCCAGTCATGTGCTTAGAACATCCGCTGTCCAGGTACCATATACTCTCACGAGGTCTTGTGTGAGAGTATACCTGCAAAATTCTCAAATGTTAGACCTGGGAACCCAAACTAGTTTGGGTTCACCTTTATGAAATTTATAATCAGATGCATGTGTGATATGTCTAGATTTATGCATCTTAGTTCTCCACACCAGATTAGGTTTCATCTTTAAAGTGCAGGTGTGAGATATATGTCCTAAAAATCCACAATTGTTACATTTAACATTAGGAAAAATATTCCTATGTTTTCTCTCATATGATTGTCTTCTAAGGGATTTCATAAATTTAGGATAATACTTAGGATTTGTAAAATCTTCATGTTTAGGGGGGTTCCTATTATCCTCGAGAGCACTTATAGTAAGTTTATAAAATGAATTCATTTCTTCCAAGATTCGATTTGTATAATTGACTCTATATGTCTTGTGCTCAGATTCATCCTTAAATTTCTCAAATTCTTTTTCAAGTTCAGCATAGGATGATTTTAAATTCTCAAAATTTTTATTCAAGTCATCATATTCATCAAGTAGTTTCATGTGGTTGCTATCAATTAAAGCATGATCTTTCCTAAGGATTTCGTGTTCCTTATTAAGCTCTTCCAATTCTAAAACTAAACTAGCATGCATCTTTTTAGTTTTCCTATATACATCATGCATGTGTTCAGAAACTTCAAACAATTCATTATAAGTTAAATCACATACCTCTTCTTGATCTGATTGTTCAGCTTTATCTGCCATCAAGCAAAGGTTGGTGACTTCTTCTTCTTTATCAGTCTCAGATGAGTCTGAAGCTGAGTCCGCCCAAAAAGCCTTTTGAAACTTCTTCTTGCCCTTCTTTACCATTGGTTTCTCCTCTACCTTCTCCTTGCTAGGAGAGGCTTTGAGTTTTGGACAATCAGTCTTTATATGACCTGGTTTCCTGCATTCATAACAAATCACTTCATTAGAAACCTTGCCATTTCTATTATACTTACCTCTATTCCATTGCTGGCGTCTCTTCTGCTTCTTCTTTAAAAAGCTTTTGAATTATCTAGTCATCAGTGCTATATCATCTTCATCCTCAGGTTGTGAGTGTTCACTTTCTGACTCTTCCACATTTAGTGCAATATTCTTGTCCTTTCTTGGTTCACCTGCATCAATCTTTCTTTGACTTACTCCTTGCTCGTAAGCAATGAGTGAACCAAGAAGATTGTCAATAGAATAAACGTTCAGATCTTTTGACTCTGTAATTGCAGTAATTTTAGCATCGTATGCAGTAGGTAAACAACGAAGAATCTTATTAACCATTTCAGCATTAGTTAATTCCCTACCAAGTGCATGCAAAGAGGTGACAATTTGAGTGAATCTTGTGTACATGTCAGATATAGATTCATTAGGTTTCATGCGAAATAGTTCGTAGTCATGTAACAAGATATTTAGCCTAGATTGCTTAACCTCATTTGTCCCTTCATAAGTAATACAAAGTCTATCCCATATGTCTTTTCCGCTTTTACAAGTAGAAACTCGCATGTAGTCTTCAGATTTTAAAGCACAAAAGAAACTATTTAAACATTTTGCATTTAATTGTGCTAAGTCACGTTCTTCTATAGTCCAATCTGCATAGGGTGTATCTACCCTAATTCCATCAACTAATCTAGTTGGTTTTGTGTAACCTTCCTGGACTAACATCCACATGCGATAGTCAAGTGACTGTAAGAAAGTAGACATGCGTGTTTTCCAAAAATCAAAAGGAATATTGTCAAACAGTGGAGGTCTAGTGATAGTGTAACCCTCAGGTGTGTTTCGGTTTCCAAATGTAGCCATCTACGTTAATCAAAAAGTAGTTCAAACTTGTGATTTTGAAACAATGCTCTGATACCACTTGTTGAGTCTAGTAATTAGGTTGTTAAGCCTAAGTAAATGTCCCAAGGCTACCAAGAGGGGGGTGAATTGGTAGTTTTAAAAAATTTTAAACCCTCTTAAAACTAAAGTTGAACCGAAATGAAATTTTCTTTTAAAGTTTGTAGAAAAATGTTTTTCAACCACAGAGTTGTTAAAACAGAAATTTAAAATGCGGAAACGTAAAAGCAATAAAGTAAATGACACCAGATTTATAGTGGTTCGGTCTATAACCAGACCTACATCCACTCCTCAGAGGCACCCTCTGAGTATTGCACTAATACCACAAAGTGACTCTCCTTTAGCACCCACAGCAAGGCGGAGAAGCCTGTACAAAACCCTCTTTTCACCACTCCCCGGTGCGGCAGAGAACCGTCGTCCTTTTACACAATCCACAGTGCTGGCAGAGAACCGTCGTCCTTTCACACTCTCCTAGTGTGGGCAGAGAACCGTCGTCCTTTTACACTCTCCTAGTGTGGGCAGAGAACCCTACGGCTGTTCACACTCTCCAAGTGTAGGCAGAGAACCTTCTTCCTTTTACACTCTCCTAGTGTAGGCAGAGAACCCACGTCTGTTCACACTCTCCAAGTGTCGGCAGAGAATCGGACCTTCTTGAATGATCTTCTCACAAGAACCTAAAAGGAAGAAAGAAAAGAGTGAAGAAATCCAATTTCACAAGTAGAGATTCTTACCTTAGCAATCCAAGTGAAGCCTTCTTGCTCCAATGGTAGGAATCCTCCTTTGAATGCTCTCTTCCACTCTCCCCTTGACTATTCTCTCAATAGGCACGAAGATCAAATGACAAAAAGATAGGGTGGCAGTCTAATTTGAAGTATATATACAAAAGACAAGAAAAACCGCCCAAAAACTGCAAGTTTTCAATTCTGTACGCAGTGGATCGTCCCGTACGATCATGGATCGTCCTGGACGATTTTACTTAAACGATCTGAAACGACCCAATTTGTATATGTGTACGAAATGACTTCGTACAGCTGATCGTCCTGTACGAACTAGGTTCGTCCAGTACGAACGGTTATTACAAGGTCGGTTCTAGAAACTGCTGAAAACTGTCCTAAGTCGGTTTATCGTTTGGACGAAAATATGTTCGTCTGGACGAAAATTTTCCAGAGAGCCGATCGTCCTGGACGATAATTTATTTCGTCTGGACGAAAATTTTCCAGAGCGCCCATCGCCGGGGACGATAATTTGGTTTCGTCTGGACGAAAATTTTCCAGAGAGCTGTTCGTCCGGTACGATATTTATTTTCGTCTGGACGAAAATTTTCCAGAGCGCCCATCGCCGGGGACGATATAAAAATTCGTCCTGGACGAATAGGACTTAGAAAAATTTTTCGAAGCAAGTTCCTATTCGTTCCAACTGCTCTATAGGAGATAACTGACAGATCGTCCAGTACGATATATATCGTCCTGTACGATCAGTATAGAATTTCAAGATCTCCTTAGTTTGTGTGTGTGAGATTTTATTCACTCAATTACAATCACTCCCTTTCAAAATTAATTCAAAGAAAAGACACTTCAAATAAACAAAATTTCTCATGTTGAATTTGATTTGAAGTTTTCGTAGTCTGGAGTCTGATTTTCCTGAAATGTTAGTACACACAAGAGCAAGTGCAAATCTTCTGAAATTGTTAGGAGATAACTATTCATTTGAACAATAATGTTTGGAATCATCAAAACTACATAAGTTGCACAAATATAAATAATTCAAATAGCAACTACTCAAACACACCCAGTCTTTCTTTTCCTCTAGGGATAGGCTTTTCTTTCCCTTAGGATTCGACTCACTAGTGATAGAGCACACCCTCCGTGGCACTACCCCAGTATCAATTCAAAACTGATTCCTAGGGATAGAATTTTTCATTCCCTTAGGATTAAAACTCCAGACTTAACCTTTGAATTCGGTCAACACCAATATGTGCAATAGAATTATGTTCTATTACACATATTGGGGGTTCATTTGTTGATCTCATTTTTATATGAGGTCACTTGGACCAATCCTGACCCCATATCAATTTAATCACAAGACCAATCCAAAATCTAGGATTTTTCTAAAATCCCGACCTTATGTTCTATTCTAGGTCATAGGATCCTCCTAGAATCCTAACCTTAGGATCTATTCTAGGTCATAAGATCCTTCTAGACTCCAGACCTTAGGATCTATTCTAGGTCCTAGGATCCTTCTAGACTCCAGACCCCAAGATCTACTCTAGACTCTAGAATTCTTCCAGTCCAATCTAGACCTTAGGATCTAATCTAGACCATAGGACTCTTCTAGAGTTCAGATTTTAGGATCTACTCTAGACCCTAGGACTCTTCTAGACTCCAGACCCTAAGATTTTCCTAGACTCTAGGATCCTTTTAGATTCAAGACTTTAGGATCTATCTAGGCCCTAGAACTCTTCTAAATTCTAGACTCTAGAATTCTTTTAGATTCTAAGACCAATCCAGACTTCAAATTAAACTTGACTTAAGTCAATCCAGATCTTAATTCAATTCAAATTTTAATCAAATTCAAACTTTAAACCTATCCAGATCTTAAACTTTAGTTCAATCATTGATCCAACATTCAATCATATCCTATAAATCATGATCATATATCCCAAATGATCATAAATGATTTGGATAACTCAAACTTAATCGTTCAAATCCAAAAACCATTTCAAACCCAGAAATCCAGACTCAAATCCAAGGCCAAAGGTCCAAGTCCTGAAAGCCTTTTTCAATGATTTTTCAAACACTTCAAAACCCAGTCAAATGACCTCCGATTCATAGTCAATCACTAGCACATTGATAGGACATGTCTCTAGAGGTAACCCTCCAAATTTGAGCCCATTTTGAGGTCTCTATCTCCAGAAACTAAATTAAATTCCAAAGGCTGTAAAACCTTTAAATATTTACGGCCTATACCGTTGGACCTGTCACCCAGTGGATTTTGACCTTGGAGCTTTCTACAAAGCCTCCAATTACTTGCAGACCCTTAATTACTATTCATTGAACATCAAACTGCATTTTGGTGGACCCACTTTGACCTCTAGTTGACCAGAGGTCAAATTGATCAAAATGCCCCTTAAGGGCAATTTTGGAATTTTTCATAAACTTCAATATGCCCTTTTTAAATAAAACTCCAAAATCTCCTCCAATGAATCCTAGTCACTACTAGGAACACGTTGGACTCAAGCCCTGACCCTAGTCAAGCCTTTTTGACCAGTTTGACCCTTTTTGACCAAAATATCCCGTAGGGGTTCAAATGTTAAATTCAAACCAAATGACCTCCAAATTGCTTGGAACCACTTCCAGTAAATTTCAAATATCATACCCAATCAGTTGGACCCAAACCCAGACCCCGGGTCAACTTGGTTGACCAAGTCAACCTAGGATGACCAAATAGACCCTTTAGGGTCAAAATAGGCATGTTGACCATATTGACCTTTCCAAACCTTTGGACCACCTCCAACATATTCAAAATATCAAATATGTCGAGCCTTGACCCACCCCTTTGGTCAACCTAGTTGACCAAGTTCAACCTAGGTTGACCTAAGTACCCTTTAAGGCTTTGAATTGGTCATTTCAATCCATTTGACCTATCTAACCATTCGAGCTCTCAAACTAATGTCAAAACCTAACTCAATTCCATTCAAACTTATTTGAAATTAAATCATGTCAATCAATTCATTGGTCAAATTTTTTGAATTTGCACTCAAACTCTAGCATATTAACCTTAAACTCTTGAAGTCTATCCAACTAATGTTTAGCTACCACTTGGGTTCCACATCAGCCATACTTGACTGTTTGACCAATCAAATGGTCAAGAAAATGGTTAGGGGAGGCTAAAGTGGTCAAACTAACTTTACTAAATCAATATAGTCCATCTTAATCCCCTCCAAGACCTTCAATCAGCTAATTAAGTCTCTTGGCATGCCATGTCAGCTGATTGGACCTGTTGACTGGTCAAACCAATCAACAACTTGTCAAACGAGCTTCCAAATGGTTAAAACTCTTAATCAAGCTTATTAAATTCAAATCCCATTTAACCCCAGCCTCTCCAGTAGCTTAGGTGGACTCTAGAAACTTCTTGGAACTCCCCCTAGCCCTTTGATTAAAATCAAACAGCCCCTATTGCTCTACATGTCCAAGTGGGGACCAAAACCCACTTTTCACATGGCATGTCCTTCATGTCCTTCCCTTCAGCTTTCCAACAACCCTAGGGATAGATGGCTTGATCATAGACACTCCCTCAGTCAATCATAGCCATCCATTTGATCTAAGGATAGTGAATAGGGGGAAAATGCCCTAATGAAGCTCATTCACACTTGAACCCTCTCTCTCCAGACTCCAACCTATCCAGCCGAGCTCTTTGCTCTTTTAAGCTCTTAATCAACTCTGAAAGTTCATTAGGGATGTTAGGCCCTTTATGAACTAGCCCAAGGTGAATAAAGAGAGAGGTGAATTATAAAAGAAGAATTTTTAAATCAAAACACAAACACAAACCAATATCACCACAATAAAAACCAAATGCGGAAATTAAATGCGGAAGTAATAAAGAAAGAACACACCAAATTTATAGTGGTTCGGTCAAATCTTGACCTATGTCCACTCCTTAGAGGCACCCTCCAAGTATTGCACTAAAACAAGTGTCTCTCCTTTAGCCCCCACAGCTAGGTGGAGAAGCCCTTACAAAATCACTTCCACCTTCCCCGGTACGGCAGAGTCACCGAGTCCTTTGACACCAAAGAGATCTTCTTCTTTGGTGAACATCCCTCGAGACAAGCCTTGAATCCGACGGTATTCAGGTGCGAACTTGCCGGAGCAACCGTGTGGATCACCCTTCACACTCCCTTGAGTCCCCCCTCACAGGATCTTCTCCCTCTCTCAAACTCCACCCTTTCCTCACTCCCTTTCAAGCTTTATCTTCAAGTTTCCCCCAAAAGAACAAAGCTGCAATGGCTGCCAAAGACACTTATCAAGTGTCATGTCATAGCTTAAATAGAAGATCTCCAAACAAGCTCATTAATGCAAGTTGCCGACATGATCGTCTAGGATGATAGGTATATCGTACTGTATGATCAGTACAATTTAAGCCCAATCAGCAGGGACGATTTGAGATGATCATAAGAAATATGTTCATATCATCCAGGATGATAATATATCATCCTGGGCGATCAGTACAAATTATGAAATATCGTCCTCGACATCGCCCTAAAAAAGAGCTGTCTGATGTCCAATCGTCCAGCATATCGGCCAGGATGATCTGGCGATTGTCCAGGCTGATTTGATCGTGAAATCAAGTCATAATTGATTTCCTTAAATTCTAGAAAAATTTTGGAAAAATTTACTTGGATCGTCCTGGATGATGTCAAAAAATAGGTTATTTCTAAATAAATCTGGCGGCAGATTCTTTCTATTTTGAGCCTATCGTCCTGGCCGATACAAAATCATCCAGGATGATGTGTTTTGCATAATGACGGTTGCTTTAATGAGGATGCTCTAATTAGGGTTTCTGCTTTTGAACTGATCGTCCAGGACAATATAAAATCGTCTTGGATGATGTTACCAAACATAGTAAACTCTAGGGAACAGTCAGAAATATTCCAAGTTATAAAGCATCAGGAGCCACACCAAATATAATAGACTCAAGAAAGAAAAAAGTGTACAAACTGACTCAGACCTAGTCTACCCAATCTTGAGTTGATTCCAAATTACAGTCCGATCGTGTAAACCTGAAATGTTAGTAGATAAGACAGTTGTAGAGAAAAAGAATGTTTTCTATCATCAAAATCCTAAGTTGTAGATCCGCAACAAAGTCCTCACACTACCCCAGTCAAATCCGGCCGGTAAAAGCTCGCCGGCGGCCAGATTCCGGCGAGCTTAAGCCAAACTCCGTTCAAGTCATTTTTCCGTTGATCTAGGAGCTTTAGAGGTGAGGGATCTTCTACAAAATGGAGCGTGGACAGTCCACAAATGCAACATTCCTTAAATGATCCAAATGGTCCCTTATCAAGGTAAAAATTTCTAACCCTAGCTTTAAACACCTAGATCAAATTAGCTTTCTAATAAGCACTTTTCAAACAAAACAAAATATCCCCATTAATGCTCTTCATAAGGGAATTATACTTTTAAAATTTTAAGTCAAATAGTCAATCCAATTGAGAGAACGAGTCGTTTTACTCGATCTGGATTTCGGGTTCGAACGTGCATGATCTGCATGTTTTTTGGGTCGTTAATTGTAAGATCAACGGCCCAGATCAAGCTATCCCGCCGTATTTCTTAATAGGGCTTTCGATTTGATGGCTAGTTCTTTGGTTCAGCGGCATCTTGACCCTTGTTCCAGAACCGCGGGATCAAATACAACCGTCTGATCTTCCCCTTTGAGATCAGATCGTTGGATATGATCTAGGCCTTTGATTTTGAATCATGTGTGATACAACGGCGGAGACAAGTCGCTTGCGTGGATAAGTGAATGCCGTGTGGACCCCAGCTGCCGCCGCTTTTGGCTGGACGTACCAGAGTGCGCCATGTAGTGGCTGCGCCGTCACCATGTTTTGATCAGCCCAGTTAGGGACTGCCGCATGTCATCCAGCCGTTGGATTTGATTAATTTTTTTAAATTTAAATTTAAAATAATTCAATTAACAAAAAGCTTTAAAAATTCATTAAAAATATCTATAATTCCATAAATTAATTTTAAAATATCAAAATTCTCAGAATTTCAAAACCTTTCAAATAAAATTAAAATTACTTTAAAATATTTAATATATTTTAAATAATTTTAATATACATAAAATTTGGTATTTTAATTAGTAATTAATTAAAATAAATCAAATTAATTAATAATTTCAAAATATTTTTTTTTAAATTTATTTCAGGTCATGGAGAATATTTTAAAATAAAAAATCCTTAATTAAACTTTAATATATTTTAAAATATTTGAGATTCCTTAAATAATTTAAACTATTTAATTAGTTAAATATCTAATTCATATTTAATTACTAAATTAAATATTTTGAAAAATCAAAGCTTTAATTTCAAAATATTTTAAATAAGTCAGAGGTCTTTCAAATTCTTAAAAATATATATATATATATATATATATTTAAATTATTCTATTTTTAAACCTATATCTTTATGTGTAGTTTTCAACATATAAATATATATATTTCAAAACTATTTTTAAAAGCTATATGTATTTAAATGTTTAAAATTTGAGAGATCCCTTAAATTTTAAATTTATATTAAGCTTGATTGAATGGCATTAATGAGGAGTGGTTATTAATCAATGAATAATTAATTTGTTAATTATTCATTGATTGATTTTCTAATCAATTAAGCCTTATTTTAATCTTTGCATGCTTAGGGAACACACACCACTTAGCCTAGGCTCTCCTAATTTTAAGGACTTGATTGTATCATTGTATGTGCTTATTCATATTTGTCCAAGGGTTAGAAACTTTTAATTAAACCTAGCTAACTTAGTGTCATTAAGGACAACAGTTAATGACATGTCTAGAAAACTTAGAATAATTCTAGAAATTAGGATATAAAACCTCTTGTCTTGAAACTTTGAACATTTAAACATAGTGACACTCTTAGCCCATAGAAAAATTTTCACTATTTTTAGACATTATTAAGACCCCTAATTAATTTTCCTAAGCTTAAGCCTTAATTAAGACTTAAAACCTTCCAGAAAATGTAATAAATTAAATTTAAATCCAACAAATATGTATAATACCTCTAACTAACCAGAATCAGACCTTTAATTTAAAAAAATTGAAACAAACTCAATTTGACAACAATTTTGTATTTAATTTAATTTTAATTGAAAAGCAATATTTAATTAATATAATTAATTAATAATAATTAAAAATTCAAGAGATGGTACTAAAATCAACGTGATTGAGGATAGATGGCTTCTGGACAAGAGATTAAATGATTAGCCTATTACAGCAAATTGTAATGATCTTCATGGGCTGCATTTATGTCATTTTATTACAGAACTGGGTACTTGGAATTTGGAAGAGTTAAGAAAATTTTTTTCTGTGGAAGTTATTGAGCTGATTCAGGAGGTAAATATCAATAAGGATTTGAATGAAGACTTTATGGAAGAAATCAATTTTCTTTATGGAAAATCCATTACAGCCCGAGCTGTTCTTGCGTCCAGGATAAATAATTACAGTGAAGATAGTATGGGGTTTTACAAATGGTTGAGAAGACTGAAGCTTTCTGTTCGATGTGAGCTTTTCTGGTGGAGGATCAGTAATAACTCCATTCCTACAAATGATTTTCTAAAAAGGAGAAGACTTAGCGATGATGAATGCTGTAGAAGAGGATGCCGTGAATGTGAAAACTTGGAACATATAACTGTTAAATGCAAAGAATTGATTAAGATTCTTAAACAGTTACAAGGTTGGGGGATTTATGTTCCAATTTTTGAATCAATGGCTGAAGGCTTAGTTGAATTAAAGATCCTTAACACTATTGCTTTTCAGCATGGTAATCCAGCCAATTCAATGATTATTTCAGCAACAAATGTACTATTTTCTGCTATTAATAATGCTAATCCGGTCATTGATAGCTGGGGTGCTAATCTCCCTAGGGAGTTTTAGAATTCTTGGCACCCTCCACCGCAAGACTGGATTAAAATCAATGTGGACGCATCCCTTGTGTCTTCTTATTCGACTGGAATAGGAGGATGTTTTAGAGATCATAAAGGAATATTATTGCTTGCATTTGGAGAAAGGAAAACTCATTGGGATATTGCTCATCTTGAAATGGAAGCTATTTGGACCCTTAGAAGATTCTTGCAACCGTGGATGAGGGAGTATAGAGGAATAATAATTGAAGGAGATAATTTCAATGTTATCAACTTCATAAGAGATTCTTTGAAGAAGACCAATTGGCATAGGATGGATTGGATCGAGAAGGATTTTATGTTCTTGACCGACTTCAATAAGGTGATTCTTAATCATATTCATAGGAATTGTAATAAGGTAGCCGATTGTTGTGCTACTTTAGCTTTAGATTCTAATTTTTACTTTGATAGTTCTTCTTTTGCTATCATTCCTTCTTCTCTTTGTTTTCGTTTGAAGAAGGAATGTGAACCTCTTCTTTAGTTGTATTCTTTCTCTATTAATTGCAATTTGCATTTCTCAAAAAAAAAAAAAAATCCAAAAATTTCTTAAACACTTGGGAATCTCTTCTTAGGTTATTCCTGACCTTTGGGGTTGATTTCAAGGAGTGGGGATCTCATTTGGAGCAAAAGTACAAAAAGGCCCTTTAATTAAGGATGTTTAATAATTCATTAAACACATCAAACTTCAAAAATTCATACTAATTAAAGAAACATTCAAATCAGTCAAACTTACTTGCATTCATATCATAATGATGTCTTATATTTATTAAAAATATCAAAACTCCAAAAAAGCATTAAATTCAAAAAGTCAACTTTTTGGTCAAAACCAAGTCAAAATTAGATCAAAACTTCAAACCTTCAAAATAAAATACAAAAAAATCCGATTTCAGCATACTTATATTCTAACTGATCGTATTAAGGTGTAGTATTTTAATAAAATGCTAATTTTCCAGAAAGGACTCTTAATCAAAAAGTCAACTTTTGACCCCTTAATTAAATGATTAAAATATTCCAAAAATTCTTAAAAATTCAAAATTGCTTTAAAACTCCAGAAATATTTAATCAACTTCAAAATCAGTAATCAACCAACTTAAATTAAATTCATTAACTTTTAAATATTAATCAAGTCAAAACACTTAATTATATCGGGTACTACTAGGTAACTCAGGCCTACGAGGCTATTAGCTTAGCCCCAAGGAAGGTGAAATAAACTTCACGGCCTCGGTGAGAAACAAAGTTGGTGTCCAACAAACAATTCAAATCTATTTTAAAATTAACCTTAATTCATTAATATTTAAACTCAAACCTAAATTTTCCCTTAAGCTTTTCAACCAATCGAATCTTAAGCAACTTCAATCTAATGATCCTACTTAGGACATATCAAAATCACACGACCTACCTCACACACTTTAGATGGTTTGCTAGGACAACCAACTCTAGTTTTAGGCTAGCCCGGTGTTTACTTTTCTGCTATGTGCCGGGTTTATGAGCTTTCACTGCATGCTGGTTGCTAGCTTAGAATTATTGTGTTTATTTACTTACTTTTCTACACTCTGTGTTGTGAATAATTAAGCATTTTAAATTTTAAATATTAACTACTTGAGATTGATTATAATTGTTTGAGATTGAATATTAACTGCTTGGGATTATATATATAACTACTGATTTTTAAGATAACCCTATAGGATCGAGTCTAGATTTTTCTTTTAAATTCAAATGTAATTTGAAATGAGTTGTAATGTTAAGTCACTTGAGAAAGGGATGTTAAAACATCCAATTTGGAATCTAAAGAGGAAGGGATATCCCTTAGGGGAGAGTCCCTCTCCATTTGGAGTCCCAAATTTGGATGACTTTGAAAATATCCAAAGAGGAAAGATAACACCCCACCCAAAGGGGAGTTTCTTTTCATTTAGATATCTGGACCCGACGATCCAAGAAGCAGCAGGACTAAGAAGTGGATAATGAGAAGACCCATTCTCAAAGTCACTTGAGTCTTAGGATTACAAATCCAGGTTGTTTTCAGTGGTGCCCGGTCACTTTACTTTTCTGCAAATTCTAGGATGTAATACTAAGTGGCACTTGCCATATGGACTTTAAATTTTATATTAATTTAATTTAATTAATTTATTTATTGATTGATGTGTTGACTACATTTAGGATCTTCCTACTTTTTCTAGTTTTTTTGGCGATCTTGCATGTCGTATTTTGATTTAGCTTGGAACTCGATCGTAGGCTCTTAAGGACTTATTAAAACTATTTCTACTTAAACAAAATTAAAACATTTAAGCTCACATAGAAACTCTAACGTTTTAAGAAGTAAGCCCGGGACCACCGAGATTTCTCATTTCAAAAGTCTTAATTCAAATTTAAATCATTTAATCGAGTCGACTAGCATGCATTGCATTAGTAACAAATTAAATCGAGTCTAAAATTTTAATTACATCTATTTAGACATTAAATACCCAACATAAGTCTAAGGGGCCAATTAAGATCTCCTCTAGATGTCATCCCCAACTCCTCAAACTTTTCTTAAATAACATCCTTACCACTCAACATTAAATGACCCGATACATAATTTTAAAGTGCTTAAGTGATTTAGCTGGCTCCCTATTCTAGGCCGGGGTAAGTTCAGATTTGCACTGCATTAGCTATGTTTGGGTCACTTTTCAGAACCCAATTTAGACTTAGGTTCCAAGGCTAGCTTGGGCCATAAGACCTCACCCTTCGGGAATTGAATCCTAATTTTCTAATAAAATTGAACATTCAAACTTAAATCATTTTCAATAAAATTCAAGCCCAACACTTAGGATAGATTGAGGTGTTTATGAAGTAATTCAAAATCCCAAAATACCTCCTCCACTGCTTCCTTTGACTCCAGAAATAAGTGTTCAACCCTTATCCAATCCTGACTAAAAATTCCAACGTTTACCTCCCTTGATATCCAGCTTTGAAAATCTTAAGTGAAATTTCTACTGCTATTTTAATCGAGAGTATTCGTAGGAAATTTCAATTTCCTACGATGTAATTAACTACGAGGGCTTGCGCTCGTAGGAGATTTAGAAACCCATACCTGATTTTTAAAATCAAGTTTTCAAAATCTTTAATTAATTATCTTTGTGAATTCAAACAAAAATGGTGATCGTTATCGTCATATTCAAATAATCGGTAATAGGTAATATCATCTTTCTTCAAGAAGATATATTATTTTATTATCATTATTTTGATTATGAAATTAACGATCTCTTATCTGAATTATTATAGTTAAATAATTAATTGAACGTCATTTTGATCTTTCGAGTTCATATGTTGTTCCCCCTTGAGTTTGACTATACGATAATTCAGATAAATTTAAAATTTTGTAATTCGAACCCATTAGAGAATGATATGTTTACCTCTCGAGGTGATATGTTATTCATAATGACATATTCAATTTCAAAATTCCAGAAGTTAATCTTTCCCAAATAAAATTAAATATTTTTTTAATCAAAAGACATGATTGACTCAATATAGGTATTAATTTATGTAATATTTTAATTATCATATAGTATGAATGGGTTTGTATAATATGATCAGTTCAAAATTTAATACTTACATAAATCTTATTCATGGATATGGTTTTTGATTTAAACTGATCATCTTATATAATCTGATCCATAGAGTATGGATAGTTAAAAAAATATTAATTAGTCAATTAGCCATTATAATTGAATACTGATCAATAAATCATACAATATAATGTGGATCATTCAGTACAATCTACACAAATTCAAAAAATATTATTTTCACTCCATAGTATGTGTGTATACGGTCACTAAGCTGACATACACCTTTTACAAGACTTTTGACTTAGGAAATATAAAATAAATAAATAAATATATAAACTCTTATAATAATATTGAACCTATTATATCCAATCTTGAGTCTTGATCCTTTCTACCAGGGTGTATAATGTACATGAAATATTAGTACACACAAAAATAGATATACAATATAGGTACTAATAGAAATAAAGAGATAATCAATAATATTTGTTATCATTAAAATCAAAAGATTGGGATCCCAAATTACAACAATGCAATACCCATTAAATACACAACTGCACGTGTTGATTGAGAGATTGTCAATCTCATGAGAAAGTGTTCTGCTAACATACGCGTAAACTAGGACTACCTATTATAGCTATAATATTTAACCTAGTGAATGAAGAGTAGGGTTGAGATTCAATCACTATAGAGGATTGCAAGTGAAAAGATAAGATACCAAAAAAAACACCCAAGTTTTTCTAATGAGACCCTTTTTTGTTGATGTGGATTAGATCATATGCACCCCTATATCTCTGTCAAGATTGTAGGGATGTAAAGAGAGGTTTATGGAAATCTTATAGTGACTATATCTCTATAGAATTTAGAAGGTTAAACATCCTATGTCTAGGCATGTAACATTACATTTTAATACTCCTATTTATTCCAATATTCTTCCACCGAGGTAATATATCACACTAATTTTTAACAACATGCATAGACACTATATGCATTAAATTAACTTTAAGAGATATTGAAACATCTATTTCTCATTCAAAGTGTTAGAGTATACACTAATACTAACATTAGATTCTCATCATTAGCCCAAAACTATGGAATTAACCATACATGATATGTAAAGATAACAAAACATATTTCATTGCCTACATAAAAGAGAAAATACATGAGTAGAAGTTATTTTAGATGTCATCCAAATAGAACAAATGCACTTTCCATACTTGTTTCTTCTTCAAATATCTGATTGCTTATAAAGAGATTAGCTAATAATTTCCAAATATATTAACATTGTCTCCTCTACCCTCCCTTAGACTTCACTCTAAAGGGGCACTATGGTCTGAAATAAACTAGACAAAAAATATGACAAAATTACTTACTAAAACAAATTGAAAATTTATTAATACTTACAAAAAAATGGACTCAAACACTGTGGTGCTTAACATGGAGGCATCGCGGTGTTATAGAATGAATTAGTGCCTCAGGCCTGCTGGGATTACTTTATTATATCATTACATTAACTTGGCATGTATAATGGATGAACCAGTGCGTTGTTTGGCTGATTTGGTGTGGCTCCACCTTTCATCAACTACTCCACGACGCTACAAAAGTTTAGCACTATGATGCATAAATGTGTAATCTGACACTGCAATGTAGTGAAGCTTGGTGCTCTAGTGCTCAAATTCATGAGACTCAAGTGTTACGGTGCTGATTTCTAGCATCGCGACATTGTGAAGTGCTGCAGCGCTAACATTGGCTCCATCGAGGTGCTAATTTACTTGCCATTTTTTAGAGGCTATAATACTATGATTTCTTATTCTTCCGTCAAGGCATTATTGTTTCTATTGTGTTAGTAGTTAGAGCGCTACATAGTTGGTTTAATAATTGAGATTTTATTTTCTCCTTTTTTATTATTTCTTGCATAATAACAGCTAAAAATAATATTTTTATTGATATTTAAGATAGTTAAATATTATAAATTTTATGCATAACATTGAAGTAGTACAAAACTGAGTTTATTGCACTATCTAGGTATGCACCCCAATTGATTAGTACTTTTGAAGAAAAATGAAATTGTTTTTTAAGAGGATTGAAGGATGAGCTGAGGCGTCCATTAGCGTAACTAAGGATTCTACAATTTTTAAAGTAAACGAAAAGAGTAAGACTAGTGGAGAATGATATGTCTTTTCTCTAGTTCATATAGGACATGGACAAAAAGAGAGCATGCAGAGAAATGAATAGAGCAGAAAGTGTTGAGATGAGAACCAAGTTTATTGATAAGGAGAGGACCCATGGCACTAGTTAGTAGTGTACATGATTGTCCCATATGTGGGAGGAAATGTGTAGGATAGTTTTATATGATCACATAATAGTGCTTTAGATGTGGATATTATAAATACAGGATGAAAGGCTACCTAAAGAGAGGATTTAGCTATAGATTTGGGTTCAAGATAGATCAATCTAAACAATTATATGGCCAAAGACTTGTAAGACCTAAAATGTCTAATTAAGATTTTATGATGGGATATTTAGATGATAGATGAGTGAGAAAGAGACAACTAACACATTCAATGCTGATAGCATCCCCAGTATAGTTGAATGTATATAATATAAGTCAGTAGGAAGTGCGAGATGCTACATAGATGTCCACTAATATAAGTTCTTTTTCAAATATCATTATTTTGGTTTGAATGTATTGAAACTGGTTGATGTACATTTATATAATTTAATGATTGATATGCAAATTGACAAACATGCATACATAATTTGATTTAATTAATAAGTGATATGATTGATGGTTAATATGAATGATAGATATGACCAGTGATTAGTTTTAAAGATGGTAGATTGTAACCCAGTCAAATAATATTTTAGGAGTCATTTAAAGTCTAATTTATCAACCATCTTCATCATAATATAGATATTAGTATGTTTTATTTATAATAATTCTTCCACTATATATATATATATATATATATATATATATATATATATATATATATATATATATATATATATATATATATATATATATATATATTATGCTTTAATTATGATAATTATTTCAAAATTTTATAGGTAGTATAGAAATGAAAATAAGAAGTTTTTTATTAAATGCAATTCCTTTATAAATTGACACATGTTAGTCAAAATGAGTTTTCTGGGATCTTTTGGCATTTATTTTGCAAATCAATTTCACTAGTTTTTTAGACAAGTTCGACAATTTAATTAACATTTTTTTATAAATTTTAGAGCACTGAATTTAATAATATAAAATTATTTATAAAAATTTATGCTAAAAATTGAACAATTTGCATAATTACCAATATGTTCTTAAGATATTTTAATATAAAAAAAATCTTCTTCAATTATAGAACTTTACATATGGAATTTTAATTGCATTTTTCCTAAGAAAGAGAGGAGAGTATGGAAAAATAAAATAGAAAGAGAGGAGACATAGATACGGTTTTTAGGTTTTAGAGCTATTTTTGCTGTCGAGTCCAATTTAAAATATTACTCATCTCAAGGTATAGGCTACCATTACCCCTTCGATTTTAGTGGTTTCACTTATTTTAATTTTTCTTAATTTTAATTTGATCAAAATTTATAAAAGTTATGTTATCTTAATTTTTAGGAAACATTCACCATATAACTTTTAGTATGTTATAGTTTTAATCATTCTATATATATTAATAATCATATTAAATTTTCACTAGGTGTTTTTATATTTTTAGGGGGAAAATTCCCTTATTTGAGATATTTATATATTATAAAATTGGATAAATAATTTTCAAAATCTCATAATACTAATATACGATATGCATACTTGCTATAAGTCATATATTGTGCTCATATACATATGAAAATGAGAATACTTATTTTTCTTGTGAATGCCACTTGTCATGATTCTTATGTACATTTTAGATGCACTAGACCTATGTAATAAGCTAAATATGGAGCATAATATTACTTGTTTACTACGTTATAAATGTTATGAAATATGTATATGTGAAAAATGATTGGCTATAAATGGTTATGGATAGCTGGAGACATGTTACTCTATACAAGAGGGTGGGTATAAGGGCTTTCCTTTAAAATAGGATTTGTGGTATAATCATAAATGATATAAAAAGGAAGACATGAGGAGACAAATTGATATGATATGTCAATAGGTAGGAAGTGATGACTTCTAATATGAAATTCTCTTGACCTAAATGACTTGTCATGCGATTGATTTTTGAAAAAAAAAAGACTAATATGATTGAGATTGAATTCTGTAGAGTTCGCCTATAAGATTAGATATCGGAAAAATACCACATACAGTTGGATGCCTTACTTATATATATATATGATAAATTGGATAATTGGCATGACATCATTTCCATAAGATATAGGCCACGATTAATGTAAGTATTTGATAAGATCGACAAAACTTATATATATATATATATATATATATATATATATATATATATATATATATATATATATATATATATATATATATATATATATATATATATATATATATATATATATATATATATATATGAATTACATGATTTGCATAATATAGACACTATACAATATGTTTATAAATATGATAGGTATATAGATTTCCTAAACTAAGATAGATAGTAATAACTCTATAGCTAATAGATGTAGAAATGATAGCGTTTATGACCCCTTGTGTAAGGTTACCAGTTACAGATAACTGCTCCTAAGATATATAGTCATACTGATATTTACTAATTGTATGACATGTTACTATTTCATTAATTATTATTGAAACTAGATTAGGTTGTTAAGCCTAAGCTATTGTCACAAGGCTAACCAAGAGGGGTGAATTGGTAATTTAAAAAAAATTATTGGATTTAAAATATGAAAGCCATTGAAATTTTAAAGCAAGTTAATTAAAGTTACAAAATAACTTTTCAATCACAGATAAATAAGTTGCAATTAATAAATACAGAATTAAAAGACACAATGATTTATAGTGGTTCGATCAAACATGACCTACATCCACTCCCTGAAGACTTCCTCTTCAGATATTGCACTATTACTAAAGTGACTCTTTGTTTGCCCCCACAACAAGGAGGATAAGTCTTTATAAAAACTTCTCTTCCACCAATCCTCGGTGTGGCAGAGAACCGTCGCTCTTTCACACTCTCCACATGTTGGCAGAGAATCATCATCCTTTCACACTCTCCAAGTGTCGGCAGAGAACCGTCATCCTTTTACACTCTCTAAGTGTAGGCAAAGAATCTTCATCCTTTCATACCCTCCAAGTGTCGGCAGAGTACCAGATCTTGTTTAAAGTGCTGCAAATTCAGGTCTATGAACTATGTTTTAATGATTGACAAACACTCTTACTTGTCTTAGACTGTCTTTTACTACTGACTTTTCAGGAATCAAAGATCAGACAGAAAAATGGAGCCAGCTCAAGATGCGGTAGATTGGAGTTGAGTTAGTCTGTAATTTTATTTTTCCCTTCTTGAGTCAATTGTAATCTTTGGTGTAACTAATGCAAAGTAACCCTACACACACACACTTGAGAGACTTATAATTTTTGTTTTTAATCAAATCGTCCAGGACGATATTTACATCGTCCTGGACGATCGGGCTCAAAACAGAAGTTCTAATCAGGGGTTCTTAATTAAGGCAACCATCATTAGATAATTGTCCTGGACGATATGCTCAAAATAGAAAGAAATTGCCGCCATAAATAATTAAGGTATTCTGTATTTTTGGCAATCGGCCTGGACGATATTCATAATTATGCCTTAATTAATTAAACAAATCAAGGAAGTAATTAAGGATGATTGATACGATCACATCATCCTGGATGATTGCAGGATTGGCTAGGACGATATATTCAAAAACCTTAATTACTTCTGGATGATAAATATCGGCCAACACAAATTCAGGGTGATGTGCTGGACGATCGGGATCAGACAGCTTGAATTCAGGGCGATGCTCTGGACGATTTTCCTCTGATTTGAACTGATCAGCCTGGACGATTGTAAGATCATCCTGGATAATCAAGCCAACTTTCAATCATCCAGTTTGCATTCAGGGTGATGCTCTGGCCGATCTCATGGGATTTGTACTGATCGGCCAGGATGATTTACATATCGTCATGAACGATAAAGTCAACAACTTATAATTAATGAGCTCCTTTGAAGCTCTTCTATTTAAGAGCTCTTATTCAATGTTTTTGAACATCCTTGGCTGTTGTCTAGACCTGAGAAAACCTAAAGGAGAGAGAGAGAGAGGGAGAGAGAGAGGATCTTAAGAGGGAGAGCTTGTGAGGGGATTCACAAGGGTTGCTCCAAGCATTATTCCACTTCTTCTTCCCTAGAGTCTCTTGTACTTGGAAAGTTTGGGAGAGGTAAGTTCCAGCAAGCGATCGAGGTTCTCTGCCTGCTTTAGGAGGAAGCAAAAGGAGGAAGGTTCTCTGCCTTGCCGGGTGTGGCAAAAAGAGGTGTTTGTAAAGATTTCTATGCCTAGCTGTGGGGGATAAAGGAGAGTCACGATTGTAGTGCAATACTAGGAGGGCGCCTCCAGGGAGTGGACGTAGGTCGAGTTGACCGAACCACTATAAACCCTTGTGTTCTTATTTTTTACTGCTTCCGCATTTATTTTCTTCCGCACTTATTTTTTTGTGGTGATTTGGTTTGTATTCATGCTTTGCCTAAATTTTTTTTTTTAAATACCAATTCACCCCCCTCTTGGTTAGCCTTGGGTCAGTTCTATAGGGCTTACAATCCCTAATAAACTTTCAAGTGGTATTAGAGCAGGATTCATAAAAACTAAGTTTGAAAACTTTTTGAATTTTGATCCATGGCTATTTGGGAATCGTAATACATCGGAAGGGTATTCTATTACCCGACCACCTTTGTTTGATAATATTCCATTTGATTTTTGGAAATCTTTCATGTCTATGTTTTTACAATCTACTGATTATCGCATGTGGATGCTTGTTACGGATGGTTACACACCTCTAACTGGTAAACTTAACGATGTTACTGTTCCACTTCCTTTTACTGAATAGACTTTAGATGATAGGGATTTGGCTCAATTGAATGCAAAATGTCTTAATTATTTTTTCTGTGCTTTAAAATCAGAAGACTACATGCGTGTTTCCACTTGCAAAACTGGTAAAGAAATTTGGGATAAATTATGTATCACTTATGAAGGCACTATTGAAGTTAAACAATCCCGTTTGAACATTCTCTTGCATGACTACAAACGTTTTCTTATGAAACCTCATGAATCAATTTCTAAAATGTACACGAGATTTACTCAAATTGTTACTTTTCTGTTTGCTTAGGAAGAGAACTTTCGAATTTCAAAAAAGTAAACAAGATTTTACGATGCTTGCCTTCCTCTTTTGATGCTAAAATCACTATTATAACTGAATCTAAGGATTTGAACACATATTCGATTGACAACTTACTTGGCTCACTCATTGCCTACGAGCAAGGGGTGAATCAAAGAAATCTTGATGCAGGTGAGAAAAAGAAAAAGAAAATGGTGGCACTGAAAGCACACAAATCTGACTCCGATTCTTCTGGGTCTGAGAGCGATGAAGTTGCCTTCATCTCAAGACAATTCGAAAACTTTCTAAGGAAAATGCAAAAGCATCATTGGAGAAAAGGTAAGGATAACAAATATTCTAAAGGATATTTTGATGTTGTTTGTTATGAATGCAAGAAGCCTGGACATGTGAAAGCCGGCTATCCTACACTTTAAGATCACTCAAGCAAAGGAAAGGGTGAGGAGAAACCCAAGACTATGAAGGACAAGAAAAAACTCCAAAAGGCATTTTGGGCCGATTCTGCATCAGATTCATCGGAGACGGAACCAGAAGATGAGACAACAAAATTGTTCTTGATGGCAGACGATCATCTTGATCAAGAAGAGGTATATGAACTTTCCTATGATCAACTTCTTGAAATTTCTAAAAAAAATTGATGTATCATATAGAAAACTCAAGAAAACACATGCAAGCTTAAAATTGGAATTTTTGGAGTTACAAAAAGAGCATGCAATTATGACTAAAGATCATTCTACAATTGATTCAAATCATATGGCTCTACTTGATGAATTTGATGAGTTAAACAAAAAATAATGTGAATTAATTGAAGAGCATGAGTCACTAAAAGTCACACACACCTCACTTAATTTTGATTTTAAGAAATCTAAAGAGATGGAGAAAAACTTGAGAATTGATAATGAAGTCTTAAAAAGTACAAATTTGAAGATTCAAAATGAATTAGATGCATGTAAGAAAACTAGGATGACACCTACTTTTGATCAAAAACCAAAACCTAGGAAGAGGCATTATAATTCAAACCATTTCAGAAACCCTTTTCCTGGAGTTAGATATTTTTCATGTGGCATGCTAGGACACATCTCACACACTTGCACTGTTCACTATAGTACACATTGGGTGTGGAGACCCAAAGTGCATGATTCAGAACATACCACACATGCATTGCATTCTACTTTTCATAAGAAGGAACCCAAACCTGCTTGGGTTCCTAAATCTGACATTTGATAATTTTGTAGGTGGGCACTCACAAAAGACCTCGTGAGAGCATGTGGTACTTAGACAGCGGTTGCTCTCGACATATGATTGGTGATGCCAATCAATTTGTTTCACTGGATTCCAGGACTGGAGGCAAGGTTACTCTTGGAGACAACACCACCAAGAAGGTGGTAGGCGTAGGTATAATTGGTAATTTCAAGAACCTTATGATTGAAAATGTTTTTCTTGTACATGGATTGAAGCACAACCTGCTCAACATCAGTCAACTCTGTGACAAAGGCTTCATCGTGCAATTCTTTGCAAATTCATGCATTGTAAGTTTAAGTAACAACACTATTTTGTAGGGAAAGAGGATGTGTTTGTAGAACAACCCCAAGGTTTTGAGAGTTCCCAATTTCCAAATCATGTTTTTAAATTAAAAAAGGCTTTGTATGATTTAAAGCAAGCACCAAGAGCATGGTATGAGAGGCTTAGCACATTTTTACTAGAAAGGGAGTTTGTTAAGGGGAGCGTAGATACCACCCTTTTTCTTAGAAAAATTGGAGATGATTTGCTCATTGTTCAGATTTATGTGGATGATATACTCTTTGGATCTCCTAATAAAAAACTTTGTGATGAGTTCTCTAAGATAATGAGTAAAGAGTTTGAGATGAGTATGATGGGAGAGTTGTCTTATTTTTTGGAGTTTAGCATAAAACAATTGGATAATGGAACCTTTCTTAATCAAACAAAATACATAAAGGATATTTTGAAGAAGTATGAGATGGATAAATCTAAGCTAATTAATACTCCCATGACTTCTAGTGTTCCATTGGATAAGGACCCAAGTGGTAAGTCTGTTGATCAGAAGAAGTACAGAGGCATGATTGGATCTTTACTCTACTTGACTGCGAGCCGACCTGACATAATGTTTAGTGTTTGCCTTTATGCTAGATTTAAAGCCGACCCTAAGGAATCCCACCAGACTGTTATTAAGAGAATTTTTAGATAACTTTTGGGGACCCAAAATATAGGGATTTGGTATCCTAGACACAACACTTCTTTTGAGATTATTAGATTTTCTGACTCTAATTTTATAGGATGCAAGGTGGATAGAAAAAGTACATCAGGAACTTGTCAATTCATAGGATAATCGTTGGTCTCATGGTCTAGTAGGAAGCGAAATTCTGTTGCACTTTTCACTGCTGAAGCTGAGTACATTGCTCTTAGAAGTTGTGTGTCCCAAGTCCTTTGGTTAAAACAACATGTATTGAATTTAGGATTACCTGTAGGCACCATCTCAATCTTTTGTGACAACACTAGTGCCATATGCTTCTCTAAGAATCCTATCCAACATTCAAGGACTAAGCACATTGACGTTAGGCATCACTTCATTAGAGACCATGTGGCTAAGGGAGGCATTGAGCTACACCATGTGACAACAAAAAATCAACTGGCTGACATCTTTACTAAACCATTAACCTTCAACACTTTCAGCTCTTTAAGGACCAGATTGGGTGTGATTGACATAACTGCATAAACTTGATCTTCTATTTGCTTTATTTGATTTTTGTTCTTTTCTTTATTCTTCCTTTTTGCTTCTTGTTTTCTTTTCTTTTTATGTTTGATTTGGCTTGCTTTCTTTGTTTCTTTTCTTAATTTTTTAGCTTTAAAAAATCATCACTGATATGATATTGTAGGCCTTGTCTTTACTTTTTGAGAATTTGTAGTCAATATTTTACATCTCTTAATCTATTAGATGGTAAGAATATTTCGTTAATTGTATCTCCTTCTCTAACCTATTTTAGTGGCATAGTTTTCTTTTCTAATCAAAAATCTATCTCAAATTAAAGATTTTGTATGAAATATAGATCCTTTCTAAACTTGATTAAGTAAATCTATCTTGTATTTATAATGCTTAAAATATTTTTGTCACATCAAGATTTCTCGTTACTCTTGTCATTGGTTAATTGATTCTGTTTTGTGGATAGTTCTTCTCTATGTTAGAGAGAGAGCCCCTATTCTCTAATATCTAGAAGATATACTCACAACTAAGAATCCTTTTTAAAAGTTGTAAAAGAGAATGGAGCTTGCAAAAAAAAAAATTGGCCAATGATGCCAACAAAAGATGTGCAATGACACCAAATTGAAAAATTATATATCAAAAAGAAAAAGATGTGCACAAGCACCAATCAATTGACATGAGGCATAAAATGAGCCCACTAAAAAGCAAGCTCCTCTCTCCTTTCAAATCTTTTAAAAACTTAGAAGTTTTCATGTATCAAAGGCTTGATTTTGATTGTTTTGTGATAGTGACAAATTTACTTTGGTTCATTATTCTATAAGATATTTTTTCTTAAACCAAGTGATGAATAGATTCTTTTTCTTCGTATCCAATTGATTCCTTGAGTTAGGTCATTGATTTCAAAAGACGATTCTACCCTAAGAGAAAGTTTGAGCTAAGGGTAATCATGATCGGATATTCTACTGTTCTTTGGATTATTGATGCTGTTAATTCATTAACTCACAAATTTTTAAAATCAATCACATGGAATACTACATCATCTTCATGCCTTAGATGAAAAACAAAAAGGCTCTTGTGGTTTGCTTTTGTTCTTGGTTCCCTCCTTTTTGAGATGTCAAAAGGGGAGTAGTTTTAGGATATGTTTTTGCACTTTCGATTCCATATGTTATGCTGCTATTTTTTAAATTTTTGTTATAGTGTTTTGCCATCATCAAAAAGGGGGAGATTGTTGCAAATTCAGGTCTATGAACTATATTTTGATGATTGGAAAACACTCTTACTTATCTTGGACTGTCTTTAACTACTGACTTTTCAGAAATCAAAGATCGGACAGAAAAACGGAGCCAGCTCAAGATGGGGTAGATTGGGGTTGAGTCAGTCTGTAATTTTATTTTTCCCTTCTTGAGTCAATTGTAATCTTTGGTGTAACTAATGCAAAGTAACCCTACACACACATACTTGAGAGACTTTGAATTTCTATTTTTAATCAAATCAGCCAGGATGATATTTACATCGGCCTGGACGATCAGGCTTAAAATAGAAGTTCTAATCAAGGGTTCTTAATTAAGGAAGCGTCATTAGCCAATCGTCCTGGACGATATGCTCAAAACAAAAAGAAATTGCCGCAATAAATAATTAAGGAATTCTTTATTTCTGGCAATCGGCCAGGATGATCTTGGATCGGCCTGGACGATATTCACAATTATGCCTTAATTAATCAGACAAATCAAGGAAGTAATTAAGGATGATTGATACGATCACATCGTCCTAGACGATCGCAGGATCAGCCAGGAAGATCTATTCAAAAACCTTAGTTACTTCTGGATGATAAATATCGGCCAGCACAAATTCAGGACGATGTGCTGGACAATCAGGATCGGACAGCTTGAATTCAGGGCGATGCTCTGGATGATTTTCCTCTTATTTGAACTGATCGGCCTAGACGATCGTGAGATCATCCTAGATGATCAAGCTAATTTTCAATCATCCAGTTTGCATTCATTGCGATGCTCTGACCGATCTCATGGGATTTGTACTGATCAACTAGGACGATTTACATATCGTCCTGGACGATAAAGTCGGCAACTTGCAATTAATGAGCTCCTTTGAAGCTCTTCTATTTAAGAGCTCTTGTTCAACATTTTTTAACATCCTTGGCTGCTGTCTTAACCTGAGAAAACTTAAAGGAGAGAGAGAGAGAGGGAGAGAGAGAGAGGATCTTGTGAGGGGGATCTTATGAGGGGATTCACAAGGGTTGCTCCAAGCATTGTTCAACTTCTTCTTCCCTAGAGTCTCTTATCATTGGAAGGGTTGGGAGAGGTAAGTTACAGCAAGCGATCGAGGTTCTCTGCCTGCTTCAAGAGGAAGCAAAAGGAGGAAGGTTCTCTGCCTTGCCGGGTGTGGCAAAAAGAGGTGTTTGTAAAGGCTTCTCCGCCTAGCTGTGGGGGCTAAAGGAGATTCACGATTGTAGTGCAATACTCGGAGGGCGCCTCCAGGGAGTGGACGTAGGTCGAGTTGACCGAACCACTATAAACCCTTGTGTTTTTATTTTTTACTGCTTCCGCATTTATTTTCTTCCGCACTTATTTTTTTTGTGGTGATTTGGTTTGTAATCATGCTTTGCCTAAAGAATTTTTTTTAAATACCAATTCACCCCCCCTCTTGGTTAGCCTTGGGCCAGCTCTATAGGGCTTAACATCCCTAACTAACTTTCATAAAGATCTTCATACTAACAATATAAAAAGACAAGATGAAGAGTGATAACCAAAATTACAAAAATTCCTTACTTTTGAGTAATCTTGTGAACCTTTCACACTCCACTTGCAAGAAATTTCTCTCAAACACTCTCTCACACTCTCTCTTTCAATTTCTCTTGAGAAATCACAAAGACAAGACTTTTTCACGTCAGTTTTAGTGGACCTTTTATACAAAAGATAAGAAATATGTCTAGAAAACTGAATTTTTTAATTTTGAGAGTCCACGATCATACAGTACAATCGGAGTTCGTACGTATGAATAGTTTAAAAAGTATTACATACGAACCTATTGTGAATGGGTATGAAATTATTTCATACACAATCATAGTCTGGTATAAACCATGTTCATACGGTATGAAAAGTAAAAACATTTGTCGAGTTCGTTGGTACGAAAAGTAACCCCATAATTTCGTACTCTGGATGGCATATAGACGATGATGTTGAATGTGCTCTGATGGAACTTGAAAGTTTGACAGGAATGTTAGGCCCTTATGAACTAGTCCCAAGACTAACCAAGAGGGGGTGAATTGATATTTTAAAAAATCTTTTGATTAAGATGCAATCTTAAAACAAAAACTAATTTTCACCATAGAAATCAAAGTGCAAAAATTAAATGCGGAAGCAGTAATAATGAACACAAAAATTTATAGTGTTTCGGTCAACACGACCTACAACTACTCCCCGGAGGTGCCCTCCGAGTATTGCACTTAACTCAGTGTCTCTCCTTTTGCCCCCATAGCAAGGCGGAAAAGCCTTTACAAACCTTATTTCCACCAACCCAAGTGAGGCAGAGAACCCAACTCCTTTTACTTCCTCCAGAAGCAGGTAGAGAACCCAACTCTTTTTGCTTCCTCCTAAAGCAGGAAGAGAACCTTGATCAAATACTGAAGTAGACCTCTCTAGAACCCCCAAGGAACTAAGGATGATGATTGGAGAAGACGATGATGGATCCTTACTTGGAGAAACCTTTGTGAAACCCCTCACAAACTTCCCCTCACAAGATCCTCTCTCTCTCTCTCTCTCTCTCTCTCTCCCTTGCTCTCCCTCTCCTCTTAGCTCTCTCAGGTCAGAATGACAAGAAAAGAAACTCTCTTGAGTAGAATAAGAGGTCTTAAATAGAAGAGCTTCGAAATAGCTCTTAATTGTAACAAACTGATTTTATCATCCAGGATGATATAACTATCATCCTATACGATCAGTACAAATTAAGCTCAATCATCCAGGATGATTTGAGATGATCAGAAGGTATTTGTTTATATCATCCAGGCCGATAGTATATTATCATGTACGATTAGTACAAATTATTGAATATCGTCCAGATAATCGCACTGAATAGATGTCTAAATGATGGAAAAATAGCTTGATCATACAGGTTGATCACATAATCATCCTGGATGATTAGTTCAAATCTGTGAAAATCGTCCAGAGCATCACCCTGAATAGTAACTGGCTGATGTTTAGTCATCCAGGAACAACTAAGATTTTTGAACTAATCATCCCAGTCGATCCTGTGATTGTCTAGGATGATATGATCGAGCAATCAAATCTTAATTGTTTTTCTTAATTACCAAATTAATTTAGACATAATTAAGTTGCTTCATCCAGAATGATGTCATGGATGATATCCAAAAATAAATAATACCTAAATAAATCTGACGGATAATTCTTTCTTATTTGAGCCTAGTGTCTTGGCCAATATAAATATTATCCAAGATGATGTGTTTAATGATGGCTGTCTTAACCAGTATGCCCTTATTAGGGTTTTTGTTTTTAACTGATCATCTAGGCCAATTTTAGGATCGTCCTGGAAGATGTGAGAAAAAAATAAAAAACTCTAATTAGATAAAAACAATTCCCCCAAATTTATGTATGAAAGGTTACTTAGCATCAGTAACCACGTCGTTTATGAGAGACTCAAGAAAAGGAAAAATGTTACAAATTGACACAGACCTAGTCTACCCAATCTTGAGCTAGTTCAAATTACTGTTTTGATCTTGTGGACTTGAAATATTAGTAGGCAACACAGTCGTAGAGAAACAGAAGTGTTTGCTATCATCAAAATCATATTCCTTAAAAAATAGATTCACAATAATCTCCCCCTTTTTTATGATAGCAAATACAAAAAATAATTGAAGCAGTTCAAAGCAGTTTTGAAGGAATCAGGTGAAGAAACAATCATTATTCAAATAGTTCAACTAACCAACATAAAAACATAACAAACTAAAATAATGAAAGCATATTAGAATAATACAAACTAGTACAACTACTCCGCTTTTTACATCACAAAAAGGAGGAGAAAAAAAATATATATTACAAAAACTACTAAACATAATAACAACATCGCACAAAATAAGCAAACTAAAATAAAAATGGCCCCTGATCATCCATGTTGCAAATCTATTTTCATGACTTATGTTTTGATGATTGACAAACACTCGGTTCTCTTGGACTACATGTTACTTCTAACTTTTCAGGAATCGAAGATCGGACGAACAAACGAAGCCAGTTTAAGATTGCGTAGGTTAGGATTCAATCAGTCTGTACTTTGCCTTTTCTCTTCTTGAGTCTATTTGTAATATTCAAAGAGACTGATACTAAGTAACCCTACACACACACACTTAAGAGAATTATAAATTTTGTTTTTACTCAAATCGGCCAGGATGACATTTACATCGTCCTAGGCGATCTGGCTTAAAATAGAAATTCTAATCAGGGATTCTTAATTAAGGCAACCATCATTAACAGATCGGCCAGGACGATACGTGTATCGGCCATGACGATAAGCTCAAAATAAAAAGAAATTGTCACCATAAATAATTAAGGTATTCTGTATTTTTGGTAATCGGCCAGGATGATCTTGGATCAGCCTGGACGATATTTTATAATTATGCCTTAATTGATCAGAAAAATCAAGGAAGTAATTAAGGATTATTGATACGATCATATCGGCTTGGACGATCTCAGGATCAGTCGGGCCGATCTGTTCAAAAACCTTAGTTACTCCTGGACGATAAATATCGGCCAGTTTGAATTCAGAGCGATGCTTAGGATGATTTTCCTCTGATTTGTACTGATCGGCCGGGATGATCGTGTGATCGTCCTGGATGATCAAGCCAATTTTAAATCATCCAGCATGCATCTAGGGCGATGCTCTAGCCGATCTTCTAAGATTTGTACTGATCGGCCAGGACGATGTCCATATCGGCCTAGACGATATTGTCGGCAACTTACAATTAATGAGCTCTATTGAAGCTCTTCTATTTAAGGGCTCTTGTTCAACGTTTTGAACAATCTTTTGCTGCTGCCTTGACCTGAGAGGACCTTGAGGAGAGAAAGAGAGAGAGGATCTTGTGAGGGGGAGTTTTTGAGGGGATTCACAAGGGTTGCTTCAAGGATCGCTCTGCTTCTTCTTTGTCTAGAGTTTCTCATCCATGGAAGGGTCGGTAGAGGTAAGGATTCAGCATCTGATTGTGGTTCTCTGCCAGCTTCTGGAGGAAGCAAAAAAAGATAGGTTCTCTGCCTTGCCGGGGTGGCAAAAAGAGGTTCTTTGTAAAGGCTTCTTCGCCTAATTGTGGGGGCTAAAGGAGAGCCACGATTGTAGTGCAATACTTGGAGGGTGCCTCTGGGGAGTCGACGTAGGTCGAGTTAACCGAACCACTATAAATCTCTGTGTTCTTGTTTCTTGCTTCCGCACTTTAATTTCCGCACTTATTTTTTGTGGTGTGATTTTGGTTTATGATATTTTACTTCTTTGTGAAAAGAAAAATTTTAAAATACAAATTCACCCCCCCCCCCCTCTTTGTTAGCTTGGGCCAGTTCTATAGGGATTAACATCCCTAACAAACTTTCAATCTGAAGGAGGAGGTGGTGGTGGTGGATATGGCTGAAAGTAACTAAAAGGAGTCATGAACTACTCTCTAAACCCGACCATATCCTGGTCATGTTGGTGCTGCTGGTGAGCCACGTAGGAGTTAAAATGAGCAATATCCTCAATATGTTGTTGTTCTTGCGCAGCAACGTCAGTCTCGATCCGCATCTCCCACTGGTCAAATTGCTCTACCAACTGATCCAGTTGAGAGTACTACCAGAGATATCCTAGGGCAAGATTGGGCTTCCTCCTATATCCTTGATCTCAAATACTAGTTAGATGCTCAATGTAGTGAAAAATAAAATCAGTGACATTGAATTCACAATGGGCCAAAATATAAAACGTGGTTATCAAAAGAAGAGGAGTGATATGAACGCAATCACTAGCTTTTGAAAGTATTGAGGTGTGAAGGACATGTTGGATTATCCTAGCATCTTTGAGTAAGGTGATAAACTCTCAAATGTGAAAGTGAGCATTAGTGTTTCTTATAAAGTGGTTGGCCAGAGCCTAGTCGTAGTTAGGAACAGAACACAGGATGTAGAGTTTATCCCCTGTGGTGGAAAGTTACAAAAGCTCTTGACAGTCTTGATATATTATTTTGACGGGATGTCAATTCACATAGGACAAGAGAGTGGTGAAAGAAGAATTTATGCGGAGGCTAACAAAAAATTCAATAAGAACCTCAGAGTTTAATGGGATAGTGAGGGTGAGATGGAAGGTCAAGGAAGTGTGCACAAATAAATCTAGGACAGGATAAGAGAGAATTTGAAGGTTGATAGTCCAGGATACAATGATCTTGGCTATTTTATACCTCAAATAGGTAGCTTTGTTGCTTGCCTCAGTGAAGCGAGGGTCCAGATTTTCCCTTGAAGAACTCCCAGAAAGATGGCAATACCTCTTTCCTCCTATCATAATCAAGAACAACAAGGAAATAGGAAGTGCAAGACAAATGGAAGAAGAGTGTGTGTAAAAAAATGTTTAGAATCCTCAAAATTTAAAGAATAGGCCCGATCATTCAGGATGATCGCAGAATCATCCAGGCCGATCGGGTGCAATAATTGCGTCCAGGACAACTGGTCAGAAAAGTGGTAAAGTCATCCAAGATGATCAGATATCGTCCGGGATGATAAGGCATAGGGTATCATCCTAAGGAGTCAAGCTAGATGACCGTTGAAAAAAAAGTTTGTCCTGGCCAGTTAGGTGGATCGTTCAGGATGATGCACAATATTGGATCGTACTAGCCAAATTTAGAAGTTTAAACGTATTGCCACGTGTATCGTCCAGGATGAAGATGATCGTCCAGGCTTATCACAAATGATTGAAGCAAAAGATAATCAAATCATCCAAGATGATAGAGCATCATCCAGTATGATTAGAAGCAGAAGAGTCATATCATTCATTTAAATGGAATTATAATAGTGAATTGAACCGATCATCCAGGACGATATAAATATCATCCGAGATAATGTGAAAAAAAAAAGTTTAAAATCAAATTATGGATGGAGATGATCAGAGAAGGCCTAAAAATATAACAACACTAGTAAAAGATAAAGTAAAATGAAAAGAAAAAAAAAAGAGAAAAAATGAAACAAAAAAATTTATCATTTTTTAATTTTTGATTTTTTTTTTTGTTTAAAAAATAAGGCATGAATATGATAAATTTTCTAATTGATTGAATTTAAAGACTTGTAAGACCAATGAGTCAGCATCGTCGAAATCTAAAAATGGTTGAATATCCGATCTTGCTAACCCTAGCTCAAACTTCTCTCAGGGTAAAATTATCTTTTGAAAATAAGAGACCTAACTCAGAATAAAAAAATTGGATAAGAAAAAAGAGAGATGTTTAAAAATTGTTTAAAAAAAAATTATCTTATAGAATAATATACAAAAGTAATTTGTCACAATCATGAAATTTGAAATCAAGTCTTTGAAAATATCAAGTGACTCATGAATTCTTTTAAGATTTAATGGTTTTGAAAGAGAGGGAAGCTTTCTTTTTGTGGGCTCAATTTATGCCTTTTGTCAATTGAATGATGCACTTTATGTATCTTTTAATTTTTGATACACTTTATGTATATTTTTCAATTTGGTGTTATTGCGCATCTTTTGTTTTAGCGTCATTGGCCACTTTTTTTTGTTATTTTTGTAAGCTAGATCTCTTTTTAAAATTATTAAATATTCTCAATTGTGAGTATTTCTTCTGGATATTAAAGAAGAAAAACTCACTATCTAATAAAGGGAAGAATAAACCATAAAACAGAATAAAATTCATATGATAAATACAACGATAAGATTTCAAATAACTTGAAAGTAATATAATGACTATGAACATTATAAATATAAGGTAGATTACTATAGTAAGATAGAAAAAATCTTAATTGCGAAGTTCAATTGTTAATTTGAGATAGACTTTTATTTAAAAAAGAAAATTATATCACTAAAAGAGGTTAGAGGGAGGAAAATAATCAATGGTGTTTCTCCCTTTAATTGATTTTGGAATATTTAGACAATGACTTCAAATTTCTAAAAATAAATAGAAGAAATGTAACAACTATAAAATAACAGCAAATAAAAAATAACAACAATCAATAGGGTAGTAAACATATAATTCATAAGTTTATGCAATTATGAGCTATGAGCCTCTGCTGTCCAAGTATCATATGCTCTCACGATGTGTTTGGTGAGAGAACACCTACAAAAATCATTAAATGTCAGATTTAGGAACCCAAATAGGTTTTGGTCCCTTCTTATGAAAAGAAGAATGCAATGCTTGTGTGTTATGATATGAATCATGCAGTTTGGGTCTCTACACTAGATGTATACTATGGTGAACAGTGTAAGTGTGTGAAATGTATTCTAGCATGCCACATGAGAAACATCTAACTCTAGGAAAAAGATTTACTAATATGTTTGAGTTATAATGCCTCTTCTTAGGTTTTGGCTTTAGATCAAGTGTTAATGTATTCCAATTTCCCTCAAGTGAATTCAATTTAGTTTTAAACCTTAAGCTAGCACTTTCTAAAATAACATTATCAACCTTTAAATAGTACTTTTTATGCTCAGATTCTTCAGTATAAATTTTAAAATTAGATTCAAGTGAGGTGTAGGATGCTTTCAAAGAATCATACTCAACAATTAAATCAGAATGTTTCTTATTTAAATCATCAAGTTTATCAAGTAAAGACATGTGATTACTATCAAGTAGAGTATGATCTTTACTTCAACACTCATGCTCTTTTTATAAATTTAAAAACTCCAATTTTAAACTACCATGCGATTTCTTAAGTTTCTTATATGATGCATGAATTTTCTCACAAATTTTAAGTAATTAATCATAGGTTGGTTCACATACCTCTTCTTGATCAGATTGACCAAGATGATCACCCATTAAGTACAAATTTGTTATCTCCTCTTCATCTTCAGTCTCAGATGAGTTAGATGTAGAATTCACCTAAAAAGGTTTTTGGTACTGCTTCTTTTCCTTATTGTATTTATGTTTCTCCTCACCCTTCTCCTTGCTTGGGTGCTCCTTAAGTGAAGGATAATCATTTTAACATGTTCAGGCTTCCAACATTCAAAACAAATAATATATGAAGAACTTTTATAATTTTTACTATCCTTACCTCTTTTCCACTTCTGATGATACTTGTTATTCTTCCTTAAAAAGCTTTTAAATTGCCTAGTGATGAAGGTAACATCATCATTTTTAGATCTGGAAGAATCAGTGTCCGTGTTATTGGCCTTTATTACCACAGTTTTCTCTTTCTTTTTCTCGCATGCATCAAGATTTCTTTGATTCACCCCTTACTCATAAGTAATGAGTGATCCAAGTAAATTATCAATATAATAAGTATTTAAATTTTTAGGTTCAGTAATTATAGTGATCTTAACATCAAAAGAATAAGGCAAGCATCTTAAAATTTTATTTACTCTTTCATAATTAGTTAGCTCTCTTCTGAAATCATGCAATGAGGTAATAATTTGAGTAAACCTAAAATACATGTCAGAAATTAATTCAGAAGATTTCATATGAAAAAATTCATAGTCATGCAACAAAATATACAACCTAGATTGTTTAACTTCATTGGTTCCTTCATAAGTTACACACAATTTATCCCAAATATCTTTACCAGTTACACAAGTTGAAACACGCATATAATGTTCATATTTCAAAGCATAAAAAAAATAGTTCAAGCACTTTGCATTAAGTTGTATTAAATCTCTTTCATCAAAAGTCCATTTAGTAAAAAAAAGTTTAGTTTTAATGCCATTAATTTCATGAGAAGGTGGTGTATAACCTTTTTTAACAAGCATCCACATACAATAATAAAGAGATTATAAAAATGTAGACATACGAGTTTTACAAAAACAAAAAGGAATATTGTCAAACAAAGGTGGTCATATAATAGAATATCCTTCCATTGAATTATGATTACCAAAGTTAGCCATCGATAAAAATTCTAAAGTTTTTAAAAACTAAATTTTATGAATCCTGCTCTGATGCCACTTGAAAGTGCTCTGATGGCACTTAAAAATTCGATAGGGATGTTAAGCCCTTATGAACTAGTACCAAGGCTAACCAAAAGGGGAAGTGAATTGGTATTTTCAAAAAAAAATTGATCAAAACACAATCTTAAAATAAAAACCATGATTCACCATAGAAATCAAACTGCAAAAATTAAATGCAATAGTAATAAAGAACACAAAAATTTATAGTGGTTTGGTCAACACGAGCTACGTCTACTCCCCGGAGGTGCCCTCCGAGTATTGCACTAAACTCAGTGACTATCCTTTTGCCCCATTAGTAAGGTGGAGAAGCCTTTACAAACCTCTATTCCACTAACCCAGGTGAGGCAGAGAACCCAACTCCTTTTGCTTCCTCCAGAAAAAGGTAGAGAACCTAACTCGTTTTACTTCCTCTTGATACAAGCAGAGAACATTGATTAGATGCTGTAGTAGACCTCTCTAGAACCCCCATGGAACTAATGATGATGACAAGAGAAGACGATGATGGATTCTTGCTTAGAGAAATATTTGTGAAACCCCACACAAACTCCCCATGATAAGATCCTCTCACTCTCTCCCTTGCTCTCCCTCTTCTTTTAGCTCTCTCAAGGCAAAACAGTAGTAAAAGAAACTCTCTTGAGTAGAATAAGAGGTCTTAAATAGAAGAGCTTCGAAATAGCTCTTAATTCCAAAAAAATTAATTTATCATCCAAGACGATATAACTATCATCCTGTACAATCAGTGAAAATTAAGCTCAATCAGCTAGGATGATTTGGGATGATCAGAAGGTTTTTGTTCATATTATCTAGGCCGATAGTATATCATCTTGTACGATCATTACATATTATTGAATATCATCTAGATATTTGCATTGAATGGATGTCTGGATGATGGAAAAATAGTTTAATCATCCAGGCTGATCTAACGATCATCCCGGATGATTAGTTTAAATTTGTGAAAATCATCCAGAGCATCACCCTGAATAGCAGCTGACCAATATTTGGTTGTCCATGAACAACTAAGGTTTTTGAACTGATCGTCCCGGCCGATCCTGCGATAGTCTTGGATGATATGATCGAACAATAAAACCTTAATTTCTTTTCTTAATTACCAAATTAATTTAGGCATAATTGTGTTGCATCATCCTGGACGAAGTCTTGGATGATGTCCTGGGTGACATCTAAAAATAAATAATACCTAAATAAATCTGGTGGCTGATTCTTTCTGATTTGTGCCTATCATCAAAACCGATATAAATATTATCAAAGACGATATGCTTAATGATAGCTATCTTAACCAGGATGCCCTAATTAGGATTTCTATTTTTAGCTGATCATCCAGGCTAATTTTAGGATCATCCCGGATGATGTGAGCAAAAACAAAACACTCTAAATCAGATAGGAAAAATTCTCCCAAGTGTGTATGTCCAAGGTTACTTAGCATCATGAACCACATCATTTATAATAGACTCAAGAAAAGAAAAAAAGATTATAAACTGACTCAGACCTAATCTACAAAATCTTGAGCTGGTTTAAATTATAGTTTTGATCTTGTGGACATGAAATATTAGTAGGCATGACAGTCATAAAGAAACAGAAGTGTTTGCTATCATCAAAATCATATTCCCTAAAAATAGATTCGCAACAGAAGTCATCATCCAGTACGATCAGTTATAAAAATTTTCAAATTCGTCTGAATGAAACATCGGGATAAAATGGGATGTCACAATTTCATACTCTTGAAGGTATGTACGAACTAGTTTGTACAGTACGATCCATAATTAGAAAAAAATTTATTTGAGCGAATAAGGGCCCATCCATTTTGTACTCTAGAAGGAATGTACAAACTAGGTTCGTATGATACAATCAATACTTAAAAATTTTTCATTTATGTTCTTTCAACTGCTCGTCAGGAAAAATAACTGATCAGATCGTCCCGTACGAACAGATATCATACAATATGATTAGTTTAAAAATGTGAATTTTAAAACTCTTTCCTGGTGTGTGTGTTTACTCAGTTACTCAATTACAATCACACTCTCTCAAACTCAATAAAATTAAAAATACATACTTCAATTATAATAAACTCTAGACTGATCTTGATTTGAAGACTTCAACAATCCAGAGTATGATTTTCCTGAAATGTTAGCACACACAAGAGAAAAATAATTCTTTCAAAATATGTTAGTTGAATTAATAATCAAAATAATAATATTTTGAATCATAAAAAAACATACAAGTTGTAAGAATATCAAATAGGCAAGAACTAAGTACCATCTATCTTAATAATCTCCCCCTTTTTTATGATGGAAAAATAATTATTATTGAATAAAATTGAATACCCTATATTTCTCTTTAACTCACCCTAAATGAATAAACATGTGAATATAAGGGAATTTCTTTAAGAACAAATCAATTTTTTTTAAATTTTTTATAAAAACACATAAAACACACAAATAGAAAAATAAAATAATACTAACAAACCAAACAATCAAACATAATGCAAAAATCAAATGCAAATAATATTTCTTCCCCTTTTTTATAACAACAAAAAGAAGGAAGAATGACAGTTAAAATGGAAGAAGTCATATGAGAAACCTTAGAAATTGATCTTGAAAAGATTGAACTATAATTGCAATAATAAGGTAAATGTTCATAAAATGAAAAAGAAAGATTCAACATATTCAAATTAAAGTATAACATAGATAAGAAAAAGTAATCAAGGTCATGAAGCATTCAAGATAATTAGATAAGGAGAATTATAGCAAAAAGTGACGAAATGAAAATTAAATAATTTCAATTTTCAATATAAAATATAATTGAAAACTAGATTGATTTGAATTTAAAGATCAAAAGATAGAGAAAAAAAACATTCTCAATTAGCGACATTGCACATCTTTTCAAATATTTTTTGGCATACCTTGTGCATTTTTTGTATTTGAGCTAATTTTGTGCATCTTTTCAATTTGAGAAAAATTTCACAATCTTTCAATTTTGCACTCATTGTATATTTCTTTTGGATATCTCCCTTTTTTTTAATTAATCTTTCTAAAATTAATAATTTAGAAAATCAAATTTCTCTAATTACAAATGTAATTTTATTGAAAAGAGAAATAAAGAATAGTAAGACATCAAAATTAAAATAATAATATTGTGAATTAAGTTTGCCTAAAAAGAATATAAGATTGATTGCCTTAACTTGATCAAGTTATATATAAACTTAAGAAAATTTAAAAAATTATATTTCATAATGAAATTAATTTTTTATATTACAGTTTAATTTAAAACACTTTTCAGATCAATTAAGATAGGATTATCATATAGGCAAAATAACATTTCAAACAAAGAACAAAATCAACTAAACAAAATAAGACATTTTTTTTATTTATTGATATCAATATGAAAATCTAATATAATAAACCACGTCTGATATTAGTACATAGATCTCAAGACAACATAACATAACAACAACAACAACAATAAGGATCTAAAATAAGATAAATATATAAAGCATCAAAAAAACATCATAAAGATTAACACATCTTAAAGGACTGGGAAAGACAACACACAAGAAGTACATCAAAAACTCTGAAGGGCCCTGGTCTAGAGGAGGAGGCTAGTTGAAGACAGAAAAATAGCTATTCATCATAGCCATATTAATGTTCACAGATTTAAATTGTCCTTTAATCCAACTCAAGTCTTGCTGATACTGTGCATCCTACTGATTTAGGTGAGTCTAAATTTGATCAAAGAACTGATCAAAATGACTCTCTAATCAGTCAAAGTGCTGGACCATCTCCTGAAAGTCAGGTCCATAAGCAAGTACAGGTGCAAGTGCTGTTGCTCCTCCTTCTCCCTTAGAATCTACACTTGTATTACCATATTTTCTAAAAAGTGCTCGAAATGAAGCATCGATAAAGTAGATTGTAATTCAAATAGAGGCTCAGGATGAACAAGATTGTACTTTTTTTTTAAATATGGGTCACAAGATGTCCTAAGGCAATATTCTTCTTCTTCCTATGAGAGACATGTCCAATTTTAGGAAGTCCATAAATATAATCAAGAATAAGTCTGGCTTCATCTATTAGTTATCTAGTCATGATAAGAAAGGTAATAGTGGACAGAAGATGAGTAATGTTAATACGATCACCAGCTTTAGGAATTATTGAAGTTCTAAGGACAAGTTGAATGACCCTTGCATTTTGGTTTAAGTTACAGACCCTAGGCAAATGACCTACTTGTTCAACCCCTCTAAGAATTTTATTTATTTCATACCAATCAAAATCAGATTTAGAAGTCGTTGTGTGGGCTCTAACTTCTTGAGTTCTCAAATGAAGAAAGGTTCCCAAAACTTCCTTAGTAATTTCTACCCTTTTCTTTAGGACATAAGATCTAATCCTACTCTCATCAGAACTAAAAGACATATTTGCCAGAAAATAGTAAAAGGTTTCATTATTGTAGGCATGAATGAAAGTCAAGATAAAGGCAAATTGAGTGGTGGAGAAAAGAGGCATAACTTGAAAGTGGATATCTTCTTGAAGTAAGATTCTATAAGGAGTAAATTTAGCAGAGACAAATCTAAGGAAAGAATCCTCATATTCTCTAGATAGAAAGCTTTCATCTCCACTCCTAGAAGATGATCCCATAGTGAATCTACCACGCTTGCTAGAATTGGTCATAAATAAGAAGTGAAGGATTGAAGGAGACTGTAAAGTGAATGAAAAAAAGAAATCTAAAACCCTCTAATTTAAAGAAAAATAACCATTTGAAAGTTCTTTAGGGATGTTAGGCCCTTATGAACTAGCCCAAGGATAATTAAAAGAGAGGTGAATTGGTATTTTAAAAAAATTCTCGTAATAAAAAAGTCAAACCAAAATCCACCACAAAGAAAATTAAAGTGTGAAAATTAAATGCGGAAATAAGAAAAGAAAGAACACACAATATTTATAGTTGTTCGGTCAAACCTTGACCTACATCTACTCCTCAGAGGCACCCTTCAAATATTGCACTAAACTTAGTGTCTCTCGTTTAGCCCCCATAGTTAGGCGGAGATGCCCTTACAAAATCACTTCCACCTTCCCCGGTGTGGCGGAGTAGTCGAACCCTTTAACACCAAAGAGATCTTCTTCTTCCCAAAATTTCCCTCAAGACGAGCCTTGAATCCGATGGTACTAAGGTTCAAGCTTGCTGGAGCAACCGTGTGGAACCCCCTCCACACTCCCTTGAAATTCCCTCCAAGGATTCTCTCTCTCTCTCAAACTCCACCCTTTCCTCTCTCCCTTTCAAGCTCTCTCTTCAAGTTTCCTCCAAAAGAATGAAGCTTCAATGGATGCAAAGGATGCTCTTTATGAGAAAGCAAGAGGTCTTTAAATAGATTTGCAAAATTGACATTATCATCCAGGACGATCGCCGAATCGTCCCGTGCGACATGCATAAAAAGAGAGCTTCCAAAAATTCTAAAAACTCAATTTCGATGCCAAACATCATCCAGGATGATCTCAGGATCATCTTGTATGATGTGCTTAAAAAGAGGGCTTCAAAAAACCCTAAAAACCCAATTTTGGTGCCTAGAATCATCCTAGACGAACTCAGGATCGTCCAGTATGATGTGCAAAATTTGAATTAATAGTCCTGGATGTTGAGTCCAGTAATTAGGTTGTTAAGCCTAAGTAAATGTCCCAAGGCTACCAAGAGGGGGGTGAATTGGTAGTTTAAAAATTTTAAACCCTCTTTGAAGATTAAGTTGAACCGAAATAAAATTTTCTTTTAAAGTTTGTAGAAAAATATTTTTCAACCACAGAGTTGTTAAAACTAAAATTTAAAGTGCGGAAACGTAAAAACAATAAAGTAAATGACACCAGATTTATAGTGGTTCGGTCTATAACCAGACCTACATCCACTCCTCAGAGGCACCCTCTGAGTATTGCACTAAAACCAATAGTGACTCTCCTTTAGCACCCACAGCAAGGCGGAGAAGCCTTTACAACACACTCTTTTCACCACTACCCGGTGCGGCAGAGAACCGTCATCCTTTTACACAATCCATAGTGCTGGAAGAGAACCATCATCCTTTTACACAATCCACTGTGTTGGCAGAGAACCGTCGTCCTTTTACACTCTCCTAGTGTGGGCAGAGAACCCTACGGCTGTTCACACTCTCCAAGTGTAGGCAGAGAACCCTTCGGCTGTTCACACTCTCCAAGTGTCGGCAGAGAACCGAATCTCCTTGACTGATCTTCTCACAAGAATCTAGAAGGAAGAAGGAAAAGAGTGAAGTAATCCAAATTCACAAGTAGAGACTCTTACCTTTGAAATCCAAGTGAAGCCTTCTCGCTCTAGTCGTATGAATCCTCCTTTGAATGCTCTCTTCCACTCTCTCCTTGGCTATTCTCTCAAGAGGAACGAAGATCAAATGACAAAAAGATTGGGTGGAAGTCTAATTTGGACTTTTTATATAAAAGACAAGAAAAACCGCCCAAAAACTGCAAGTTTTCAATTCTCAACGCAGTGGATCGTCCTGGACGATTTTACTTAAACAATCTGAAACGACCCTATTTGAATATGTGTACGAAATGTATTCGTACAGATGATCGTCCTGTACGAACTAGGTTCGTCCAGTACGAACGGTTATTACTAGGTCGGTTCTAGAAACTGCTGAAAATTGTTCTAAGTCGGTTAATCGTTTGGACGAGAATATGTTCGTCTGGACGAAAATTTTCCAGAGACCCGATTGTCCTAGACGATTTTTTACTTCGTCTGGATGAAAATATTTCAGAGGACCAATCGCCACGGACGATAATTTATTTTCGCTGGACGAAAATTTTCCAGAGAACCAATCGTCCGGTACGATAATTAATTTCATCCTGGACGAAAATTTTCCAGAGGACCAGTCGCCACGTACGATAATAAAATTCATCTGGGCGAAAATTTTATAGAGAACCAATCGTCCGGTACGATAATTAATTTCTTCCTGGACGATTAGGACTTAGAAAAAAATTTTCGAGCAAGTTCCTATTCATTCCATGTGCCCTATAGGAGATAACTGTCTGATCGTCCCGTACGATAAAATATCATCTAGTACGATCAGTATAAAATTTTATGATCTCCTTATGTGTGTGTGTATGTTTTTTATTCACTCAATTACAATCACTCCCTTTCAAAATTAATTCAAAGAAAAAATGCAAACTTCAAATTAACAAAGTATCTCATGTTGAATTTGATTTGAAGTTATCGTAGTCTGGAGTCTGATTTTCCTGAAATGTTAGTACACACTAGAGCAAATACAAATCTTCTAAAATTGTTAGGAGATAACTACACATTTGAACGATAATGTTTGAAATCATCAAAACTATTCAAGTTGCAAAAAATATAAATGCATTCAAATAGCAACTATTCTAACACTGGACAATATTAGGATAGTCCAGGATGATTAGTACAAAAATGTACATATCATCCAGGATGATATTTGGATCATCCAGGATAATGTAGATGAGAAATTATGGTATTTCATCCTGACCGATTTGGAAAAATCAAGTATGTCGGCAAACATCAGCCATGACGATAAAAAGATTGTCCAAGACGATATGATTGAGAAATTTAACCATAATTAGTCCTTTAATCACATGATCAATTTAGGCTTAATTTGTATTGGTCATCTTGGATGATCCATATCGTCCGGGATGATTAGAACAAAAACTAAATCTTAAAATCTTGCCTAAATTGTCATTAGCGACTCTTTTTCAAGATCATAAAGGATCGTCCTGGATGATCCAAAATTGCCCAGTACGATTAGTTCAAAACTTGATCTTCTGGATTTGACTAGATCTCACTCCCTTTAGTGTGTGTGTGCATGGTCACCAAGAAAGCATACACCCTTATATGGTTTGACTCAATAAATCAAAAATTACATGAATGAATATTACGAACCCTTTTACAAAATAACATTATTCAACCCAATCCTGAGCTCTGATTCTTTGTTTGATGTTGCATGGTATTCCTGAAATATTAGTATACACACAAACAAACATATATTACACATACAAGTAGACAACAGAAAGTGAGCCATAATATTTATTATCATCAAAAACATAAACTCATAAGCTTGAGTTGTAATAATCTCCCCCTTTTTTATGATGGCAAATATTACTGATTGAATTTACAAAATTAAAAATATTTTCTCCTAATCTCCCCCTCACTAGAATAAAAAATAAAAAAATAAAAAATTGGGGAAGGCAATTATTTTTTTTTTTTTTGAAAGAAATAAAAGATATAAATACAACAGTACGTTCTCCCCCTTTGACATTATCAAAAAGAGAAGGGACACAAAAAAGTCTTAAAAAAGAAAGAATGGATTGACACTGCATAATCCAGTAAAGGTAAAAAATTCAGAAATTATTAATCCAAGCTCAAGTTCTTTAAAAGGATCAAAAACTCTTTAATCCAATATCTAAATCAAGGAATGAATTAGAAAAAGAAATACTAATTTTTTTTAGAAACTCCTTTCATAAAACATATCTCATAGAAGATTAATGCAAAAATTGGTGAATCATCAATCATGATTTTCAAGATCAAGTATCAAAAATATCAAGGGTTTTCTTAAGCTTTCAGTAAAACATAAAAAGTAAGCATACTCTTTGTAGGCTCATTTTATGTCTTTTGTTAGGTTTTTTGTGTACTTTGCGCATCTTTTTCTTTTTATACACTTTGTGTATGTTTCTCAATTTGGCGTCCTTGCGCATCTTTTGATTTGGTATCATTGGCCACTTTTCTTTTTTGATTTGGCGTCATTGGTCTTTTTTTTTTAATATGCTACCTTCCTGTAATTTTAAAAACAAAAGTAAATCCATTCTATTGACACAACGAACTACTTGATTAAAAAAATTATAAGATAGATTCAATAAATTGCAAAAGATTCCTATGCGATAGATAAAATATAGAGAGATTAAAAAGTTCAGTTTCAAAATCCAATTCAAAATATGATGAAGATTTTAAAACAAAATTAAAATAACCTCTTTAAGAAACAGAGATTGAGAGTCAAAATCATGAGTTTCCTTCCTATGATTATTTTTAGAGAAGTCAACCATAACTTACATAAGAATTCAAGAAAAATAAGAGGTAGATTTTTTAATTTTAAAATTTTAATCTCCTTTAATTTTTTTTTTTAAATAGAAAACACTACATAAAAGAAAAAGGAAAAACAAAATTAAAAATTTTAACGAAAAAGAAAATAAAGAAAGAAAAAAAGAGTGAAAAAGAAAAAAAAACACAGAAAAATAAAGTACACAAATAATGGTTTAAACATCATCTTGCTCCTGGTCAGATGATTCAGAAGTTAGGTCTACCCAGGAGATTTTTTGTTTTTTATTATTTATCATTTTTATAATTTACTTAACTTTACCATTTTTTTTGTAGGAACAGTTCTCAAATTTGGGCACTGATTTTTCATATGTCGAGGCTTCCTACATTCAAAGCAAACAACGTTAGAAGAAATCTTAATATTATTACCATTTTTACATTTATTCCACTTTTATTGAGACTTATGCTTAGGTGAACTTTTAATTTGCCTGACAAATTATTGCTTTCGTCACCAACTAAGTCACTTTTCTCCAAATTTTCAGCATTTAACACTATCATCTCTCCTGCATCTAAAAGTCTTTGACTCAAACTTTGCTCGTATGCAATGAGTGAGCCAATCAAATTATCAATAGAATATTCATTCAAATTCTTTGATTCATAAATATCAACAACTTTAGCATCAAACTTATCAAGTAGACAACGTAGAATTTTATTAACTTTTTCAAGGTTTGAATATTCTTTACCTAAAGCATGCAATGATGTCACAATTTGAATAAATCTATTATACATGTCTAAGATCATCTCATAAGGTTTCAAGCAAAATACTTCATAATTATGCATTAAAATATTCAATCTTGATTGCTTGATTTCACTAGTACCTTCGTATAAAGTGTATATTTTATCCCAAATTTTCTTACCAGTAGTGCATATGAAAAAAAACATAAAATCTTTAGAATTTAAAGCACAGAAAAAAAGTTTAATGATTTAGAATTCAATTGAGTATTAATTTGTTCTTCTCAACTCCATTGATTAAAAGAAATATCAGTTTTAATTCTATCTATAATACATGACGGTATAGAATAACTAGTTAAAATCATTTGCAACATTAGAAAATCAATTGCTTGCATGAAAGTAGAAATGCGAATTTTCTAAAAATCAAAAGTAATATTTTCAAATAAAGGTGGTCTGGTGATTGAATAACCATCCGCAAAATTATGATTACAAAAACTAGGCATGGATCAAATTCAAAAGTTTTCAAAAAACTTATTTTTATGAATCCCGCTCTGATACCACTTGAAAGTTCTTTAGAGATGTTAGGATCTTTTGAACTAGCCCAAGGCTAATTAATAGAGAGGTGAATTTATATATTAAAAAATCTTTCGCAATAAAAAAGTCAAACTAAAATCCACCACAAAGAAAATCAAAGTGCAGAAATTAAATGCGGAAATAATAAAAGAAAGAACACACCCGATTATAGTGGTTCGGTCAAACCTTCACATACGTCCACTCCTCAGAGATACCATCCAAGTACTGCACTAACTTAGTGTCTCTCCTTTAGCCCCCACAGCTAGGCGGAGAAACCCTTACAAAATCACTACCTTCCCCGGTGCGGCAAAATAGCCGGGCCCTTTAACACCAAAGAGATCTTCTTCTTCCCAAAACTTCCCTCAAGACGAGCCTTGAATCCGATGGTACTAAGGTGCAAGCTTGCTGTAGTAACCATGTGAAACCCCCTCCACACTCCCTTGAAATGTCCTCCAAGGATCTTCTCCCTCTCTCAAACTCCACCATTTCCTCTCTCCCTTTCAAGCTCTCTCTTCGAGTTTCCTCCAAAAGAATGAAGCTTCAATGGATTCCAAGGATGCTCTTCATGGAAAAGCAAGAGGTCTTTAAATAGATTTTTAAAACCGACATTATCATCCAGGACGATCGCTGGATCGTCCCATACGATATGCATAAAAAGAGAGTTTTCAAAAACCGACATTATCATCCTAAAAACTTAATTTCGGTGCCAAACATCATCCAGGATGATCTCACAATCGCCCTGTATGATGTGCTTAAAAAGAGGGCTTCAAAAATCCTAAAAACATAATTTTGATGCCAGAATCATCCTGGACGATCGCAGGATCATCCAATACGATGTGTAGCATTGGACCTGATAGTCCTGGATGATATTAGGATAGTCCATGACGATTAGTACAAAAAATTTACATATCATCTAGGACAATATTTGGATCATCCGGGATGATGTAGAAGAGAAATTATGGTATTTCATCCTGACCAATTTGTGAAAATCAAGTATGTCGGCAAACATCATCCAGGATGATATACAGATCATCCAGGATGATATGATTGAGAAATTTAACCATAATTTGTCCCTTAATCATATGATCAATCTAGGCATGATTTTTATTGATCGTCCTGGATGATCCATATCATTCGGGATGATTAGAACAAAAATTAAATCTTAAAATCTTGCCTAAATTGTCATTGGTGGCTCTTTTCCAAGATCATAAAGGATCGTCCTGGACGATCCAAAATCATTCAGTACGATTAGTTCAAAACTTAATTTTTCTGGATTTGACTAGATCTCACTCTCTTGAGTGTGTGTGAGCATGGTCACCAAGAAAGCATATACCCTTATAAGACTTGACTCAAGAAATCAAAATTTTCATCAATGAATATTGCAAACCCTTTTATAACATAATAATATTTAACCCAATTTTGAGCTCTAATTCTTTATTTGATGTTGCATGGTATTCCTAAAATATTAATATACATACAAACAAATATATATTGCACATACAAGTAGATAACAAAAAGTGAGCCATAATATTTGTTATCATCAAAAATATAAACTCATAAGCTTGAGTTGCAACACCATTCATACGTACGAAAAGAGGTACGTATAGTATGATAGATGGTTTGTCATGTATGAAAATAATTTTGTACGTACGATCGAATACGATCAAAACAAAATGACTTTTTATAATCATGCAAGTTACGAAGCATCTTTTCATACAGGCTTTTTGACCAGACGATCGTATAGACGAACAGGTGTTCATTCAGGATGAACGATTATTTAAGATCATTTAAAGATGGTTAGGTTTTTCCCCCACATCGAATAACACATGGTTCGTATGTACGAACTAAAAGTTTGTATATACGATTGGTTATAATAACTGATTTTGCCCGTATAATTATCTATATGCATCTAGACGAAGTAATACAAATCATCCATGATGATATAAATATTGTACAATACAATATATATTAAGAAATCAAAACTTTTATGGGATCAGTCCAAAACAATGATTTACATGTTATAGAATTCGTACGAGACAAAAATAATTTTGTATGATACGAATAGAACACTTAGAAAAAATCATACAATCATTCAAAAATAGGAAATCTGATTTTTGAAAACATTTCAAAAACTCACAAAACAAAAAATAAAAATAGAAAAGCACTTACACAAAAATTGAACAACAAAAATAAAAACACATAAGTACACATATCAAGTTTGCAGAAATGTTTTATTAAGCATTAAGATCGATCACCCCAAGCCTTGTTGTTAATGTACTAAAAGTATAAAAAACTTGCGATTTTGTAAAAATATCTTCAAGTTGATTTTCAGTAGAAACATGATTCAATTCAATTTCTCCTTTGGATACATGATCACAAATAAAATGATGAATTATATCTATATGTTTGATTCCAGAATGTTGAATATGATTTTTTGAAATGCAAATAATACTAGTATTATCACAATAAATTAGAATTGTGCCTATTAAAAATCCTAAATCATTCAACTATTATTTCAACCAAAGAACTTGTGTCACACAACTTCCTAAGGCAATATATTCAGCTTCTACAATAAATAGGGATACGAAATTCTATTTTCTACTGGACTAAAAATTAAAGAATTCCCTATAAATTGACAAGTTATAGATGTACTTTTTTGATCAATCCTACAAACTATAAAGTTTGAATCTAAATATCCAATTATTTTAAATAAAGAGCTAAACTTATGATACTAAATCCCTAAGTTCTATGTTCCCAAGAGATATCTCAAAATCTTTTTTACTGTTGTCAAATGTAATTCTTTTAGATCTGATTAAAATCTAGCATACAAACAAACACTAAACATAATATCCAGTCTGCTAGCAGTCAAGTAAAGCAAAGATCCAAGAACTTCCCTAACTTCTTTTGATCAATAGATTTTTCCTTTAGGTCCTTATCCAACTGAACTGGGGAACTCATAGGTGTACTAACATGTTTAGCATTATCTATTTCATACTTTTTGAGGATGTCCTTAACATACTTTGACTAACTAAGAAATATTCTCTCCTCAAATTGATTAATACTAAAACCTAGAAAGTAACTAAGATCTCTCATTATACTCCTCTCAAATTCATTACTCATTATTTTAGAAAAATCAACACAAATATTTTTACTAGTAGATCCAAAAAAGATATCATCTACATAAATCTGAACAATGAGTATATCGTCTCTCAATTTCTTTAAAAAGAGAGTGGTATCCACCCTTCCTTTTTCAAAAGATCTCTCAAGTAGGAAAGTGTTTAACCTCTCATATCAAGCCTAGGTGCCTGCTTCAATCCATATAATGCCTTTTCAATTTAAAAATATGATTTGGGTATTTAGAATTTTCAAAAGCTAGAGATTATTCAACATAAACATCCTCTTGTATCAGCCCATTCAAAAAAAAAAAACTTTTAACATCCATTTTAAATAATTTGAATCCTTTAAAATAAGCAAAGGCTAACAAAACTCTAATTACTTTAAGTCTCCCTACAAGGGAAAAAGTCTCCTCAAAATCAATTCCTTTAATATGATTATACCCCTTAGCCACCAATCTAGCCTTATTTATAATAATAACTACTGATTCATTCATTTTATTTTTAAATACCAACTTAGTTCTAACTATACTTTGATAATTTGGCCTTGCAATTAATTCCCAAACTTTATTTCTTACAAAATTTAATTCTTCTTGTATTGTCAAAATCTAAAATTCATTCAAAAGTGCTTGATTTATATTTATGAGTTCTATCATCAAAATAAAAGCAGAATGATTTACTTCTTTACTTAGTCCATGCTAGTTCTAACACCCTCACTAGGTTCACCTAAAATTAATTCCTTAGGGTGGTTTTTAGAAAATCTCAAATATCTAGGCAATAAATTTTTATTCTCCAAATTTTCTTCCAAATTAATCTTCTTAATCCTTTAAGAGTTATTTTTCAAATCATCTTCTTCCAAAATTGGCTCTCCTAAAATTCTAGATTCATCAAATACAATATGTGTGGTCTTCTCAACTACCAAAGTTCTTTTTTAAAAGCTCTATAAAACTTTCCAACATTAGAGTATCCAAGAAAAATTCCTTCATCTAATTTTGGATCAAATTGTTCAAAGAAAGATTTTTCATTATTATGTATGAATACCTTACATCCAAAAATAAGCAAATGAGATAAATTAGGTGTTCTTCCCTTAAGAAGCTCATAGGGTGTTTTATTTAATTTTGATATAATGTTAACCCTATTCAAAACATAACGTACAGTGCTAACCGCTTCTGTCCAAAATTATTTAGGAAGTGAATATTCAGCCAACATGGCTCTAGCGGCTTAAATTAATGTTATTGTCTTTCTTTTGACTATCCCATTCTGTTAAGGGGTTCTAGGTACATAAAAATTATAATCAATCTCTTTCTCTTTATAAAAAGTCTCAAATTTTTCATTTTTAAATTCACCGCCGTGATCACTTTGTATTGTTAAAATCTCACATCCTAATTTCCATTGAATCTAAGTCAAAAAAATTTTAAATTTCTCAAATGAAAACTTTTATGAAATAAAAATTTAACCCACATGAATCTTGAGAAATCATCCACAATCACAAAACTGTATACCTTTCCTCCTTAATAGTGCTAACCGGTCCAAAAAGATCCATATGAGTAATCTCCAAAGATTTATTAAATCTAAGATTCTTATTGGAATAAAAAGAGGACTTCATCCATTTTCTTAATTGACATGCATCGTAAAGGTGATCCTTAGTAAAGTCTAGATTTTGTATACCTCTAACCAAATCCTTTTTAGTAATTTTCCTAAAGTTTTTTATGCTAGAGTAACAGAGTCTCCTATGCCATAACCATGAATCTTAAGCCTTCTATGAGCAGTACATTTTTTATGAAAAATTTTTGCAAGTTTTCAATCAAACTGATCCACCCACTTTCCTAGTGGTGTTATCTCCATGTGTAACCTTGCCTCCACTTCTGGCTTCCAATGATATAAATTGCTTAGTGTCTCCAGTCATATGCTTTGAGAAACCATTGTTCAGGTACCAAATACTTTCACAAGGATTTATATTAGAGCATTCCTACAAAATAATCAAAAGTTAGACTTGGGAACCCAAACAAGTTTGGGTTCTCCTTTTGGCAAAATAAAACTAGATACATGTATGATATGTCTAGGTTTATGCATCTTATGTTTCCACACTAAATAAGTTTTTTTATTCTAAGTACAAGTGAATGCAATATGTCCAATCATGCCACAGAATAATATTTAACTCCAGGAAATGTTTTTCATAATCTCCTATAGTAAATCTGTCTTTTCCTGGGTTATAAAATTTTTGACCTCAAATTAGGATTTGTAAAATCTTTGAGTGTTGGGGATATGCTATTTTCCTCATGAGCTTTTACTTTTAATTTAAGAAATATGTTTAAATCTTTTAATACATTCTTACTATAATTCAAATAATGCTCTCTACTCTCTAACTCATCCTTAAAATCCTTAAATTCTTTTTCCAATTAAGCATGTGATGATTTTAAAAGAACATTCTTTTTATTCAAGTCATCAAATGTATCAAGTAAACTCATGTGGTTGTTATCTATCAATGTGTGATCTTTCCTAAGGATTTATTTCTCTCTTTGTAATTATAACATTTCTAGATTTAAACTAACATGCACTTTCTTAAGCTTTTTATATGCATCATGAATTCTTTCAAAAACTTCTGACAATTCATTATAAGTCAAGTCACATACCTCTTCTTGATCTAACTGATCAACATTATTATCTATTAAGCACAAATTGGTGACTTCTTCTTCCTTTTTTATTTCTGATGAATCTGAAGCTGAGTCCGCCTAGAAAACTCTCTGAAATCTCTTCTTGCCCTTCTTCACATTTGCTTTCTCCTCTACCTTCTCCTTGCTATGAGTGGCTTTGAGATTAGGGCAATCTAGTTTTATATGTCCAGGTTTCCTGCATTTATAATAAATCACATCATTAGAAATCTTAATATTTTTATTAAACTTACCTTTGTTCCACTACTGGCGTCTTCTCTACTTCCTTTAAGAAAGCGTATGAATTGCCTAGTCATCAAATCAATGTCGTCCTCATCCTTAGGTTGTGATTGATCACTCTGTAATTCTTCCACTTTTAGTGCTATATTCTTCTCATTTCATTATTCTTCTACATCAATCTTTCTGTGACTCACTCCTTGCTCGTAAGTAATTAATGATCCAAAAAATTTATTAATAGAGTAAACATTTAAATCTTTAGACTCTATAATCATAGATATTTTAGCATCATAAGCAGTAAGCAAACAATGAAGTATTTAGGCTGTTTGAAGAGAGAGAAACTCCATTTTTCTAGTTGAAGTAGAATTTTGAATTTTCATCTTCACGATTTTTCTGCTTGACGCAAATGGCGTCGAAGGATCGCTGGAGTCAGGCTCCCAGAGTCTCTGTCAACCTCCATCATCCTTCTCCATCATTACGGAAGATCTAACGACAATTTGATTTGTCTCCACCTACTGTCGGAGACAATGGTCACGAAAAGGAAAATACGTTCTGGTTTAACAAAGAGCGGCCACTGATTATCAAGGAAGGAGCATTTGAAGAAAAGAAGAAGTTTGTTGACTACATTAGCAAAAGAAAACAAATTCTAATTAAAGATTAAAAAAAAGGAATAAATATCCACAAAGACATTCTGATCCGAAAAGAGGATTGTACTCAAGCCTCTTGTAAGAATGCTACTGATGCTTCTAAGTAAGTTTTGTACGGTGATGGAAAAGACAACCAGATAACTGATGATCTGGTTATAGAAGAAGTCAATTTGGTTTCTAAGAAACATGAAGACAAAGACAAAGTTAATCGGAGCTCTGACCTAAACAAAGTTCGAGAATGTGAATCTGGAGATCTTGGGAATTGTATTCAAATAAACAATGTTGAATGTTCAAATCCGATTACTAAAAAATAAGAGCTGAATGCTTGGAAGAAGAAGGATAATATCAAAGTCTCTTATCTTAATTTCGGGAAACATTTTGTGAATGAAGACGGAGCTGTTAAACTTCATGTGGGAAATGAATTTGAAAATTCAAACAGACTTAAGAAGTCTCTGGTGATAAAGATATTTGGTAATAATATCCCATTTAATGTCATTAGCATTGAGTTAAGGAAACAATGGTCCAGCTTCGGCAAATTTCATCTAGCCCAACTTGGTCTTGGATGGGTGCTTTGTGCCTTAGAGAATCAAGATTCTTTGGAAGAAATAATTGCTTCAAGTCCCTGGTATGTCAACGAAAACATAATGGACATGGACAGGTGGTCAGCAGCTTTCTCACCTACTTTATTCAAAGGTCTTACAGCCCCAATTTGGATCCGCATGCCAAATCTTCGACTTCAATGCTAGGATGAATTGAATGTTTAGAGAATTGCTTCCATGGTGGGGGTTCCTTATTTGATCGATGGAAACATGTTCTAGTGGTCTAGAAGAGAGTTTGCAAGAGTTTGTGTAAGAATCAAACTCGAAGAGAAGTTACCCATTGGTGTTTGGGTTGAAGGAGAACTTGGTAAACTTTACTAGAACATTCAATATGAAAGGCTGCCAACATTTTAATTCAAATGTGGTAAATTTGGTCACTTAAGGGAGGAATGTTTGAAGAAATCTTCTTCAAATGGATCTAAACAAGTTACTGAAGCTCAAACCAGTGAAGGCATAGTGGGAGCTGGAGATACAAGCAAAATTATTCAGAATCAGGTTCATGTTGATAATGGCAAAGAAGATGGCTATGGTCCTTGGATTCACGTGGACTACAAAACTAAGAAGATTCATAAGAAAGTTCCTGGGAGCAAGGAATTATTAAAGGCCAAATCCAGTTTGGAGGGGAAATCAAAAGAAGTTGTTAAACCAAGCAGTATAATCAGTGGAACTATTGGGAATATTTTGTTTAAACAAAATGCATCTTATTTAATTAGCTTGAGTCAGAAAGAAGGAGATGTTGTTTCAAAATCCAATCCTACTGTAGAAATCTGCTGTGATGTAGTGGGTATAAGACCTGGAGAGGTTTTTGAGGATAAGATTCTAGATACAACAAACAAATTCAAAATTCTGGGAATTACAGTAGAGGAAGTTGAAATAATTGAGGAAAGTTTATAACCAAAGGAACATGAAGACATTCAGACATAGACAGTTGATGTTGTTTCTAAAGTTTGTGAAGATATCCCTTCAACTGTTAAGAAGAGAGGAACAAAAAAGTTAAAAAATCTGGGACCAATCAGCCTTAAGACAAGGGGCAGGAAAAATGAAGAAGAGGCTAAGGAGAAAGGGGGAATTAATTCCCCTCTGATCCAAAAATGAATTCCATCCTATTTTGGAATTGTAGAGGAGCCAAGAAAAAGAGGGCTTCTCTCTACCTCAAGGAGGTGGTTAAAGATCAAAATGTAAATTTTGTTGGGCTATTGGAGACTAAACTAGTCTTTATTGAGAATAAAGATGTGGAATCTTTGATTGGCACTGGTTGGAATTTCAACTATGTTCCGTCAGCAGGTCTATCTGGAGGCATCCTAGCTATGTGGAGAAGCAGCCAAGCTAAACATGATTGAGTCTTCATCTCAATTCATTATAGGTGATTTGGATATCCTTCAAAAGGGGATATGGAGAGTAGCTACTATATATGGCAGAAAAGATGTGTATAATAGAAGATTTCTTTTGAATGGCTTGGAAAAACACATAACCAATGATTAGCCATTGGTGATCGGTGGATATTTCAATTGTCTTTTGACTAAAGAAGACAAGATTGGTGGTAGGAAATTCACCTTCTCTTTGGGGCCGAGAGAGATGAAATAGTTTATAACTTCCAAATGATCTTCATGAGCTTATGTTCATTGGTCCTAGACTGACCTGGAGCAATAATAAGAAAGGCTATGATGGGATAATGGAAAGACTGGATCAAATTTTGGTCAATGCTGCAACTGTGAACTGTAATCAACAGATGTTTGTTAAACATCTTCCCAGAATTGCATCTGATCACTGTCCTATTCTCCTCAATACTTTAGTATTTCCTTCAAACAGTAAAAGAGCTATCAAATTTGAGGATGTGTGGGCTTCGTATCCTGCATCTTTTGTTGTTGTGAAAAAAGCTCGTATGAGAAGAGACTCAGGATCTCCAGCTGAAATTCTGAATTATAAGTTCAAGAGGACTCTCAAATCATTATTCTTTTGGAATAAGGCTAAGCACAAAGAGTTTAATCATATGAAGGATTTGCTCAAAGAAGAAATTCTGATTCTTCAAACTAAAGAATCTGAAGTTGGTATGCTTTCCATGGATGATTATTCTATTCTGAAATTTAAAATAATTGAGCTCAACTCTACTTTGGCTCGGTTAAACACTTGGTGGAAACAATGATCCAAAGTTAAATGGATTGGTGAAGGAGATCAAAATTCAAATTTTTTCACTCAATAGCAAGTGCTAGAAAGAACTACAATCTCATTCATAGCATAAAGGATGGCAACGGGATCATGGTGGAAAATCAGAACCAAATTGAAGACATTTTGTTACAATTCTTTAAAGACAAGTGGCGAGATAGAAGATGTATACTTGAAGGTTGGCCGAATGTCCACTCTATTCTGGATGAGGAAGATAAGAGTCAGTTAAACAGAGAATTTAGTTTTGAAGAAGTGGAAAATGCTATTAAAGATACCACGGGAGGATCTTCTCCAGGTGTTGAAGGTATTTCTTCTTCTTTTCTAAAAAATTATTGGCCTATTAATAAAACCGAATTCTGGGAAGCAATGAGGATTTTTTTTCAAAACTGCTAATATGAATGAGGATTGGAAGAGAACTTTGATTATTCTGATTCCCAAAATTAACAATCCTATCTTTGCTAATAACTATAGGCATATTAGTCTTTGTAACACGGTGTACAAAACTGCTTCCAAAGTTCTTCTTAGCAGATTAAAATGCATTATTCCAAAATTAATCTCTCTTGAACAAGCTGTGTTCATTAGAGGGAGATCTCTTCAAGACCATATTTTGATTGCTCATGAACTTATTCATAAGTTCAGATTCTCTAAAGCTTCTAAAGGGCTAGTGTCTACTAAATTAGACATAGAACAAGCATATGACTCAATGGGGTGGCCAACTCTTCAAAAAATTCTTTCTTACTTTGGTTTTCCTGATTTCTTCTCAAAGCTTATTTTAGAATGTGTTCAAAATCTTGCATTCTCTATTTTAATTAATGGTACTCCTTCCAACTGGATCAAAGCTAGGTGCGGCTTTAGACAAGGGTGTCCCTTGTCTCCTTACCTTTTCATTTTATGTTCTCAGCTTCTTTCTAATGCCATAACAGAAAAGGATGATTTTGGTGTTCAGGTTAGCAGTAACAGCCCAAGAATTTTGCACTTATTATACGCTGATGATATCATCTTCTTTGCTGAAGCTAAACTCAAAAATGTGAGAACTAGAAAAGGTATTGTGGTTGGACGGGCCAAAAGGTGAACATAAGCAAATCCAGTATACTTTTTGGGAAAGCAGTCTCTAGCTTGAAGAAGAGAAAAATTAAAGACATATTGGGGTTCAAAGAAGTGAAGGAACTCAATTACTTGGGAACAAAATTGGCTTTAAAGAGGATGTCTAAAGTGGATTTCCAATTCATATTGGACAAAATTCTGAAGAAGCTTAACAATTGGGGTATCAAATTCATCTCATTAGCAGGAAAAATTACATTGGTTAAGTATGTAATTTTATTTATCCCCTCACTCCATTCAACTGTATCCTTAGTACCGAGAACTGTTCTTCAAGAGGTGGAGAAGCTTTACAAAAATTTCATTTGGGATAAATCTAATGAAGATCATGGATTGCACTATGTTAGCTGGAAGAAGATGTGCAATCCAATGGAACTAGGCGATAGAGGAATTCATTCATGCTTGAGCAAAATGGGCCCTCTAAGAGCTAAACTAGCTTGGAAGTATATGAAAGAAGATGATTCCTTATTGCATAAATATTTGTTTCCAAAATATGGTTCCTTTTGGGTTGCTGAAAATAGAAACAAATCAAATTCTGTTGCATGGAAAATTATAAAAGATGGAGGTAAATCCTTGAGAAGTATTATGAGATGGAATGTATCAAATGGTCACTCTATTTATGTTTTTGAAGACACCTGGATTTGGGACAAATGTTTAAACAAATGGCCTACATTTGTTAACTCTCAAGAAGAATCGGCTGATGCTTTTAGAGTGGAAAATTTAATTTCTGAAAATCAATGGAGTAATTCCTGATCTTAAGAAATATTTCGGTAAGGAACTGATGGATTTAATCTGTAGGATTGATATCAATCCGGATTTGATTGAAGACCAATTTGAAGTCATTCACATGGAATCTGGAAGAACTATTACTTCCATGGCAGCTGATTAAAATGCTGATAAATCAAATGACATGGTTGAATGGAAATGGTTGAAAAAAGCAAAACTATGCGCCAGAATAGATAATTTCTGGTGGAGAGTCTTAAACAATGCCTTGCCTACCAATGCTTTTTTATCTTACAGAAGAATACATATGATATCTAACTGTCCTAGAGACTATACTGAGGAGGAGAATATTAGCCATATAATTTGTAAATGCAAGAAGATTGTAGATGTTATTCATCAATTGAATGAATGGGGCTTTTTCATTCCTCTATTCGAAAACAAAGAAAAGATGTATAATTGGCTATCTGCTCAAAACATATTTCTCTCTATCTTACTTTGCAATGCAGATTATTTTACGTGGAAGGACATGAATGAAATTGTTCATGGGAAGAAGGAAAGAAGTTCTTTTTATATAGCTGCTGAAGATGTTAGATATGCAGGAGTTCACAATACTCCGAATAATGTCAAAATGGGACGGTTGAGTACCAATCAGCATTTTCTATTTGAAAATTGTTGGTATTATCCTCCTCCCAATTGGATCAAGGTAAATGTAGATGCTACTTTATTTCATTCTTGTAAAGGAGGTATTGGAGGAGTGGCTAGAGATCACAAAGGTAGATTTATAGCAGCCTATGGTATATCTCATATGCATTGGGATATTACTTATTTGGAGTATCAAGCTATAGCTTCAGTCAAAGAGATGATTAAGGATCAGGTGCAGGATTTCTAGGCATTATCATTGAGAGAGACAATTTGAATGTTATCAAGCTGATCCACAAATCTTTCAAGAAGGGAGGACGAGGTATGTAATAGCTTTCTTTTGTGGAAACTTTTAATTATGTTATTTTCAACCATGTCAGAAGAAATTGAAATAAGTTAGCGGATTTATATGCTAACTTTGCTGTTTTTTCTTCTTTCTTTTGGGATGATTTAATCCTTGACAAGATTCCTTCTTCATTTATCAATATTTTGAAGAAGGAATCTACTGCTTGTATTCGTTAGGGACTTCTTTTAGTCCCTTATTTTCTTTTCTATAGAATTTACTTTATGCTTCTTCTTCAAAAAAAAAAAAAAAACAATGAAGTATTTTATTCACTAATTCAGCATTCGTTAATTCCCTACCTAATGCATGCAAAGAAGTGACTATCTGTATGAATCTTGTATACATTTTAAAAATGGATTCATTTGGTTTCATGCGAAATAATTCATAGTCATGTAATAATATGTTTTGTCTATATTATTTTATTTTATTAGTCCCTTTATAAGTAATACAATATCTATCATATATGTCCTTTCCACTTTTGTAAGTGGAAACCCGTATATAATCTTTTGACTTAAGTGCACAAAAGAAACTATTTAAGCATTTAGCATTTAACTGTGCTAAGTCACATTTTTCTACAGTCCAATCAGCAAAGGGTATTTCAACTCTAATGTCATTAACCAATCTACTTAATTTTGTATACCATTCTTGAACTAAAATCCACATGCGATGATCTAGTGATTGCAAAAAAGTAGACATGCATGTTTTCCAAAAATCAAAATGAATATTGTCAAATAACGGAGGTCTAGTGATCGAATACCCTTCAGGTATGTTTTGATTTCCAAAAGTAGTTATTCTAATTTTTTAAAAAGTGTTCTAAACTTATGATTTTGAAATAAAGCTCTAATACCACTTGTTGAAATTAGATTAGATTGTTAAGCCTAAGCTATTATCCCAAGTCTAACCAAGAGGGGGGTGATTTAGTAATTTAAAAAATTTCTTGGATTTAAAATTTAAAAGCTGTTGAAAATTTAAAGCAATTTAATTATAGTTACAAAATAACATTTCAATCATAGATAAATAACTTGCAGTAAATAAATACATAATTAAAAAGACACAAAGAATTATAGTGGTTCGGTCAAATATGACCTACATCCACTCCCTGAAGACTCTCTCTTTAGGTATTGCACTATTACCAAAGTGACTCTCTTTTTGCCATTGCAGTAAGGCAAACAAGCCTTTATAAAAACCTCTCTTTCACTAATCCCCGGTGTGGCTGAGAATCGTCATCCTTTTACACTCTCCAAATGTCAACATAGAACTATCATCATTTCACACTCTCCAAGTGTCGGTATATAATCATCGTCCTTTTACACCCTCCAAGTGTAAGCAAAGAACATTCATCCTTTCACACCCTCCAAGTGTTGGTAGAGTACTGGATCTTCTTCAAAGATCTTCACATGAACACTCTAGAAAGATAAGAGGAAGAGTGATAACCAAAATTACAAAGAAAACCTTGTGAACCCTTCACACTCAACTTGCAAGAAATCTCTCTCAAACACTGTATCACACTCTCTCTTTCAATTATCCTAAAAAAAATCATGAAGATAAGACTTTTTCATGTCAGTTTTAGTGTACCTTTTATACTAAAGACATGATAAACTATCTTAAAATTTGAATTTTTAAATTTTGAGTCTCCACAATCATATAGTACGATCAGAGTTCGTACATATAAATAGTTCAAAAACTATTATGTACGAACCTATTGTGAATATGTATGAAATCATTTTGTACACGATCATCATCCAGTATGAACCATATTCATTCGGTACGAACAGTTAGAAAATTTTTCAAGTTCATCGATATGAAAAGGAACCCCATAATTTCGTACTCTAGATGGCGTACAGATGATGATGTCTCATCCTATAGGATCAGTTATAAAAATTTTTAAATTAGTCTGAATGAAATATTGGGACATAATGGGACCTCACAATTTCATACTCTGAAAGGTATGAATGAACTGGGTTTGTACTCTATGAACTGGGTTCTTACTGTATGAACTAGGTTCGTACTATACGATCCATACTTAGAAAAAATTTTATTTTAGCTAAAAAGGACCCATCCATTTCTTATTCTAGAAGGCATGTATGAACTAGGTTTGTACAGTACGATCCATACTTAGAAAATCTTTCATTTTTATTCATTCGACAGCTCATCGAGGAAAATAACTAATCAGATTATCCCGTATGAACGGATATCGTATAGTATGATCAGTTTAAAAATGTGAACTTTAAAACTCTCCCTCGGTGTGTGTGTGGTCAGTTACTCAATTATAATCAGACTCTCTAAGACTCAATAAAATGAAAAATATAAACTTCAATTATAATAAACTCTAGACGATTTGAAGTCTTTAACAATCTGAAGTATGATTTCTCTGAAATATTAGTACACACAAGAGCAAAATAATTCATTTAAAATATGTTAGGAGAAATAATAATATTTGGAATTATTAAAAATATACAAGTTACAAGAATATCAAACAGGCAAGAACTAAGTAGAACCTATCTCAACAATTGTTACATGCTTTTATAGTTATATATTAATGTTTATAGTGATTGAATAATTACATGCATGCTATTTTTAGTATCTAACATTGATTTCAATTGTAGGTTATGACAACCTACTGAGCTTTTATCTCACTCTATGATTTTACAGGTTTTTTGGTAAGAGCCGGGATCCAATGGAGTGCGGGTAAATAGGGGATTCAAATTTTATTTTGTTTCTATATTTTTAATTTGCATTCTTTTGTAGATAGGAATTTAAAAAATGTTATTGAATAAAATATTGATCTCTTAGATTTTGTTATGAATTTTGAGAAATGAATATTATTTTATACTTTGATGTATATAATTTTTAGTTATTTCCATTGGATTGATCTATGTGGATGAATTCATAGAATCTCTAGTTGATTAATTAAGAGATTACAACAACAACAACATCAAGCCTATGTGCAACTACATGGGGTCAACTACATGAATCCTTTTTCTTGGTTATGTCCTGTTAAAAGTCAAATTCACATTTAAATTTAATAAGAAAAGACCATTTCTAATATTCTCTAACCAAATCTTTATAGGTCAACCTCTGACTTTCTTAACATAAGTCAAATCTAATACCTCTACTTTCCTAATCGGGTCATCAAAAGGTAGTCATTTTATATGATCAAATCATCTAAGGTGACTCTATCTAATTTTATCTTCCACTGGAGCTACTCCAACCTTCTCATGAATAAGCTCATTTTGAATCCTATCTCTAAGAGTAAAGCCACTCATACACCTAAGCATCCTCATCTTTGCAACACTTAACTTATTATTATGCTTCTCTTTTAATGGGCAACATTCAGCACCATAATGCATTACTGGTCTCACCACCATCTTATAGAATTTTCCCTTAAGTTTGAGGGGTCTTTTCTATCACACAATAAGCCCAATGTATTTCTCCACTTCAACCATCCAACTTGAATTCTATTGATAATATCCCCATCTATTTTACCATCACTCTGAACAATAGATCCAAGATATCTAAAAAGTGTACTCTTATTAATGACTTGATCACCCAAAGTCATAATCCCCTCTCTTGGTCTATTACTACTAAAATTACACTCAATATATTTAGTTTTATATCTCAACTAAAAACCTTTAGACTCTAAAATTGTCCTCCATAAGTCAAGTTTACCTTTAACTCTCTCTCTAACCTTATCAATAAGAAGATTATCATCAGCAAAAGCATACACCAAGGTACATCATCTTGCAAATGTCTAGTGAGACATCCATTACTAAACCAAAAAGATATGGGATTAAGGCTGATCCTTGATGTAATCTAACTGAAAAGAAAATACTTGGTCAAACCACCTTGTATTTGAATACAAGTTATATCTCTTGCATACATATCTTTAATGATTTGAGTATAAGAGTTATTAACTCCTTTCTGTTTAAGAACCCTCCATAGCACTTTTCTTGGAATATTATCATATGCTTTATCTAAATTGATAAATATCATATGTTGATCCTCCTTATTCTCCTATATTTATTTATTAAACCACTAAATAAATGTATAGCTTCCATAGTAGACCTACCCATCATGAATCCAAATTGATTTTGAGAAACGTTAGTATCGCACGATAATCTACTCTCTATAACTCTCTCCCATAGTTTTAAAGTATGACAGATTAACTTAATTCCTCTATAATTTTCAAAATCATATGCCTCACCTTATTCTTAAAAATTGGAATTAAGATAATCATCATGTACAAAAACATTTCATATTGATTCATATAACGTTCATACGTATGAATATACGATCGTACTGTACAATCGTGTATGCTCAAAATTGAAAATTTTAGTTTTATGTACAATTTTTTATGTCTTTAATATAAAAGATCCTCTAAAAATGATGTGAAAAAGTATTGTCTTCATGATTTTTTAAGAGCAAGTGAAAGAGAGAGTGTGGGAGAGTGTTTGAGAGAGATTTCTTGTAAGTGGAGTGTGAAGGATTGACAAGGTTACTCAAAGATAAGGATCTCTTTGTATTTTTGGTGATTACTCTTCTTTTTCTTCTTTCTAGTTGCTCGTGAGAAGATTTTTAAAGAAGATTTGATTTTCTGCCAACACTTGGAGAGTGTGAATAGATGACAATTTTTTTTCGACACTTAGATGCTGTGAATAGGCGACAGTTCTTTGCCAACACATGGAGAGTGTGAAAAAATGACGGTTCTCTATCGACACTTGGAGAGTTTGAAAGGATGATGATTCTCTACCACATCAGGGAATGGTGGAAGAGATGTTTTTGTAAAGACTTCTCCGCCTTGTTGTGGGGGCAAAAGGAGAGACACTTTGGTAATAGTGCAATACCTAAAGAGGGAGTCTACAAGGAGTGGATATAGGTCGTGTTTGATCGAACCACTATAAATCTTTGTGTCTTTTAATTTCTTTATTTATTTATTTCAAGTTATGTACTGTGGTTGAAAAGTTTATTTTAAACTTAAATTAACTTTCTTTGAGAATCAAAATGGCTTTCTATTTAAAAAATCTAATAGATTTTTTAAATTATCAATCCCCCCCCCCCTCTTGGTTAGCTTTGGGACAATAGCTAAGGTTTAACATCCTATACAGAATCAAAACACTTCACTTGAACTAAATCCTTACTACTGCTATCTCTTTATTTGGATAACTTATACATATATATTTCTCCCTCCTTAGTATCTAATTTATTATATAAATCATTAAAAACTAAGATCTTTGCATTGCATATTGCTTTCTTAGATTCCTTAAGTGCATCTTTATATATTTCTCAATTATCAGAATTTTTATATCTAAACTAATTTTTATAACAAATATTCTTATTTTTTATCTTTTCTTGCACACTTGAATTCCACCACCCACTATTTTTATTATAAGGAGCATTTCCATTTGATACTCCAAGCAAATCTTTTGCAATATTCTTAAATTCACTAGCCACTTTTTCCCATATAACATTAGTATCCTCATGCACAGACAAAATCTTATGATCTAAAATCTTACTCTCAAAATTATTTTTATTAATATTCTTTAAATGTCCCATCTAATCCTAAAATATTTTTCACTTTATTTTTATTTTCTACCCCTTTATCTTAAAGTTTAAAATTAATAAATAATATTGGGTACATAAATTTTCACTCAAAATAACTTTACAATGTTTGCAATCTAAATGATCTAATTTTTTAATAAGAAAATAATCAATCTGAGTATTACTATAACCATTTTTATAAGTGATGAGATGATCATCTCTTTTCCTAAATAAGGTATTAGTAATTAAAATTTCATAAGCTAAAAAAAATCTAATATGATCTTACCACCTTTATTTGTCATTCCAAACTCATGACCACTATGAATGCTTTTAAAATCATCTACCTCTCTATCAAAATTTCAACTTAAATATCCTCTAAACAACTCTTTCTTCAAAAGGAATGTTTTGTAATAGTTTTTCTAAGTCATTCCAAATTTTTAATTTTGAACTCATATCCAAACATACTTGAGGACCATAAGCATTTATAATATTAACAATCTTAGCATCAACAATAATCTTTAAATGTATAATTTCATCTCCAATTATATTAATTTTTATAATATTATCCTTCAAACTCTTATCTATTATCAACCTATCCTATTTTAGTATGACTCCTACCCAAATATCATAGTTTAAATCCTAAATTATTAATCTCCTTAGCCTTCTCTCCAACCCTATTAGTTTCATGAATGCATAGAATATTTATCTTCCTATGAATCATAATATCTAATAACTCCATTAATTTTTCTATAAGGGAACCTATATTCCAAGTTCCAATACTAATTTTAGTTTCATGGACTAGCTTCTTTGATTACATTCATCCTTGATATGGGAACCCTTGCCTATTTAAAGCTACACCCGAGCACCGGTGTAGCGGCTCTTGCACACTTGTTGCTATCTTCAAGCCATACAATAGAAAATTCTTCCAAAATTTTATCTTTGTGTGTTATAGTTGGTATCGGGGCTAAGATTATTATAAGAATTGAATTGTATTAGAACTATAGGAAATGATTAAGATTGGTAAAAATGGTTAGTATTCTAATTTATTTTCTTTGTAATCATTCCATGTATATGAGTGATTTATTATCATTTTATAGGAAAGAAAACTATATTGAGTGCAATGGATCCACCTGAAGTGAGAAATAAAGAGTGTAGTAGCCCTAATGAGTTTGGATAGCATAATACAGCTTGTCAATTTGATAGCACTGCTAATAAGTGATGGATATAGTAGATATAATTGGAGTAATGAGACTAAAGAAGATAAATATTTCCATATGTATCTTTAGTTGAATCTCCAATTATGCAAGAGACCTATAGAGCTGCACGTAGTAGGAGATTGGCTACAGGATATAGAATATATTTGATAGTATGCAGTGTATAGAGAATGGGAAATTAACACTGATAGTATTTACATTTGAAGGAGAAGTTGAGATATAGTGGATAGGATAGCAAAGAGAAAAATCTTAAGAAAGAAGAATGCATATATTACCTAGGTAAAATTTTTATTATCTTTAGATACTAGTTAATTCCTCTATTAGCTTGATAGTAGATGTAGGAGGCTTTCATGAGATTGGGGTAGGGGAATAGAATAGTGATGCAGTATGAAGCTAAGTTTTTTATACTTTCCAGGTATGCACCCCAACTAGCCAGTACTATTGAGAAAAAATGTTACAGGTTTCTAAAAGGATTGAAGGGTCAGTTGAAGCATCCTGTAGTGACATAGAGGATTAAGAATATTTTAGAGTTAGTGGAAAGACTAGGACTAGTTAAGAATGATTTGGCTATTCCTTGGTTCATATACAACATAAATAGGAAGAGACCTGGTGAGGAAGTTATTAGAGGAGAAAGTGTTTAGAAGAGAAGCAAGTTTATTTAAGTTAGGAAAAGACCCATGGTACCAGCTGGTATTATATAGCTGCATCTGATGTGGTAGAATACATGTGGGATAGTATTATCTTATTACTAGATAGTCATTTAGATGTGTTTAGTATTGATAAGGGATGATAGATTGCCTATAAAGAGGATTTAGGGAGAGATCTGGGTCCAGGATAGATCAATCTAAATAACCATATAGCTAGAGACTTGTAGGATCTAAACTTCTAGTCAAGGTTCTATGAGCTGGATAGATGGAAGGCATGTGAGTGAGAGACCTAGGTAACTCACATAATCAACGATGATAGCACCCAATACTATCATGGGTATACATTTTTAGTCAACAGAAAGTAAGATATGCTCCAAAGAGGTTCAGTGGTATATGTTTTCTTTGGAATATCATTATTTTGATTGAAATGCATTAAAATTGATTGATTTACATTCATATGATTTAATGATTGACATGCATATTAACTGATATGCACAATTGATTTAATTTAATTGATAAATGATAAGATTTATAGTTGATATGAATGATTCATGTGACTATTGATTAGTGATCTATATTGAGAAATGTCAAGTTAGATATTTTTCTAAGGAGGTAGATCGTAATAGCCTATATTTTGAACCAGTCAAATAATAATTTAGAAGTTATTATAACTCTAATTTATAAACCATCTTTGATAAACATATATATTATTATGCCTTAATTATAATAATTTTATATGCAATGTAGATATGAAAATAATTAGTTTCCTATTTACTTGTAATTTCTTTATAAATTAACATATATAGGTACAAGTGAATTTTCTTGGATTGTTAGGCATCTGTTTTATAAACTGATTTCACTTGAGTCTTATAAATATGCTAGGCTAATTTTTGAATATTTTTTTCTAATTTTTAAAGCTCCATATTTGAAGATATAAAGAGATTTTTAAAAATTTTATGGTAAAAACTAAATAATTGGCATACTTACCAATGTATTCTTTAGATATTTTATTATAAAAATTATTGCCCAGTTACAAAACTTTATAAATGGCATTTTAGTTTTATTTTCCTTAAGCCACTAAGGAGAATAGGGAAAAAGGGAAAAAAAATAGAGGAGGGAGGAGAGAAGAGCTGGGGTTTTGAGGTCTTTAGCCATTTTTGTTGGTCGATTCAATTTAAAAAATTGCACACCTCAAGATAAGCTACTGTTATCATACCTCTAATTTTAGTGATTTTGCTTATTTTTTCTTTTTTTTATTTTAATTTGGTGAGAATTTGTAAAATTTATGATATCTCAATTTTTTTGCTAACTTCCACCATATAACCTTTAATATATTATAGATTTAATCATTCTGCAAATATTAACATGATCATATTAAATTTTTACTAGGTATTTTATATTTAGAAAAAATCTCTAATTTGAAAATTTTAAATAAATATAAATTTGGAGAAATAATTATCAAAACTTCATAATACTAGTATATGACATGCATACTTTCTATAATTTATCTGTTGTGATTATATATATGTGAAAAATGAGAATACTAATTTTTCTTATGAATGTAACTAGTCATGATTTGTATGTATATTTTATATGCACTAGACTGATGTAATGAGCTGAATATTTAGCTTAATATCACTTATTTTATTATGTTATACATGTTAAAAAATATGCATACGTAAGAAAGGCTGGCCAGAAATAATTAACATATTCAAATTAGTTGGGGACATATTATCATGTATAAGAGGGTGGGCTGTTGGACTTTCCATTAAAATATGGTTTATGATATAAACCTAAATCATATGAAAATGGAGACATAAGGAGACACATTGATATGATATAATATCATATGCCAACGGGAAAGAAGTGATGACTACTAATTTAAAAGCCACTTGACTTAAATGACTTGTGATATGATTGATATATTTGAGACTGAATTATATAGAGTTGGAATTTATGATTGGATATAGGGAAAATATGATAGATAACTAGATGCATTATTTTCCTTATAGTGCTTGCATATGCATATAATAGGAATATATATATATATATATATATATATATATATATATATATATATATATATATATATATATATATATATATATATATATATATATATATATATATATATATATATATATATATATATATATATATATATATATATATATATATATATATATATATGATAAATTGTACAATTGACATGACATGGTTTGCATAAGATGTAGGCTATGATTTATACAAGTATCTGATAAGTCTAAAAAAAGATACAAATGTATTTAATATATATGTATCACCTGATTTATAGAATATACATATATAGCATTGACGCTATATTATATGTTTATGAAAATGACAGGCATAAAAATTTCTTGAACTGAGATAGATAGAAATGATTCTATAACTAATGAATATAGAAATGATAGGCTCCCCTTGTTTATGTTTATAAATTATTGATCACTTCTCTTAAGTATACAATTGTGTTGATGTTGACTAACCATATAACTAATTATTGTTTCATTGATTGTTTCATGCTTTTACATATGTTCATACTTATAGTGATTGAATGATTACATGCATATTATTTTTAGTCCCTTGCATTAATTTTAGTTATAAGTTCTGGTAGCCTACTGAGCTATTAGCTTACTCTATAGTTTTACATATTTTCATGAAGGTGTTGGGATTAGTGGAGTGAAGACAAATAAGGGATTCAGGTTTTTTTTTTTTTTTTTTTGTATTTTTAGTTTTCATTTTTTGTAATTAGGAGTTTAGAAAGTTAGATTGAATGAAATTATTTATCTCTTATCTTCTGTATATGTATTTTGATGACAGAATATAGTTTTATATTTTGATGTATATAATTTTTAGTTGTTTCTGTTGGAATAATATATGTTGATAAATTCATATAAGCTCTGGTTGATTAAATAAGAGATTAAAAATAGGTATTTCTTTCAAAATTTGATCTTGGTGTGTTACACCTATGGACCTAATGATTTGATCAATTGGCTAATATATGAAGTTGATTGGACCTTTGTTGAGTTATGTAACTATACTAACCCCCAATTATGTTTAATTTAGATTAGCCTAATTGAATTTGGATTCAATTCAAATAATGAGCTAACTTTGATTAGGTGAAATGGTTTATAGACAAGCAGTCATTAGAAACCAAGTCCTTGTAAAATCAATTTAATGGTTGGGCTAATTAGGAATTAAAGAGCTCATAGCTTAAGTCTAAATAAATGGGCTTTCGATTGATTATACCCTATTTATTGTAAGAAAGAAATGTTTTATACTTTCTTGCCACGTGTTTTCTCCTCAGCCACACTTTTGTAACCATCATCTTGTATCATTTTCTATATATAGTAGCTACTGTAATAAGATTTGATAAGCTTCTCAATATTTTTATTGTTATTCTTCTTATTCTTTACGTTATCAAAGTTATCATGATATCAGAGCCTTGATTTCTCCTCTATCTTCATTTTTTCTTTCTTTTCTCTCTCTGTTAAAATCTTCTCATGAATCATTCTTCAAAGATGTTGTCTTCAAATCAATTTGGTACTATCGCTTCAGGTTTATTCACTTCATCTCCGTTGATCTCGTCGTCGCTCAAGTTTCTGATGAGTAACATCAGGAACGTCATCGATCAACCTCTCACAACCAATAACTATCCTCTTTGGCATTCTCAAGTTATTCCATGCAAATGGATATGATGAATTCTTAGATGGCTCCACCATCTCTCCGTCAAGAACTATCATCAATGATACAAGGTAGCTTGTATAAAATCGTGATTACATCAATTGGTTTTTATTGGATCAAAACCTTATTGCAACTCTATATTATGTTATCTACCCTACCATTCTTTCGTATATGCTCTCGGTTGAGCATTGCACTAAAATCTGGATGACAATAAATCACCAGCTGAAGTCCAATATCAGATCAAGAATCATATAACTCAAACATGAGTTGCATTATCTATCAGTGAAAGGTAAAACTATGACTCAGTTGACTCCTTAGTTGCAACTGGAGCTCCCCTTGATGTTGAAGATGTGATCCACTATACGCTTGATGGATTTCCGCCCACCTACCAGGCGTTTGAAACTGCAATCCACACCAATCTTCAACCATTGAGTTTGGATGATTTGTACACACTTCTATGCAGTGAAGAACTAAATCTCATGCATGAAACAATGTGCGACCTTCAATCTCTTCAAATTTTTAGCAACACCCTGGCTCTCCCGATGACTCGTGGTTGTGGCCGAGGAAGATCAAATCAGTCTTGCAGATGTAATTCTTACAACAATTGTTTACCTCCAAATTCTTCAACTACCATCCATGGAGGAAAATCATCAAGATTCCCATCAAATTGCCAAATATGTGACAAATTTGGTCATTCTTCTATAAAATATTTGCATCGGCATAACGATTAATACAATTTAGAACATCCAAGCACAGCCTTATTCACATCACCTTCCCTAACCATACCAAATGAATGCTATCTTGATAATGGTGCCTCTACATATTTAACTTCAGATTCTAGCCATTTTCAATCTTTGCAAGCTTATACCGGCTCTAACCAAGTTATTCTTGGTAATGAACAACAACTTCCCATTCATAATATGGGTAAAGGTATTCTTCCCACTCCTCAAGGTAGCCTTCAATTATCTCATCTCAATCATGTTCCAAATATTTCCTTCAATTTATTATTGGTTCATAGATTTGCTACTAATAATAATTCTCTCATAACATTTTCTTCTCGTGGCTATAAAATAAAGGATCATAAGACCTGCCAAATTCTTCTCACGGGTTCGTGTATTAATGGACTTTACCCATTTCATGTTCAGTCTTCCACTTCTCCTCCAACATTTGAGCTTGATCTCCTCTCAGTTCATGCTGTTCTGGATCTTTGCATTGAAGACTTGGCCACCCCTCTGCACATACTTTTTCTTATTTAGCCAAGAATTTTCCAAACATTTGTATTTCCTCATCTTCTTCTATCTGTAATTCTTGTCGGATGGCTAAAAGTCATCACTTACCTTTTCTTGTTTCACAAAATGTTAGTACTTCTCCTTTTTCTTTAGTTCATTCTAAAATTTGGGGACCTTCCCCATCTACCTCTACACATGGTTTTCGATATTATGTTTCCTTTATATATGATTTTTCAAAATTTACTTATTTACAAATATAAAGTTCTTACTACCTTTCTTGCATTTCAAAGAATGGTTGAACGACAATTTAATACTCATATTTGCATTCTTTGCATAGATTGGAGTGGTGAATTTCTTAACAATAATTTTAAAATTTTTTAAAAGAATCTTGGAATCATTCATCAATTTTCGTGTCCATTGTTGACCTCATTTTTCTTTTATCTTGATTTTCCCTTGAGCGAATTTCAGTAAGTTGATCGAGCCTCGTCGAGCTCAATTCAATCCAAATTGACATTGATTTGAGTTTGATTTTTATTGATTTAATTTGGTCGATTCGAGCCCGAGTTAACACGAGTCAAATCGAGTTATGCCCGATTTGAACATGATTTTAGCCAAATGAGTTTATCCAAATACCAATTAGATTAGCCCAATGAGTTTGTCCAAATACCAATTAGAGCCTAATTCACTTTCCAAACCTATTTTGAATTCAATCCCATATCAAGTAATTAGATCAACAGTCCCAACCTCTCCCAAATCCTGATCTGCCATTATCACAGTCCCCAATCACATGATCCTTCTGATTTGGGGCTGGTTCTAGCTTTCCTTCAGGTATCGAGTGCTGCAAAGTTCATGTTTTTATGTATCAGGGAGGGATCGAGAAGGCGAAGCAGGGGATTATCTCACAGGCTCTCACAACCCTCTTGGTATAACCCTTTAGTTTTCCCCCTCATTTGTATGGATTCCCCACTCCTTTTCCCTAGTTTTGCCCACCCTAAACAAGGCATTCACATACTCTTACTCTCTCTCCCCTGACTCCTCCTTGCATTTGGCTCCAAGGATTAGCACCCTCTCACTCTCTCATTCTCGGTTCGCAAAAGACAGGCGAAGTCCCCCTCCCTCTCAGCCTCCTGGTGGTTTGCCCATCCCAGATGGAAGAAGACAGTCCCCTTCCTCTCTCTCTCTCTCTCTCATGCCACTATTGAAGCCAAAGCCGCCTCTTCTCCATTCAGAATAAGCCATACATGACGTGTCCTCTGCCTTAACCGACGCCGACCCTCCCTCAATAATAATTGTACCTCTTCTCCATCTCCCTTCTTCTTCTTCGTTCCCCTTTTCTTCTTCTCTCCTCCTCCTCCTCTACTTCTTCTCATATTTTCATCCTTCTTCCTTTTTCTTTCTTTATTAAGTTGGATGAAGCTACTATGTGTGTTTGAGTTTCATGCTACATGTGTTATGACAGTTTAGGAGTTTTGAATCCTTCTTTTATGAGATTATTATAGATAAAAATTATTTCCTCAGTAGATTATTATAGATATATGTCATGGATGGCTCTATTGTGGGAGGGATTTGGTTATTTGAGTTGATGTAGCATTTTGCCCCTTTACTTGGAATGGGTTTTCTTTCTTTTGATTAATCTATTGTTAGTTGTTAATACTAAACTATAGGTAAGAATGGGGTATTTTGTTCTCAATCTCTGAATGGACCTTCTTACGCCATGTGAAAGTTTTGTTAAAAAATTAAGAGCTCTATTTGTTGGTTAGATATTATACACATCATTCAAATATCTATACAATGCCTCTATACATTCTCAGATTTTAAAAAAAAATGAACAAGTTTGGTATTATGGAGTGTGAGCATTATGCCACACCATTTTACTTACTTCATATTTCCTAATTGTGAGCACGCATAGTTCTATTATGTAGATGGGTAGAAATGTTGAAATTAGGAAGAAGATGAAGTTGGTTTACGTTTATTGTATACAAAAATAAATCAGTATCAGATGTTGAAAGAAAAATTATGTGATTTCTTTGCTTACAGGGGTAGAGCAAATTTGATATCAAGCTTAGAGTTCTTGAAAATGATCTGTTAAAATTCATTTCGTTGCCAAGAAATCTTCCGTTAATGACAAAAACATGTATATTGGCTTTCAAATATTAGTTTTTGTGGATCGGTTACGTCCTTTTTCATGCAAGTTGGCTTTCAAATACAATAAAAATGCATGTTAATTATTCTCTCTTTTTTGAAAGAATTAAGGGGTTAACTTGTTGGAGATCTTACTTCGCTAAGCATGAGTGGATCTTGTTGGATTTCGTGTCTAGTTTTTCATTTGCTACCAAAGTGGCAAAGAAAGTGGGTTGATTTGTTAAGTTTTAGTTGTAATAGAGATCAGGAAATCATATTTTCTCCTCTTATTCTTTTATATTTTTGTTTGTGAGATTATGGTTTTTGATTGCATATATCAGTTGATTAAAAATCAATGTGGAATGCCCATGTTTTGATCCTCTTTCACAATCAAGCATGTGTTGCAAATCTATTTTTCATGTCTTATGTTTTGATGATTGACAAACACTATTTCTCTTGGACAGCTTGTTGCTTCTAACTTTTCAGGAATCGAAGATCGGACGATCAAAAAGGAGCCAAGTTCAGGAATGCGTAGGTTTAGGGTTGAGTCAGTCTGTACATTTGTTTTTTACCTTTTGAGTCCACTTGTAATAGTCAAAGAGACTGATGCTATGTAACCCTTCACACACACACTTGAGAGACTTAGAATTTCTATTTTTACTCATATCGGCCCAGACGATTTCTTGGATCGGCCTGGACGATCAGCTTAAAACAGAAAGTCTAATTAAGGATTCTTAATTAAGGCAGCCAACATTAACAGATTGTCCTGGACGATACGTGTATCGGCCAGGATGATAAGCTCAAAACAGAAAGAAGTTGCCGCCATAGTCAAGTATGGTATACTGTATTTTTAACTTATCGGCCAGGACGATTCTATGATCGGCCTGGACGATATTCACAAATTATGCCATAATTTTTCAGGAAATCAAGGAAGTAATTAAGGATGATTGAGACGATCATATCGTCCTGGACGATCTCAGGATCAGACAGGACGATCTAGTCAAAAACCTTAAGTTACTTCAGGACGATCGATATCGGCCAGCTCGTATCCAGGGCTATTGTCAGGACGATTTTCCTCTGATTTGAACTGATCGGCCAGGACGATCGTGAGATCGGCCTGGACGATCAAGCCAATTTTCAATCGTCCTATTTTCCATCCAGGGGGATGCTCTGGCCGATCATCTTTGATTTGTACTGATCGGCCAGGCCGATGTCCATATCGGCCTGGACGATATTGTCGGCAACTTACAATTAATGAGCTCTTTTGAAGCTCTTCTATTTAAGAGCTCTTGTTCAATATTTTTAAAAAAACCTTTGGCTGCTGCCTTGACCTGAGAAGACCTTGAGGAGAGAAAGAGAGAGAGGAGAGAGAGAGAGGATCTTGTGAGGGGGAGCTTGTGAGGGGTTTCACAAGGGTTGCTTCAAGGATCTCTCTGTGTCGTCTTCGTCTAGAGTTTCTCGTCCGTGGAAGGGTCGGTAGAGGTAAGGAGTTTTGCTTTTGGTTTTGGTTCTCTGCCAGCTTCAGAAGGAAGCAAAAGGAGAAAGGTTCTCTGCCTTGTCGGGGTGGCAAAAAGGAGGTTCTTGTAAGGGTTTCTCCGCCTAGCCGTGGGGGCTAAAGGAGAGTCACTTTTTTGTAGTGCAATACTTGGAGGGTGCCTCCAAGGAGTGGACGTAGGTCGAGTCGACCGAACCACTATAAATTTCTGTGTTCCTTTTCTTGCTTCCGCACTTTTAAATTCCGCACTTATACTTGTGGTGTGATTTGATTTTAAGCAATTTTCTTTCTTTGTAAAAAGAAGTTTTTAAAATACCAATTCACCCCCATCTTGGTTAGTTTGGGACTAAGTTCATAGGGCTTAACATCCCCATCGAACTTTCAAGTGGTATCAGAGCTTGATTCGAAAATTAAAGTTTAAAAACTTTTTGAATTTGATACATGTTTAACTTTGGGAATCGCAACACTACGGAAGGGTATTCTATTACCCGACCTCCTCTGTTCGATAACCTACATTTTGATTTTTGGAAAACTCGCATGTCAACTTTTTTACAATCTACTGATTATCGCATGTGGATGCTTATTCAAGAAGGTTATTCTCCACCTTCTCGTGAAATTAATGGTTTTAAAACTGAAGTTGCTTTTACCGAATGGACTTTTGACGAACGAGATTTAGCTCAATTAAATGCGAAATATTTGAATTGTTTTTTCTGTGCTTTGAAATCTGAGGATTACATGCGTGTTTCAACTTACAAAACTGGTAAAGAAATTTGGGATAAATTGTGCATTACTTATGAAGGCACTAATGAAGTTAAACAATCCCGTTTAAACATTCTCTTGCATGACTACGAACTTTTTCGTATGAAACCTCATGAATCGATTTCTGACATGTACACAAGGTTTACTCAGATTGCTACTTCATTGCATGCACTAGGAAAATAACTTTCGAACTATGAAAAGGTTAACAAGATTTTGAGATGCTTGCCTTCGTCTTATGATGCAAAAATTACTGTCATCACTGAATCTAAAGATTTGAACACCTATTCTATTGATAACTTGCTTGACTCACTCATTGCTTATAAGCAAGGGGTGAATCAAAGAAATCTTGATGCAGGTGAGAAGAAAAAGGAGAAAACAATTACATTGAAGGAGCACAAATCAGATTCTGAATCTTCCGGGTCTGAAAGCGATGAAGTTGCCTTCATCACAAGGCAATTCAAAAGCTTTCTAAGGAAGAAACAAAAGCATCATCAAAGTTGGAGAAAAGGTAAGGATCACAAACATGTAAAAGAATCTTCTGATGTTGTTTGTTTTGAATGCAGAAAGCCTGGACATGTGAGAACTGATTGTCCTAAGCTTAGAGATCAATCAAGCAAAGAAAAAGGTGATGTGAAAGCAAAGTCTAGGAAGGATAAGAAGAAAAACCAAAGGAGCTTTTGGGCAGAATCTGGTACTGATTCTTCTGAGACTGAACCAGAGGAAGAAACTACAAACTTGTGTTTCATGGGAAAAGATCAAAGTGATCAAGAAGAGGTATGTGAAATTTCCTACGATCAACTTCTTGAAGTTTCAGAAAAAATCCATGCATCATATAGGAAATTAAAGAAAACTCATGCTAGCTTGAAATTAGAATTATTAAATCTACAAAAAGAGCATGAAATTTTGATTAAAGACCATCAAACAATTGATTCAAATCACATGACTTTACTTGATGAATTTGATGAGTTAAATAAAAATAATAGTGAGTTAGTTGAAGAGCATGATGCATTGAAAATATCACACACTTCTCTTGAATCTGATTTTAAGAAGTCAAAAGAAATAGAGAAAAATTTGAGGATTGAAAATGAAGTTTTAAAAAGCACAAACTTGAAGGTTCAAAATGATTTAGAAGCATGTAAGAAATCTAGGATGACTTCTACTCTTAATCAATTGCCAAAACCTAGAGAGAGGCATTATAACTCAAATCACTTAAGAAATCCCTTTCTTGGAGTTAGATGTTTTTCTTGTGGCATGCTAGGAAACATCTCACACACTTGCACAATTCACAATAGTACACATTGGGTGTGGAGACCTAAGGTGCATGATCCACAGCATACCACGCATGCATTGCATTCTTCTCTTCATAAGAAGGAACCCAAACCTGCTTGGGTTCCTAAAACTAACATTTGATAATTTTGCAGGAAGTCTCTCACAAAAGACCTCGTGAGAGTATGTGGTACCTGGACAGTGGATGCTCTCGACATATGACTGGTGATGCTAGACAGTTTGTTGTACTAGAATCCATGACTGGAGGCAAGGTTACTCTTGGAGACAACACCACCAGGAAGGTGGTAGGAGCAGGTATAATCGGTAATTCCAAGAACCTTATGATTGAAAATGTTTTGCTTGTAGATGGATTGAAGCACAACCTGCTCAGCATCAGTCAATTCTGTGACAAAGGCTTCATCGTGCAATTCTTCATGGATTCATGCATTGTAAGTTTAAGTAACCACACTATTTTGTAGGGAAAGAGGGTCAACAACATCTACATGCTTGATTTAAATAACATTGAATGTGCTGCTTCTTTTTTCTTAAAAACTGTCATTGATGATTCTTGGTTGTGGCACAGGAGGCTTTGTCATGCAAGTATGAAAACCCTTAGGAAAGTGACCCAAATGGACCTAGTTAGTGGTGTCCCCAAACTTAAGTTTACAAAAGACCACCTTTATGATGTTTGTCAACTAGGAAAGCAAATCCACTCCTCTTTTCACCCCATAAAGGACATTAGCACCTCTAGACCTTTAGAAGTCCTTCACATGGATTTGTTTGGACCCATTAGCATAGCTAGTTTGGGAGGGAAAGTCTATGGTTTTGTGATTGTTGATGACTACTCGAGATTCACTTGGACTAGATTTCTTTCTCATAAAAATGAGTCTTTTGAGGAGTTTAAAACTTTTTCTACTTGGATTCAGAAGAAGCTAGGTTGTGAGATTTTGACCATCCATAGTGATCATGGGGGAGAGTTTGAAAATGAAAGATTTGGAGATTTTTGTGAGGAGAAGGGGATTAGTCACAATTTTTCAGCCCCTAAGACCCCTCAGCAGAATGGGGTAGCTGAAAGGAAGAACCGGACCTTGGTGGAAGCCGCTAGAGCCATGCTTGCTGAATATTCACTTCCAAAATACTTTTGAGCTGAATCGGTTAACACAGCTTGTTATGTGTTGAATAGGGTGAATGTTAGAGTCAAATTAGAAAAGACACCCTATGAGATCCTTAAGGGTAGGACACCCAATCTTTCCCACCTTCATGTCTTTGGTTGTAAGGTTTTCATTCACAACAATGGGAAGTCTCACTTGGGAAAATTTGATCCTAAATCTGATGAAGGAGTATTCTTGGGATATTCTAGTGTTGGGAAGTCTTTTAGAGTGTTTAACAAGAGAACTTTGATGGTGGAAGAGACAACCCATGTAGTTTTTGATGAGTCTGATCCTAAGAAACATGGAGTAGAAGATGATGATGTTGGAGAGATTTCAAGTGGAGTAGAAAATTTGGGGAAGGGGAGTGAGCACCTAAGTAATGGAGGAGTAGAAGGAGTCACCCAAGGAATAGAAAATTTTGATGAAAGGGGAGAAACTTCACACACTTTGCCTAGAGATTGGAGATACTCTACTAGTCACCCCAAGGATTTGATCTTAGGAGACCCTTCTAGTGGAGTTAAGACTAGACATGGACTTAGGAAGGAGGTGAACCACTCTGCCTTTATCTCTATGACTGAACCCACCACCATTAACCAAGCCCTTTCTGATGAGTTTTGGATTTTAGCAATGCAAGAAGAGTTGAATCAATTTGTTAGGAATGATGTTTGGGAACTTGTGGAAAGACCTAAGGGACAAAGTGTAGTTGGGACAAAGTGGGTATTTAAAAACAAAGTGAATGATTCAGGAGTGGTGGTGAGGAATAAAGCAAGATTGGTGGCTAAGGGGTACAATCAAATAGAAGGGATAGACTTTGAAGAGACTTTTGCCCCTATAGCTAGATTGGAAGCCATTAGAGTGCTATTAGCCTTTGCTTGTTATAAAGGATTTAAGCTTTTTCAAATGGATGTCAAGAGTGCCTTTTTAAATGGGGAGATAAAAGAAGATGTGTTTGTAGAACAACCTCCAGGTTTTGAGAGTTCTCAATTTCCAAATCATGTGTTTAAATTAAAAAAGGCTTTGTATGGTTTAAAGCAGGCACCTAGAGCTTGGTATGAGAGGCTTAGCACATTCTTACTAGAGAGGGAGCTTGTCAAGGGGAGCGTAGACACCACCCTTTTTCTTAGAAAAGTTGGAGATGACTTACTCATTGTTCAGATTTATGTTGATGATATACTCTTTGGATCTTCTAATAAAAATTTGTGTGATGATTTTTCTAGAACAATGAGTAGAGAGTTTGAGATGAGTTTAATGGGAGAATTGTCTTACTTTTTGGGGTTTAGCATAAAACAATTGGAAGATGGAACTTTTATAAATCAAACAAAATACATAAAGGACATTTTGAAGAAATATGAGATGGACAAAGCCAAGCCAATTAACACCCCCATGACTTCAAGTGCTCCTTTGGATAAGGACCCAAGTGGTAAGTTTGTTGATCAGAAAAAGTATAGAGGTATGATTGGATCTTTACTTTACTTGACTGCAAGCCGACCTGACATCATGTTTAGTGTTTGCCTTTGTGATAGGTTTCAAGCTGACCCTAAGGAGTCCCACATGACTGCTGTTAAAAGGATTTTTAGATACCTTTTGGGGACACAAGGATTAGGGATTTGGTACCCTAGACATAGCACTTCTTTTGAAATTATTGGTTTTTCTGACTCTGATTTTGCAGGATGCAAGGTGGATAGAAAGAGCACCTCTGGAACTTGTCAATTCATTGGACAATCTTTGGTCTCTTGGTCTAGTAGGAAGCAAAATTCTGTTGCACTTTCCACTGCTGAAGCTGAATACATTGCTCTTGGAAGTTGTGTGGCCCAAGTTCTTTGGTTGAAATAACAGGTATTGGATCTAGGAATACATGTAAGCACCATCTCAATCTTTTGTGACAACACTAGTGCCATATGCATCTCTAAAAATCCTATTCAACATTCAAGAACTAAACACATTGACATTAGGCATCACTTTATTAGAGATCATGTGACTAAGGGAGACATTGAGTTACACCATGTGACAACTGAAAACCAACTGGCAGACATCTTTACAAAACCACTGGCCTTCGACACCTTCAGTTCTTTAAGGACCAGATTGGGTGTGATTGACATAAATGCATGAAACCTTTTAGCTAAGTTTCCTCTTACTTTTTTTTTTTTGCTTTCTTTTCTTTTCTTTTTTCATATGCTTTATTTTTAGATCATCGCTGATATGGTATTATATTTCTTGTTCTGGTTTTTAACAATCTGTAGTTAATATGTTTTCATCTACTTAATCACTTAGATAGTATGAATATTTTGTGATTGTGTCTCTTTTCCTAACTTAGTATTAGTGGCATAGTTTTCTTTTTTAATCAAAAGTCTATCTCAAATCAAAAGATTATTTATGAAACTAAGATCTTTTCTTAAGCTTGCTTAAGCAAATCTGTCTTGTATTTATAATGATTAAATGTTTTTTTGTCACATCAAGATCCCTCGTTACTCTTGTCTTCGATTATTAATCCTGCTTGTGGTAATTCTTCCCTATGTTAGAGAGAGAGCTCCTATTCTCTAATATCTGAGAAGATATATTCACAACTAAGTTTTTTAAAGGATTATAAAAGGGAATCTAGCTTGCAAAATAAAAAAAAATTTGGCCAATGATGCTAACAAAAGAAGCGCAAAGACGCCAAAAATTGAAAAATCTATAAAAAGATGCGCAAAGCGCCACAATATTGACAAGAGGCATAAAATGAGCCCACTCAAAAGCAATCTACTCTCTCTTTCTATATCTTTTAGAACTTAGAAGTTTTGATTCTCAAAAGGCTTGATCTCGATTATCGTTCGATTGTGATAAATCTACCTCATTATTTTATGGAGATATTTTTCTTATGACAATTGGTGGGTAGATTCTTTTTCTCATATCCAATTAATTATTTGAGTTAGGTCATTGATTTCAAAAGATGATTCTACCCTAAGAAAATGTTTTTGGGCTAAGGGTAAACCATGAACGGATATTCTACTATTCTATGGATTAAATGAGATTGGTAACTCGTTAACTCACAGGTTTTTAAATCAATCACATGAAATACTATATCATTGACGTGCCTTGATTAAAAAAAAAATAATAGGAATCTCTTTTGCTGTGTTTTCTTGTACCCTCCTTTTTGATATGTCAAAAGGGGGAGAAGTTTATGAGGTTCTTTTTTTTCATCAATCCTGAATTTTTGCTATTAACTCCTTTTGTAGTGTTTTGCCATCATCAAAAAGGGGGAGATTGTTGCAAATCTATTTTTTATGTCTTATATTTTGATGATTGACAAACACTGTTTCTCTTGGACAGCTTGTTGCTTCTAACTTTTCAGGAATCGAAGATCGGACGATCAAAAAGGAGCCAAGTTTAGGAATGCGTAGGTTTAGGGTTGAGTCAGTCTGTACATTTGTTTTTTACCTTTTGAGTCCACTTGTAATAGTCAAAGAGACTGATGCTATGTAACCCTTCACACACACACTTGAGAGACTTAGAATTTCTATTTTTACTCATATCGGCCCGGACGATTTCTTGGATCGGCCTGGACGATCAGCTTAAAACAGAAAGTCTAATTAAGGATTCTTAATTAAGGTAGCCGACATTAACAGATCATCCTGGACGATACGTGTATCGGCCAGGACGATAAGCTCAAAACATAAAGAAGTTGCCGCTATAGTCAAGTATGGTATACTGTATTTTTAACTTATCGGCCAGGACGATCCTATGATCGGCCTGGACGATATTCACAAATTATGCCATAATTGTTCAGAAAATCAAGAAAATAATTAAGGATAATTTATACGATCATATCGTCCTGGACGATCTCAGGATCGGCCAGGACAATCTAGTCAAAAACCTTAAGTTACTTCAGGACGATCGATATCGGCCAGCTCGTATCCAGGGCTATTGTCAGGACAATTTTCCTCTGATTTGAACTGATCGGCCAGGACGATCGTGAGATCGGCCTGGACGATCAAGCCAATTTTCAATCGTCCTTTTTTCCATCCAGGACGATGCTCTGGCCGATCATCTTTGATTTGTACTGATCGGCCAGGCCGATGTCCATATCGGCCTGGACGATATTGTTGGCAACTTATAATTAATGAGCTCTTTTGAAGCTCTTCTATTTAAGAGCTCTTGTTCAACGTTTTTAAAAAAACCTTTGGCTGCTGCCTTGACCTGAGAACACCTTGAGGAGAGAAAGAGAGAGAGGAGAGAGAGAGAGGATCTTGTGAGGGGGAGCTTGTGAGGGGTTTCACAAGGGTTGCTTCAAGGATCTCTCTGTGTCGTCTTCGTCTAGAGTTTCTTGTCCGTGGAAGGGTCGGTAGAGGTAAGGAGTTTTGCTTTTGGTTTTGGTTCTCTGCCAGCTTCAGGAGGAAGCAAAAGGAGAAAGGTTCTCTGCCTTGCCGGGGTGGCAAAAAGGAGGTTCTTGTAAGGGTTTCTCCGCCTAGCCGTGGGGGCTAAAGGAGAGTCACTTTTTTTTAGTGCAATACTTGGAGGGTGCCTCCAAGGCGTGGACGTAGGTCGAGTCAACCGAACCACTATAAATTTCTGTGTTCCTTTTCTTGCTTCCGCACTTTTAAATTCCGCACTTATACTTGTGGTGTGATTTGGTTTTAAGCAATTTTCTTTCTTTGTAAAAAGAAGTTTTTAAAATACCAATTCACCCCCCTCTTGGATAGTTTGGGACTAAGTTCATAGGGCTTAACATCCCCATCGAACTTTCAGCATGAAGACCTCATTCATTTACTTTGAAAGTGAAATATGTGTGGGTGAAGCTCATTGGAACATTGTTGTTTTCCTTTTCTCATCTCATAACTTTGATGAAACTAGATGAACAGAGATATTTATGTTCAAAATCATGTGCAAATATCATGCCTTCATTTACGCGATGAGTAGAGTTTATAAATTTGGTTAGAAGGTTTATTTTATGTTCATGGATGAATCATTTCTTTTTATATTCTTCCTTGTTCGCAAGTGTTCTAATGAGTAGAGGATGTGTTTATCTCCCATCACTCTTGTCTACGATAAAGAATATATAAATATCACTAAGGGTTTCATGAAGTATGATTTGTTTAACATGTATGTTGATGCTTTGGCCTCCACTATCCCATGATGTAACATTTCTTTGAACACATACTTCCTTTTACTATGAAATTAGGTGTAGTGTTGAATATCACCTTTTCTCACTTGTTATGTCAATATATTGAAGAATGAAACATATGTTGAATATTATACTTGTCAAATGATCAAAGAGGAAATCTTGTATAACATGCTTAGGTTGAAGTGATCAAATTTAGAAGTTTTGTTGAACAAGCTTTATGAATTTTCTTATGATGGAAAGTCTTGTGAGTTTTTTCTTGCGTTGGAAAGTGTTCATTTGATTCATGTTTCATATGAGTATGTCTATGGCTTTAGTGTAATAATGTTTTGAATATTGTTGATGAGTGTCTTAAGTGTTAGAATAAAGTTTCATGATTTTTTCTATATGAAGGTTTCTTTCTTGAAGGTTTATTGGAGAATATCCATGTATTTTACTCACTTTTATCTATGTTGTTAGAGGGATGCTTACCTTTGGAGAACCATTCTTAATAGTGAGTTTCCTTTATGCTTTCTTGAATTTGGATTCTTCTTCACTTGTTTGAATTTACATGAAGTTCATGTTAGCATTTCTGTTGAAAAGTGGCCAGGGTGCTTTACATTCCAATCTCAAGCATGCCTTATGGTTAACATAAGGTGATTTGGTTATATAAGAGAGTGATTCATGCATAAGTGAGTAGACTTTATAAAAATTTGCCTTTTTTTCTTTCAATTAGGAATGGCAATGAAATGTTCTTCTTGAGACTATATTTTTAATTTAAAGCTTTGGGAAATTGAAATGCATGCTTTCCTTAAAAGAAATGAGATGGTCCTTGATCTGTTGAGCAATATTTAGTAGAAGAAAGACATGTGATTTATGTTTTTATTTTCTAAGTAGAGTGTGATTATTTTCTTCTTTTCAATATCATGATGTTGATTTCGAACGCTTGGCAAGTAATGATTTTCCACTCGATGATTAAAGGTGGGATCTATGAATACCATCAAAAATATTTTGCATGTTTCATGTTTTGATTTGGAGAATATGTGGTTCAAATGCAAAGTTTCTTGCTTCATGTTGAAAGCTTTATAAGTTATTTGAAGGAATACATGAATGTTGGAGAGTGTTGTATTTATTCATACACCTTTAGTGAGCATGCATAAGTCTAGAGGTGTTGGAGAATTGTCATGATCTTATAATATGAGTTTTGCATAGCTTTAAGTAACTCTATGTTGGTTGGAGTATCCCCTTGAATTTTGGAAAGAATGAAGTCGCATAAAACTACTTTTTTTTTTTTAGGATAATATTGGGTCGGATTATGAACACATTTGAGTTCTTCTTTTGTTGGAGTTTCATGTGAAATTTATGTTGATAATTATCTTGAAATCCCTCTTGCATTTTGGAGAATGAATTGGCGTCAAATTATCTTTCTTTCTTTTTCTTTCCAATAACATGAGATTGACTTTGAATTTTTGGCAAATGGTTGTATATTTGGCTTAAGAGTAGGTTCATTAATTTGAGTTGAAAGCTTCTTTTTGAAATCTTTAATGTCATATAGCATGAGTGATAGAATTCATTGGAAAGCTCTATGGATTTCTTTATGGTTAGAAAGTTCTATGAGATGTTTTATGTTGAAAAGCTTTATGATTCACATTATGTCTAAACTCCTATGGCTTGTTTTATGTTGAAGGGTTTTATCAGTAATATTTATTGGAAAAGTTTTGGGAATCGTTTTGCTCTGAAAATTCTACTACATGCTTTGTGAGTATTTTATGATAGAAAGCTTCATGAAACCTTCTTGTTGGACGATTTTCATAGATAAATCCCACATCGAAGATATTTGTTTCGCGTTGAAATGGTCATAGCGGATTTCTTATAGGACGGTTTTATGTGTTTCTTGGTTTGGATCGTCCTATAAGTTATTTTGGGGATTGTGAACTTTATGAATAACTTTGTTTTTAAAAAACTTGATTTTAAAAGGCTCTTTTAGTTTTCTTTCATGGATGAGTTTCATTCTTTTATTTGTATTTGTTCCTAAAGATAAGTTAAAATAAAGTAGGTTGAAAGTGTGTTTTGGTTTGGAGTGGAAGAACTTATTTGTGTTTTGGTTTTGGGACTTATTTCTTCTTTGTTATTTTAAGTTTTATATGGAATGTAATGTGGGTAGTTATATTGAATATTTTGAATGCTTTCTCGAAATGTGGGAATAATAAATAATATCAAAGATTCCTTTATTTCATCTACATTTGGCTTAAACATCAAATGGGAGCGAAGGAGGTGTCGAAGGCATGTCTAGCTTTTAAAAGGCATGCCTAACAATGAGATACTTACATACTTTTTCTCTAAATTTTTTTCTTTCTTTTTGAATTTGTTGGAGCTTTATGTGAAGGTTATGTTGATAATCGTTCTGTATTTAATCAAATCATATGGTTTTTTATTATTTATTATGCTAATGTTAAACCCTAATGTTAATAATCCTAATGCTAGATGATTTTTTATTATTTATTATGCTCATGTGATAAAACAGTTTTTCCACATGAAGTGGGCACCATTAGGATGTTCCCTTTTTTCTTTTTTGGGTGCGATACCCCCTGCACCTTCTATGAGCCCTAGAGGTCATTAGGTTCATTTTAGGCCTATAATGTAGGCCACCTATTTGTGTCATGTGCATCGCTACTTTCATACATGAAGTGGGCACCGTTATGATGGTTTTTCTATTTCTATGTGATGCGGGTACATTACCTGGAGGATATCCTTGGTACATTTAGTTACTTTTTATACTCTGGATGTCATGCATGTATCTTTATATATTTTACTTCACAGTGCACCTTATTTATATACATGCATTATATCAGCATTGCTCAAGTGAAAATGTCAATGTAGAATGTATCTAGGTTTCTTATAAAAGTAAAGATTCAATGTAAAATGTATCTAGGACTTCATGTAAAATGTTCATTGTATTTATGTATGTTTTAGTTTCAAAGACTTGTAAAAGGTTAAATGTGACTATTTATGCACATGTATAGAGCTCCAAAAGATAATCCTTCCTTCTTTGGAAGATGTTCTCTTTTAAAATTCTATAGTATAGACTTGGAGTCAGAAGATAACAAGTAGTCACATTTAAGCATGTTCTATATATAGATGTAAAAATCCAAGCATGTTATTATGGAACTTGGCCACCTTATCTTTTAGTATACCTAAGAATATTTTTATTTATGCATCTATTTCATACATCATATATGATACTAGATAGATTCATTTGCATATTACATCCCCTGATTTAAGTCTCTAAACTAAAAATCCTTGATTCCATAGGATATAGCCTTCTTATCTTGCATACATATAGGGCGATTGATTTTGTTTATGATGTTTGCTGGAAGATCACTCCAAGCAAGCATAATACCATATTATACACCCCTCAGTGCGTCTCTTTTCACTTCTGATGGATTCTAAATCTGTCATTTCTCTTAGGATAGTGAATTTGATCTTTGATCTTTTAAACTCAAAATTTTAATCATATCTTTATTCATTTAAAAAGGTCTAACCATCTCTAAGGATAAAGATAAGAGTTTATCCTTTTCGGAATAGAACTTAGGAACTTTCTCTATGCATCAAATTAAGAAGAGAATAATATAACATCCACTACAAAAAATTAACTTTTAATAATATATATAGTAAGACACTTTTATTTAAGTGCCTTAAAAAATATTTATTAGGGCATATTATTATTTCATGCGAACAAAGCTAATTGGAACTAAACAGCCACATCGTGCGATGAATTTTAATGCCTGCTTCTTATTCTTTCTTCTTGCTAATATTCAAATCTGTTTTCCTTCTTCATCGAATGTCGACGTTTCCCTCTCTGCCACATTCACCTCATCCATCGTCGACACCTCTTTCACTCCAAAGTGTGTTACCCCACCCCCTGGTCTGCTTCTTCACATAATCACGACATTGCCTTCAATTTAACCTGGCCTCTTCTTGATGACCTAGAAATCCTCATCAAGTACCGTTGATCCAAGCAAATCCAAAAACCTAGTTCTAACAACAACAATGGTAATAAAAACTTCAATTCCTTCTCGGGGGCATACTTGATGGTCACGGGGGATCGATCTTGCGGATAGGCGGTTCCATTGGGACGAATCGAATGCAAACTACACCATCATTATGAAGGAATTCACTTCACTACGCAACCTCGTCAATACCACAGGATGCGATGAAGCTTTCGATGCTCACATGGCCATTGATCGATCCCTCTATGAGCACCACCTCTTCTGCGAAGCATTCAACAAATTCTGCCGAGCCTTCAGGCTTGTTCCCACTGATGTTCACCCTCGTTTATGTGCTAGCACTATGCTCTATGCCCTTGGCTACCACAGTGAAGCCAAGGATGAGTTTCTACTAGCTCTAGAGGCTAGCAAGACAAGCATCAGCCAATGAGCTTAGCTTTTACCCTAGATCCTGGTGAACGTCGGGTTCTAACTCAAGGGAGAGGGCATGGTTCTGAACTAGCATAGTTCCAAATTATTGCTAGCATTATCATAAAACTACTATTCTCTACCCCACTCCTTCAAAGTTTTAGTTTTCCTTTCTGTTACTTCTCCTATTCTCTACCCCACTCCTTCAAAGTTTTAGTTTTCCTTTCTATTACTTCTCCAATTCTTCTTGTAGTTCTTGCATGGTATCATAGCCTAGTCTATGAGTTTTTTTTTATGAATTTTATTTATTCATGCATGATTTTAATTTCTTTTTATTTTTAAATAAAATTACTAGGTTCATAATTGATTAGAGTTATGGTTGGATAGATAATTTTAAAGGTTTTTTTTTTTTTTGGTTTCTCTGTTAATGGATTTTTAGTACTGATGGGGATTTCTTGTGGTATGATTTGTGTTCTGCATTAAGCATTTACATGTTTCTAGTTTTACTTCATTGAATTATTTAATTAATTCCTGTTATTTTAATGGAGAGATATGTAAGTGTGACCGCTTCCCTTTTAAAATGATAGAGATATTCATTATCCCACATCTTTCACCATCTATCATCAATTTTCATTTATATAACGAGAGAGGGATGAGCTAAAATAGCAAGACTAAATAATTCATCTAATTATAAACCTTACAACATACTGAAAAGCTATATAGTAAGGTGACATTATTGGTAAAATTAGTAGAGCAAAAGATTCAAATAATATGGAATTGCAACATATTGTATGGAGTTCTTTTCTTAGTTATTTATCTCCAAGGTATCTTTTATTAAATCATGAAATTTAACTTTAGTAGGTTGATATGAATTACAGCCAAATGGCCCACCAGATCAGATCTAGTACCAGGTGATATCTTTGGTGTTAAAATGTCGACAGAGATCGAAGATAACTATACAAAAGATGGGACAACATACATCCATGCCAATATTTTCAAGGTATATAGATTTTGTTTACTTTCTATTCCCATTTACTATAACTCTGACTGGAAATTTATTCTACTCTTTATGAAGTAATCATGTTAATGAACTTCTCTATCCACAGCTAATGAAACTTGTGAAAGTTTGGTGTATTAGGGGTGATTACCAATCTGGTGAACTACATGAAATCTATCTAAATGAAGGGAATGTTGTGGCATCCAAGAATGTCAATAACTTTTCAGGACCATGCTACATCAAGCCTTCGCTGAAAGCTTTTGTGGCTGATGCTTATTAGGGTAGATACAGAACAATTGCAAGTTTCATGGTTATATATATCTTTGTAAGAACATTTTTCAGAATTTCTATCAGATATTTTTTATACCATGTTAGGAAATGTGTGAATAATCTTGTTCTTCTTTGTACAACCTCATCCTTCTAATTATGACAACATCTTTAAAAGGGCTAAAACCTATCTATAATGGTGGCACTTGTGACCCAAAGACAAGATAAACAATGACAGTTTTTATTTCTCTGAATCTTATTGCACATGGAACTAGAGGAATTAAACCTTATATATCTTCCTTTGGTGCAAATCAGTTTGATGATTCTGATGAATCTGAGAAGAAAGGCAAGACTTCTATCTTCAATTGGTTCTATTTCTTAATCAACATAGAGGCACTTGTTGCTTCATCAGCCTTGGTGTACATACAAACACATGTAGGATGGGTTGGGGCTTTGGAATTCCAGCAGTGGAAATGACTATTGCAGTTGTTAGCTTCTTTGTTGGCATGCCATTGTATAGACATCAGAAACTAGGAGGTAGCCCCCTTACAAGAATCGTATAGGTTCTCGTGGCATCAATTAGGAAATATGATGTGAATGTTCCGGTTGATAAAGGCTGACAAATCCTTATAGTATGAGATTTCTAACAAAGAGTCTTTGATAGAAGGTAGCGGCAAGCTTGACCACACAGAACTACTGAAGTAAGTATGATAAATATTTGATTAACAACTCTTCATCAAACTTATAAAGCTGTTAGAAAATAGTTTTTCTCTGTTAAAATCCTATTTACAGATCCTCCTCTTGTATATTCAGTTGAAATAAATTATGTAGGAGGATCAATAAATAGGATTAAGTTTAAAGGTGATTATAATACTAACTAGGATAAAAAAGTTAAAATCAAAGTGATATAATGAATTATCTACAGTTTTGTAAATTAATTATTCCATTTTTATTGAATCTAGGGCAAGGAAAGCAGTGATGAGGAAAAACTTATGCACCAGATGATGAGCTATTCAACAATTCATTTCTTCCTTATCTAATGCTCTCATTAAGGATTCATTTGGAGCTTCTTCATCTACTAAAGGAATATAAGATTTGCATGAAATTAATGTAATTAATTTATTTTATATTATACATATAAAGTTTGAAGTAGCCTTCTTTTTTTGGAAGGTGAAAAAATCTTGTAATTTTATACTGATGAAATAAATTTTTTTATTTAAAGAAAAATAGATTTTATAAGATCTCATATGCGTGATTTTTAGAAATTCGATTGGAGATTAATTTGTTGCAATTGAAATATTAAGTAATTGAGAATTGAATGTAATTTATTCATTTAATTGAAGCGTTGTGAAATTATATATCTTAGTGCATATTATATGCCTTATTATCAAACATGAAATCTATTATGACACATAATAATTGTCATATTTATTGACAAATTCCATCACAATAAGGTGTTAGCAAAGCTTGTCTATTAGGACACCATAAAGGTGTTATTTTAAGACTATTCCATCAAAATCTTATGTCATTAAAGTTTAGTTTTTAAGGCACATAAAGATGCCCTTAACCCTATGCCAACGGCCACCTAAGCGACACAAGGAGTTTATGTCCTAATATAACATGTGCCCAAACTTTAAGGTGTCGTAATAGCCATTATTTTTTGTAGTGATCCTTAATAAAGAGTTTTCCTAGGCCGAGGCTTGGGATGTAATAACCACGAGGGCTTGCACCCGTGGGAAATTGATCTCCACATCAAATAAACACCATTCGAGTTGATGTATCGGATGGGGGAAATCTTGTGACTCTTAGGTTATACATATTATTACACAATAAGAAGTGTAGGTGAAAGCCTCTATCCTCTATGGTTAATCGTATGTATAATCTCATATGCCCTCCCATTAGCTTGCTTATGTAGAGTGTAAAAGTCTACGATCATTTTATCTTACGGGATAGTGTGATCATACTATTTGCATTATGTTCCCCACGACCAGAGTCCTTTCGGAGAACCATCCTTATTCTCCATCTCAAAATGGGGTAATTGAACAGAAACATCGCCACTTATCTGAAACTATTCAAACTTTACTTATTCAAGCCTACATCTTGCAACATCTTTATGTTGATACGCTTATTATAGAAGCTTACTTAATAAACTAATTACCTTCTTCAAATACTTTCAACAAATCACCATATGAACTTTGATATGGTAAACCACCAAATTACATCCACCTTAAGGTTTTTGGTTGTCTCTGCTTTCCCTGACTTAAACCATATTTTTCTAACAAATTATTTTCCCTTTCGTATCCATGTGTTTTCATTGGGTATGCCCTTTTTCAAAAGGGTTACCGTTGTTTGGATCTTATTACTAATAAGATTTATAATTCATGTCATGTGGTATTCAATGAAGTAGTTTTTCCCTTCTCTCAAAATTCAGCTACCATCACTACCTCCATTTCCAAATCTATTCCATCTATTACACCACCATTAATTCTTGTTCCCATAACCAGTTTACCAACTTCCATCATTACTCCCCATCAGAATACTTCATCTTCTTCTCAGCTCAGGTCGTTGGCCAGTCCTAAAATAAAATTGGATCCTATCTTTCCCACGGCTCAATCTTCACCTTCACCATCACATCCTTCTATTCATCAGCCGTTCAACACATCCACCTCATCTCAACCTTCTTTACACCCTATGGTTGCCCGTCTCATAAGTGGTTGTACCAAACCAAAACAAATATATACTTGTCTCATACCTTTCAAACAGCCAAGCAAAGTACTTACAATCAAGCTGTTAAATGTGAACATTGGCGTTCGACAATGTCCCAAGAATTTCAAGCTTTACAAGCTCAAGGGAAATGGGATCTAGTTCCACCAATGCCAAACTAGAATTTACTTAGCTGTAAATGGATTTTTTGAACTAAGTTTAAATCTGATGGTATTGTGGCACGATATAAAGCCAGATTAGTTGCAAAGGGCTTTAATCAAGAACACGTATTAGACTACATCGAGACATTTAGTCATGTCGCTAAAATGCCCACTATTCGGGTTCTTATTCTCATAGCCTTGTACTATAAATGGGACATCCATCAATTAGATATTTCTCATGCTTTTTTACAAAGTACTCTATCCGAAACTGTTTATATGGAACAACCTCCCGGATTTCATGATTCGCTTCATCCAAATTATGTTTGCAAATTAAAGAAAGCTTTATATCGCCTAAAACAGTCTCCAAGAGAATAATATGCCACTCTATCAAATCATCTTCAAGCTTTCGGGTATAAAATCAGTTCAGCAGATTCTTTATTACTCACTTACAAAATCGATTTAGTCCATCTGTATATATTAATCTATGTCGATGATATTCTTGTGACCATAAATTCATCAACTAAAATCTCTCGCCTAATTTCTAGTCTCCAAGATCGATTCCAAATGTGTAATCTTGGATCCTAGTCCAATTTTTGGGAATTCAAGCTATATATACTGACTATGGAGTATTTTTACATCAACAACACTATGTTAATCGCATTCTAGAACGAGTTGGAATGACAAATCCAAAATCAGTCTCTACACCAATATCCTGCAAGACGTTTCTCATCAATACCTCACATGATCACAATTTCTCTAATCTTCAATTATATCGTCATTTAATAGACTCATTACAGTATCTTACTTTGACTCATCCTGATATTCAATTTGATGTCCATAAGCTAAGTCAACATATACATAAACCTCTTAATATCCACTTTGAAGCTTTTAAATGCTTACTCCGTTTCATAGAAGGCAATATTACTACTAGTCTACCTATGCATAAAGATCATCTCACTCTACAAGGATTTGTGGATGCTGATTGGGCTACAAATTCTCAAGAAAGAAAATCAGTCTTGGGCTACTGCAATTTTTTGGGAAAATGACTTATTTCTTGGCAAGTTAAAAACCAAAATACGTTAGAAAGATCATCCACTAAAGGCAAACATAGAGCCTTAGCTTCCGAAGCCTCCGATATCATCTAGTTATGTTGTTTATTGGAAGATTTTCATATTCCACAAATGACTCCTACCACAGTTTATTGTGATAATACTTCGGCAATTACTTTAGCAAAAAATCCAATTTATCATATTAAGACGAAACACATTGATGTGGACTGCCATTTTATTCGTGATTGTATTCATGCCAAGCATCTTCAAGTTCATTATATTTATACAAATGATCAAATTGCCGATTTGTTCACCAAGCCGCTGCATATACCTAGATTTAAATTCCTCTCTAGCAAACTGATTGCTGCTCCTCCATGATCAGTTTGAGGGGGGTTGTAAGCAAGAAATGTTTTGTACTTTCTTGCCACGCGTTTTCTCCTCAGCCACACTTTTGTAACCATCATCTTGTATCGTTTTCTATATATAGTAGCTATTGCAATAAGGTTTGACTCAATATTTCTGTTGTTCTTCTTTCTTGTTCTTTACGTTATCAACGTTAGCATCTATAACGTCTTTAATTAAAACGATCTATATGAACCCAATATGATTGGGAAATTCCAAGATTGAGAAATTTCAATGAACTTCATAAAAGCTCAATAGGTTTGAATGAGTCATTTGGATTCCGACCTGATCAATGTTGAGAATATTAATTAGCTACCTAACAAAGCTTAGGTAAAAACATTAAGCCAATAGAATAGCTCGAGATAAGTTAAAGCTCTTTAGGACGTAGTTTCCTGGAGATGTAATAAGGAAATAGGTTAGGGATCAATAAGGTAAACTCCTAAGCCTAAAATGATTTGAACCGGAAAAAGCACAGAACAATCTCACAAAATTTTATTTACTCGAGTGCTCAAAAATGGTCACAAACTAACGAAAAATATAGGGGTGTCAATTTCTGACACGACCCGAAAATCTGACCCGAAAAATTCGGGTTCAGGTCAACTCATTTGTGAAATGGGTTGGGTCTGCATTCGGATTTCTAACCCATTTAAAAAACGGGTCGAGTTTGGGTTAGGGTTGACCCAACAACCCGCGAGTCGACCCGTTTAACCCGGATCCAGTGTGGCCTAACCCAGTTTCCGACCCTATCTCGCGCTGGAGCTTCGCCATCTCGGGTTAACAAGTCAAGCCCCGCCTACTCCACCGATGATGACCCACCCCACCTCCGGCGGTCCAGCCTACGGCAAGACCCACCTCCGCCAGGCTCCAGTCGTCTCGTCAGGAGCCCAAGATGCGTCGAAGTCCAGGCCCTATGCTCTCAGTCGGTCCGCCCTGTCGCCATTCGCCCACGACGACGCCGAGCCAAGTCGCCATTCGCCCACGAAGACGCCCAGCCAAGTCGCCATTCGCCCTTATTTCGCAACTCACAACTGCGCTCACAGGTTTGCGGGTTTGGTCGGGTCAACCCAGAAACCCGTGCGGGTCGGGTTTCGGTTAGGATTCTTGACCCATTTAGCTAAACGGATCAGATTTGGGTCAACCCGTTTATGCCTGGGTCAAGTCGGGTTCGACCCGAACCCAACCCATTGACCCAAATTGACACCCCTAGAAAAACATTTTGCACAATTTGGAGATCACTCGTTAGGTAGATTTGAAGATTTCTCTCCTCAACTTTTTTCCAAAAGAAATGCAGAATTTTTGGAGAAGATGAAGTGCAGGGAAGAATAATGTTGACATCACCATGCCCTTTTTATTTAATAATCCAAACCCTTAACCGTCAAGATATTATCATAAGGCTGCTGCCATAAAAGCATGTTTACCTTTGAAGTTTTTAATAATATAATAACTATCACATCAAAAGATTCCTTAATAATTAAAATTTAATTGTATTTTATTTAAGGGAATTTACAATCTCTCTCATTTATTTTAATTGACTTGCTCATTAGAATTATTCACCATCCATATCAAAATTTAGTGATAGCCCATATAGGTTCAACAGTTGGCTCCCCAACATGTAGTAATCCTAATAAGCATTCAAAATGTGGCTATCTATCATGATATAACACTTTGTCATATATGAATCTTACTTTCTATCTTTCAACAAATATATTACCCTGATATAATTTCTAGCAAGCCACATTTTTTTTTTTTGTAATTTATTAAGAGGGTCACAAATCATAAAAGTGCTCACATCTGAATATACTTAACTTTGAAATTTCCAATAAAATTATAATCATAAAATTAAAAGATGCCTAAATATATAAGAGTCTAATTTTATTCTAACTCATATTATATTACTATCATAGGAGACATTTCTTTTAGTCCAAATCTTTTCCCTTTTCAGTCTTCATGGGCCCATTAATCATGTCACTTGTTCATTGCAATTATTTTGATTGTATGCAAAATTTTAGTATAAAATAATGATGATTATGAATATTCTATTATATAAATGTTTTAATATGCTAAAATTATATATGACATATCATCAAAAAATTATCTTGATTGTGCACAAATCTTGAGGCAAAATTGAGTCGTAAGCTTTCAAAATTAAATCTTGGACCATTCAAACTCCGATTTTAGCAAACTTATAGTTGTAATGAACATCTCGAAAATATAAATCAAACAACACCAAATTCGACTCAATTGAAGCTCAAATGAGTCCAAATCAAAGACCCAAAGCTCATTTGAAAGGTTCAATTCATAATTTAAATTATCAAACAATTTTCAAACATGACTTGCTTATAGTCAAATCAAGCGGCTCAATGAGATAAATCCAACGAGCCCAAGGTCACCAAATTATGGTATCATTAAGAAATTCAAATTCTCCATAAACGATCCATAATCAAGGGATTCAATATCGGTCGTCAATTCAACCACTTCCAATTTACTCTCGATCATCCCAATATTTACAAGTCATGCAAATCTCAAAAAACTATTAAAAACCACATTCTTCACATAAGGGGAATGAGAAAAAGGAGGAGAAGGGAAGAATTTGGGAGCTTGCTTATCACCGACCACCGCTGGAGTTATTCGTGACCACCGCTAAAGTTCATCCCAACCACTATCAGACTTTCGCCAGTCCGTCGACCACTGTTGGAGTTCTTCACAACCACCGTTGGACTTTCGCTGGTCCGCTAACCACCGCCAGACTTTTGTCGGTCCGCCGACCACCATCGGACTTCCTTCAGTCCACCGACCATCGCCAAAGTTCTTCACGACCACCGTCAGACCTTCGTCGGTCCGCTGACCACCGTCGAATTTTTTCCCAACCACCGTCAGACTTCCACCAGTCCGCCGACCACCGCTGGAGTTCTTCACGACCACCGTCGGACTTTCATCGATCCTTCTAACCACCGTCGCCAACTACGGTCCTTCTGACCACCATTGCCCTTCGCCTACGGTCCTTCTGACCTCTGTTGTTGGCCGACTACTATCTTTCTGATCACCGTCGCACCGACTATAGTCCTTCCGACCGCCATCGTCAACTTTGATCCTCTTGACCTCTGTCGCCCGTTGACTATAGTCTTTTTGACCATTGTCACGTACCAATTACGATCGTTCTAACCACCGTCGCCTGCCGACTACGATCCTTTCGACCGTCGTCGCCGAATAATGATCCTCCTAACCTCTGCCGCCTGATTACGATCCTTATGACCAATGTCATCCAAGTAAGGTCCTTCCGACCATCATCTCTCACTGACTATGATATTACTGTCCAAATGAACATATCAATATTAATTCTTCCAACTCCCAACATATAATGCACTTTGTATAATGTATATTTGATATATCGAGCCAAGAAATTCCTCTTAAGGAAGGGTCTCATTTGTAATCAATTGCAAAACACTAGTGGATTCATTCAAGCTGGATCAGACCCTGTGGTTTTTCTCTTTTTAAGAAGTTTTCACGTAAAAATTCTGGTCTCTCTTATAAACGGTCACTTACTTATTTACATATTTGTGTGTTGTATCTTCGTACAAAACTAAGACGTTAAAATTTATATTTCTCTACCGTCATAAATATTTTCAAATCTATTAGAAATAAATTTATTTATTTTAGGCTGACAGAGTCATAGCATCGCTATCTGCAGCTTCGCTTGCTGGGTAGAATTAGAAACTGTGCATCGTTGCAAACATCTCAGTACAATGAATTTGGCGGAGAAAAAAACAAAATATAGAAAAATAAGAGATTTTTTAGAGCTAGAAGGAAGTTGATTGGATACACTGAATTTGGCAATTGGGGGGCTGAGAACCGGAAAACTATGATGGAAAAGGGCAAGGTACCTTGCATCTGTACCCTCACCCACTACACTTTGCATTTTTCAAATTACAATTTGCAAATATAAAAATTACATATCTCCCATGCGGCCCCCACTTCTTTCCCCCCTTTGCTCTTCTCCTCTTCTTTCGTAGCTGTAGTTGCTGTAAATAAAGCCAAACGAGCCGCTCCGCATGGGCTCCAGCCTCTCCCTCTCTCTCCTTCTCCTTCTCTCCGACCTTAATATACCCTTCTCCTTTTTGCCCTATTTTGGATTGGGGTTTTAAATCGAATTAGTAAGAGGGGCGTTTTACACTTCTGATTATCAGATTTGCTTCATTCTCCAGGCTGAATCCGTAATCTTCGGTTTCATTTTTGTGGTGGTGATTCTGTTTATTTGCGCCTGCGTTACAAGTGCTCCAGCTTCTTTGGTCTCCGTTGAGCGATTGGTCTTACTTGTCCTGCATCCATGCCTGCGCTTCTCAATTTGAATGGTACCGATTGTTCCTATTCTTCTTTCTCTTTTATTCTTTGTTTAGGTCTTTTACTTTTGCAGTTTTTATGTCTTTTAACTTTCTATTAAGATCTGCGATTTTAGTTTTACTAGTTCTTATGTAATTTGCATCCGATCGGATCGGCTGACTTTAATTCCTTGTTTTTGGCTTCTGCTTTTTCCACTTTTTCTTCTATTGATCTTTAAAAGTTTTGAGCAAAAACTTTCTTGTCGTCCCTCCTGTTGATCTTGAGGCTCCGTTTCTTTGACTGGAATTTTTTGAAGATTTGAATTAAATATTGTTCGAAAACTTCACAATGATGTTCACGGATCTTAGACATAGACCTAAGGTAGACAAACGGGAGACAAACATGAATTTCATCCTAATAAATCATCGATCGTTGTTATCGTTGTCAATTGTTTGCGTTTTACCGCTGCTTTTGTCTAAAATTGTTGTTGATGGAATTTGAATTCTTGTGGCCTTGCTGTTCTGTTCAATAGTCTTCCCCTCTTCCTTTTAGTTTAGCTCAGACAGTAAAATCTTATTTTTCAATGGAACTGCTTGTATTTGCGGGTTTTTAATGCTTCCCTGCCTCTCTTTTTGTTTTTAAGCTTGACTAAATTTGCATGATGGTTTCCCGAACTACTAATATTTTGCCGTTCTATGCTGTTTGACCTTCTCCTGTCGCTTTATTTTATCTAGACTAGGCTAAATTTCAGAGGGTTTGAATTGATTTGATTTGATTGTGTGCTTCAGCAGTATTAGGAGATGATGAAATCCGACTCAGAGAATCGCCTTATGAGAATTACATCGAATCAAGCTGCCTTCTACCTTTTGCGCCAGGCAGTGATATTTACTATCGTCCTTGCAAGAGGTTGCGAGTCACTGCCCCTTTTATCATCACCAGGGAAGAGAGGAAAGTTGCTTGTGTCTTTAAAAAGCAGCAGTTACCACGCTCCATGGATTCTCTCCCGGATGAATGTCTATTTGAGATTCTCAGAAGGCTTCCTCGATTCCAGGACAGGAGCATTGCTTCATGTGTATCCAAGCGATGGCTCATGCTTCTGAGCAGTATTCAAACTTCAGAAGTTGTGGAGGAGCAACACAAGAGGAGTGAATTATTGAGATCCTCTATGAGTCCTCTTCCGGATCTCAACCAAGCTATTCCTTTTGAGTTAGAGATAGACTCTAATATTGAGAGTGGTGGATATCTTACCAGGTCCTTGGATGTTGATGAAGCAACCGATACCAGACTAGCTGCCATTGCCATTAGTGCTGCTGGTCATGGGGGGCTTGGCAAGCTGAATATTAGAGGAGGCAATTCAACCTGCAAGGCCACTGATGTTGGGCTTTCAGCCATTGGACGACTTTGCCCTTCACTGCATTCTCTGTCCATGTGGAAAGTTCCGCTGGTTAGCGATGCAGGGCTTGCGGCTGTAGCAGATGGATGCCCTATGCTAGAGAATCTTGACCTTTCTCAGTGCCCCAGGCTCTCAGACAATGGTTTGATAGCAATTGCACAGAAGTGCCCAAATTTAAAATCTATTAAACTCGATTCTTGCTGGGGAATCGGCAATGATGGTCTTCAGGCTATTGGTCGCTACTGCAAGAAGCTGGTTTCTGCTTCAATCAAAGACTGCCCCCTTGTGGGTGATAAAGGAATCTCAGGCTTGGTGGCTGCTGCATCTTCTTCGCTGATGAAGATAAAGCTTCAGAATTTAAATATCAATGATGTGTCCCTTGGTGTCATTGGGCATTATGGAAAAGCTTTAACTGACATACATCTTATAGCGCTTGACAATATCTCTGAGAGGGGATTCTGGGTTATGGGAAATGCTCTTAACATGGTAAGCTTGACTTCCATCACAATTTCCTGCTGCCCTGGCATTACAGATTTGGGCTTGGAAGCTATAGCCAAGTGCTGCCCGCAGCTCAAACATCTGTACCTCCAAAGATCCTGCAACATTACTGATACCGGGCTTAAAGGTTTCACCAGATCAACGAGTATTCTTGAAAGTCTAAAACTAGAGGATTGCAGTATGATCACTCTTCATGGCATTCTCGACGGCCTTCTTAACTGCAGTGCAAGGTTCAGGAGTTTAGCCTTGATAAAGTGCACGGGGATCAGGGACATTACTTACTACCCGAATGAACTACCGACATGCTTGTCACTTCGGTTCCTAACAATACGAGATTGCCCTGGTTTCACCAGCAGTAGTTTAGCTGTGGTTAGTAAGCTGTGCCCTAACTTACAACAAATTGACTTGACCGGCCTTGTTGGTGTGACAGATGCTGGCTTTCTTCCTCTGGTAAAGAGCTCTGAATCTCGGCTTGTTAAGGTGACCCTTGAAGGTTGCGTGAATATCTCTGATGCCAGTATTGCTGCTTTGGTGAAGGCACATGGATGTTCGTTAAAGCTGCTTAACGTTGATGGATGCAACAAGGTCAGTGACAAAAGCCTCTTGGCTATTGTGACAAACTGTTCAGTTCTTGAAGATCTCGACATCTCGAGGTGCAATGTCAGCGACATTGGGGTTGCTGCGCTTTCATCTGCTGAGAAGCTTAAACTGCGGGTCCTCTCTCTTGCTGGCTGCTATGGAGTGACAAAGAGGAGTCTTCAGTTCTTGGGAAAAATGAAAAACTCTTTGGAAGGGCTAAATCTTCAGCAGTGCAAGCTCAGCAATGCCCATGGGATTGGCCTGCTTGAGGAGAAGCTTTGGTGGTGTGACATCCTTTCCTAATCAATGTTTTGAAGCAGAGCAACAAAGTATTAGATTAATTAATAGAATAAAAAAAAAAGAAAGGGAAAGTCATGGTCAGCAGTGATAGCTAGTTCCTCAATTAGTTTTTTGGCTCTTCGCCGTTATCAGTGTGAGCTTCTTCATCATCGCAATCCTTTCTTCCCAGGTGAGGTCAGTCAGTTTGGAAGGAACTGTAGGCCATTAACTTGTTTTTTCAGACTCCTAGGAGGGAGATCTGTTCCGGGGTTTTTAGCTGCCATCATTTGGTGTTTTCTTACCTCGCTTGCCTTCGGTTCCCTAAGATCAGAGTGCCTTACCTGCTTATAATAGTGGCTTGTGATAATTCTTCATTATTGGGTTTTTGATAGGGTCTTGGTTATGCATTGTTGGAGCTGCGGGCGGGCCTCATAAGCCTTCCTTTTGCTTGCTCTGGTGTTTCAACCATGTCTCGTATTCTCCATATTGGTCTTGTAACATTCGTCAGGTTATATATATAGTGTCTGTCATTCAGTTTGGTCGCATGCGGCAGTTTTATTTCTATGCCTGAGTTCTGCAGGATCTTGGTTGTAGCAGCTCATTCCAGTGTTGCCTTGACGGGCCATCTTTTGGCCCGTTTTTTTAACCAAGACCTGCTTTTACAGGCTAATATATTGAATTGTAGTCTGCGGCTTTTGCTGTAAACTTGTTATGAATAAATTTTACCTTATTATCGAATGTTTTCTTTGCAGTTTTTTATTCTTAGTTATTAGCTAAGAATTGTTTATGCCGTTGTGTTTGTTTGTTTGTTCATGGATGCTTCGGATTGATCATTGGTCGCACATTTAACAGATTGCGAATTCTGACTTTTAGCCACCGCGTTTTGTTGCGGTGAACAAATACTAAAGGATATCTGAGAATATAAAGGAACTTTTGACTTTATCTGTCTGCCTGAGGATGGAGGAATATGATTCTCAGGCAAATGTATGAAAACTCGTATGGAACAAAATATCCTCTTTTATATTCATCTCTCTCTATGTAGAACGAAAATTATATATTGATAAAGTATTTTTTATAAGTAAATCAAATATCAGCATTCTTATGTTATATGGAAGATATTGAAAAAATAAAAAATAAAACAAGTTGGTTAAGAAATCAAGCAAAGAATTATGATACATCTATTATTCTTTAGAGAGATGATCATAGAGATTGTGAGAAAAAAAAAAATGATAAATTCATATATGTTCGAGATAATGAATATGACATCATAACAATTGTATAGTGGATGTAAGATAAAATGTTCACCAGTATGCTCAACTATTATTTATTGGACATGATCAAATATAAGCCCGTAGCCTCTAATCATATCATGAAGCTAAAGACTATCTTATTAGACACGAAGAAAGACTAACACATTTATTTGTCCTACAGGAAGGCTAGTTGGTGTCATTAGTGAGTTATCAACCTTGTGAGAGGGTCTGCTGATTAGTAAATATCACATAATGATATTAGGTTTCTTGAATGAGAAAGTCTCATTTCTAGAGTGAACAAGTCCCATTTCTAGAGTGAGAAAGTTTCCCTTTTTTTAATTTTTTTGTTTTTCCGCCTAATTGGCGGATTTTTTGGTCATAGCTACTACTGCTGAGCGGCAAGGGCGACACCTCTGGTCTTCGGAATCTAAACGGACTTCTGTTGTCTTCTTCAAGGACCTTAGGTGGTTCTAAGTCTAGGCAAGATGGTATTTCCCTGGTGATAAGAGAACATTCTTCGGTTCCATTGAAGGTCACTTCACCTATAGTTGGCAAAGGTAAAGGCATTGAAGTTGATAATGGTCTGACTTTTAAATCACCTCGTTCTGCTGGGAAAAAGTTAGTTGTGGATAGACCTAATGATTTTGTAGCCTTTTCTTCTTCAGTTATGATGATTTTTGTGAATATGTTTGGTTGTTTGAATAACAAATCGGATATGGTGTCCAAAGAAGAATTGCCTTTGAAGATTAAATGTGATAAGTTTTCAAGTACTTGTATTAATGCTTTTGCGGGGAATTTGGATTTAAATTTGGCAAACAAAGTTGTGGGTGATAATGATATAGATGGTGGAATTGGTGAGCCGGTAGTTAAAGCTCCGATGAATTCATGGGATAAGTGCCCGAACATTAAAATTAATTTTTCTAACGATGAATCCTTCCCTAATGAAGATGGAATGGGAGTCAAATTGCACAAACCTATTGTAAAATCTAATTCGAAAAACTACAGTTTTTTGTAGTTGTTAAAGTTTTTGGAAAGAATATCTTTGTTCAAGTGATTGCTGATGAGCTGCATCGTCAAAGGTTGCAATTTTGGAAAATTCCATCTCACTATTCTTGGAGCAGGTTGGGTTTTATGCTCGTTCTTTTTGGTTGAAGCTATGAAGAATGTTTTATCAGGTGGCCCTTAGTATGTTAATGGCCATATTGTAGGCATTGATAAGTGGAATCCAAATTTTTCACCTGCTTCATTGAAAGGCTTATCTTCCCCAGCCTGGATAAGGATGCCGCATCTCCCATTGCAATGCTCATATGAGATTAATGTCACAAGGATTGCTTCTTTAGTAGGAACGCCCCTTTTGATAGATGGTAATATGTTTCAATGGAGAATAAGAGAGTTTGCAATAGTTTTTGTTTGGGTTTTCCTGGACAAGCAACTTCCTTTGGGTGTTTGGGTGGAAGATTCTTCGGGGTTGTTTTTTCAAAAAGTTCAATTAATGAATGTATTTTGAATGAGAAAGATGCCGGTGATAGTGAAGGCTCTAAATGTAAAGTGGAAGTTTGAACTTTGGGTAATTCCTTGTATGAGGCAGTGGAGCCTGGATCTTCCTATAGTCCTTGGGTACATGTGAATTATAGTAGAAGAAAGAAGTTTGTTACTGCTATTAATAGAGGAAGTCAAAATAGAGGTGGGGAAAACAAAATAAGAATGTTCAAAAGTTGTGTCTGTTGTTTCGGTTAAATCACAGCAGGTTGGATATCCTTCTTATAGCTCGGAGGTGAACAGGAAGAAGCTAGTTACTGAAACTATTAATCTTAGTCTGTCTGTGGTCTTAGAAGGTGAAGCTTTATAAAGAGATGTTGAGGGTGAAGATGTTGGTGCTAGAGATGTATTGAAATCAAAGGACCCAACTCTTAGAAATTCTGAAGAAATTGCTACTAATTCAAATCTTGAAGCTAGTTAGAATCTTATTGCTTGTTCTAAAAATTTGTTTAATGTGCTAAGTGGAAACTGAAAGTTCGATGGGGATGTTAAGCCCTATGAACTTAGTCCCAAGCTAACCAAGAGGGGGGTGAATTGGTATTTTAAAAAATTCTTTTTACAAAGAAAGAAAATTGCATAAACCAAGTCTCACCACAAAAAATAAATGCGGAATTTAAAAGCGCGGAAGTAAGAAAGGAACACAGAAATTTATAGTGGTTCGGTCGACTCGACCTACGTCCACTCCTTCGAGGCACCCTCCAAGTATTGCACTACAAAACGTGACTCTCCTTTAGCCCCCACGGCTAGGCGGAGAAACCCTCACAAGAACCTCCTTTTTGCCACCCCGGCAAGGCAGAGAACCTATCTCCTTTTGCTTCCTCCTGAAGCTGGCAGAGAACCAAAACCAAAAGCAAACTCCTTATCTCTACCGACCCTTCTACGGACGAGAAATTCTAGACGAAGATGAAGCAGAGCAATCCTTGAAGCAACCCTTGTGAATCCCCTCACAAGCTCCCCCTCACAAGATCCTCTCTCTCTCCTCTCTCTCTTTCTCTCCTCAAGGTCTTCTCAGGTCAAGGCAGCAGTCAAAGGTTCTGAAAAACGTTGAACAAGAGCTCCTAAATAGAAGAGCTTCAAAAGAGCTCATTAATTACAAGTTGCCGACAATATCGTCCAGGCCGATATGGACATCGGCCTGGCCGATCAGTACAAATCAATGAAGATCGGCTAAAGTATCGCCTTGGATGGAAAATAGGACGATTGAAAATTGGCTTGATCGTCCAGGCCGATCTCACGATCGTCCAGGCCGATCTCACGATCGTCCGGGCCGATCAGTTCAAATCAAAGAAAAATCGTCCTGACAATAGCTCTGGATACGGGCTGGCCGATATTGATCGTCCTGAAGTAACTTAAGGTTTTTGACTAGATCGGCCTGGCCGATCCTGCGATCGTCCAGGACGATATGATCGTATCAATCATCCTTAATTACTCCCTTGATTTCCTGAACAATTATGGCATAATTTGTGAATATCATCCAGGCCGATCCTAGGATCATCCTGGCCGATAATTTAAAGATACATTATACCATAATTGACTATGACGGCTACTTCTTTCTGTTTTGAGCTTATCGTCCAGGACGATCTGTTAATGTTGGCTGCCTTAATTAAGAATTCTTAATTAGAGTTTCTGTTTTAAGCTGATCGTCCAGGCCGATCCAGAAACCGTCCTGGCCGATATGAGTAAAAATAGAAATTCTAAGTCTCTCAAGTGTGTGTGTGAAGGGTTACATAGCATCAATCTCTTTGACTATTACAAGTAGACTCAAAAGGTAAAAAACAAACGTACAGACTGACTCAACCCTAAACCTACGCAATCCTGAACTTGGCTCCTTCTTGATCGTCCGATCTTCGATTCCTGAAAAGTTAGAAGCAACAAGCAGTCCAGGAGAAACAGTGTTTGTCAATCATCAAAACATAAGTCATGAAAAATAGATTTGCAACAATCTCCCCCTTTTTGATGATGACAAACACAGTAGGAATAGTTAAACCAAAAACATGTTTATTAGAAAATCAAAATAGTTTTTTTCCTACCACACCCTATTCTACTCCTCCTTTTGTCATCACAAAAAAAAAGAGGGTCCAGATACAACAGAAAAATATCACAAAAGACTTAACAAGCAAACTACAAAAAGGCAAACAACATAAAGCACAAACTAAAAGAACGAGGGATCCTGATCATCAGATGGACGTTGTGGAGGTGGCTGCTGAAAGTAACCGGCAAGTGTGGTAAACTGAGCATTGAACCAGGCGATGTCCTGGTCATGCTGCTGCTGCTGGTGAGTAAGGAAACTGTCAAATCGGGCTAAATCCTCAGCGCGGTGATGCTCGTAATGGGCAATGTCCTCAGAGTGTTGCTGATCCTGGGCAGCAACATAGGCGTCAAACCGGGTCTCCCAACGATCAAATCTCTCAATCAACTAATCAACCGGTGAGTGCTGGTGGAGAGGAACAGGGTCAGGAAAGGGAGCTGGAGCGGGAGCCTCCTCCTCTCTAGCCCCCCGAGGTTCTTCAGGGTGGAGACGAATACTGTGAAGGGTGCTGAAGGAATTGTTTGAGTAGAAGGGAGTTGGGAGGTTTGGTGGATTGGGATATTGAAGTTGGTATTTAGTTTCAAGAACATAGGCTATGATGTGTTCTAAGGCTAGATTTGGTTTCCTTTTGTGGCCTGGATCACAAATTGTGGTTAGGTGATCAATATATCGAAAAATTAGGTCCGCAGTGTTGAATTCCCTATGAGCCATAATATAGAAGGTAGTGAGGGAAAGTAGAGGGGTGATGTGGACTCGGTCGCCGGCTTTTAGAATGACGGAGGTGCGAAGGACATGTTGGATTGTCCTAGCATCTCTGACTAAAGAGCTAGTCTATCCAACATGGTAAGTTACATTGGTCTGGCGAAGAAAGTGATTTGCAGTGGACCAGTCAAGATCAGGGTCAGAGGCGATTATGTGCAGCTTATCTCCGGTGGTGGATAGCTGTAAAAGATCAACACAATCCTGATATGTGATTTCGACAGGGCGTCGATTCACATAGGAGGTCAGGGCTGTGAAGGTAGAATTGATGCGAAGGTTTGCAAAAAATTCTAGAAGAAACTCTGAATTGAAAGGGAAAACAAGAGACAGAATAAAGCAAAGGGAGGTGTGAGAGAAAAGATCCATTACCGGGTAAGAGATGTGGACAAGATTGATAATTTTGGAGACAGTAATTCCACACTCTTTATAACGATGATACGCAGCTTCATCTTCTGCTTCCTGGAAACGAGGGTCAATCCTTGCCCTCGAGGAACTCCCAGAAGTCTGTCGGACGCATTTCCCACCAGCCATTGAGAGCACTAAGCAAAGAACACAAGAGGATAAAGGGTTGGAAGTGAAAAACCATGGCTGGAAAGGCCTAAATTTAAAGAAACGGCCATATCGTCCTAGCCGATCGCAGAATCGTCCAGGCTGATATGGTTCAATAATTACGTACAGGCCGATTGGTCAAAAAGGCGGTCCAATCGTCCGGGCCGATCAGATATTGGCCAGGACGATTAGACATAGGCTATCGGCCCGAGGAGTCAGTCCGGACGACCGTTGAAAAAGCAGATCGTCCGGGCCGATTAGGTGTATCGTCCAGGACGATGCACAATAATTGATCATACCGGTCGAAGTTAAAACATTTTAAATGCTTGCCACGTGTATCGTCCAGGACGAACAGTGGATCGGCCCGGCCGATTGTCCAATAATGGATCGTCCGGGGCCAAATTTAAAGATCAAAACGTGCTGACACGTGGATCGTCCGGGATGGTCCAGTATATCGGCCAGGACGATGCACATAGAATGCATCGGCCAGACAAATATACTATCGACCATGACTATTACCATGAGTTTGATTAAATCGTCCAGGATGATATTGTATCGGCCAGGACGATGAATTGCAGCTAGCACAGAAAAAGGTCAGTAGATGGATTTTGAACAGAATTTGTCATATCGGCCAGGACGATAAACGTATCGGCCAGGCCGATGTGATTTGAAATTGAAATCAAGAAAAGAATGGTGATGATCAAGACCCTAAAACAAAAAAGAAACAGTCAAAACACAGGAAAAATAAAACACAACGAAAACCAAACAACGAATTAATTTTTTTTTTTAATAATTTTTTTTTTATGGAGGCATCATATGATAATTCTTTTCAAAAATTAAACTAGAGATCAAGAAGTTTAACAAATCTCAATCATAGGAAGGTAGAAAAACTGATCTTGTTAATCCTAGATCGGACATCCTTCAGGGTACAAAATTCTTTTGGAAAATAGAGGCCTAACTCGGAATAACAAAATATGATAAGAAGATCCATTCAAGACTTGTCTACAACTAAAATAACTCATAAATAATAAACCAAAATAATTTTTCTCAATCATGGAAATTGAAATCAAGTCTTTGAAAGTATCACATAATTAATGAGTTTTCTAAGTTTTAAGAGTTTTCCAAAGAGATGATAGCTTGCAATTAGTGGGCTCATTTTATGCCTCTTGTCACTTTTATTGGCTCTTTGAGCATCTTTTGATTTCTGATACACTTTTGTGTATATAGCTTTCTTTTCAATTTGGCTTCATTGGCCTCTTTCCTTTTTAACTCTTGCAAGCTAAAAACTCTTTAATATACCCTTAAAGAAAAAGACTTAGTTGTGAGTATATCCTCCAAATATTAGAGAATAGGGGCTCTCTCTCTAACATAGGGAAGAACAATCCACAACACAAAATCAAAATCATGCGATAAATGCAATGATAAGATTTTAAAAGCTTGAATGATATCAAGAATTTTGGCTATTATGCATAAGATAATTTAATGTAGCAAGATAAGAAAAAGATCTTAGATGAAAAGCCATTGGATAAACTGAGTTTAGACTTTTGTTTTAGAGAAGAAAATCATGCCACTAAACAAAGTCAGAAGAAGGAAAAACATCAACAGTTTACTCCCTTTAACCAATTTTGAAAAGCTAAACTCTATTTCCAAAACTCAAAAATTTAAAAGCTTGAAAAGTTTCATCATATAGAAGGCCAAAAATAAAGAACAATGTGAAAAAAACACATAAAATAATAGAGCAAACTAAAAACAACATAAAGTGAGCACAAAAAAAAACTAGCACAAACAAATAAAATAATAGACACACAAAAGCTAAAGATTTCAAGCAAGTGATAAAGCAGCGGATTTAAGCAATTTTGAGCTGCGAGCCTCCTTAGGTCCAGTTTTCTTATGCTCCCACGAGGTCTTTGGTGAGAGCACATCTGCAAAACTCAACAACAGTCAGTTTTAGGAACCGTAGAGTGCAATGCAGATGTGGTATGCTTTGAATCATGCATCTTAGGTCTCCACATCCAATGTGTACTACGGTAAACTGTGCAAGTGTGTGAGATGTGTCCTAGCATGCCACAAGAAAAACATTGAACTCCAGGAAAAGGTTTTCTTAAATGGTTTGGGTAAAAATGCCTCTTCCTAGGTTCTGGTTTTTGATTAGTAGTTGGTGTCATCCTAGCTTTCTTACATGTTTCCAAATCATTTTGAATTCTCAAGTTAGTTCTTTTTAATGCATCATTCTCAATCCTCAAATTTTTCTCAATCTCTTTAGATTTCTTAAGATCATCCTTAAGTGAGGTGTGTGAAGCTTTTAATACATTACTTTCATCAACTAATTCCAAATGCTTCTTGTTTAATTCATCAAATTTATCAAGGAGAGCCATGTGATTTGAATCAATCGTTGCATGATCTTTGAGAAACACTTCATGCTCTTTTTGTAGATTTGAATATTCTAATTTTAGGCTAGCATGAGTTTTCTTAAGTTTTTTGTATGATGTATGAATTTTTTCACAAATTTCAAATAATTCATCATAGGTTGGTTTACATACCTCTTCCTCATCACTTTGATTTTCTCCCATAAAACACAAGTTTGTAGTCTCTTCCTCTGGTTCATTCTCAGAGGAATCAGTACCAGATTCTGCCCAGAAACCTCTTTGGATTTTCTTATTCTCCTTCCTAGACTTAGCTTTCTCCACACCTTTTTCCTTTTCTTTGCTTGAATGATCTTGAGTGTAGGACAATCGCTCTCACATGTCCAGGTTTCCTGCATTCAAAACAAACAACATCAGAAGATCCTTTAATATGTTTATGATCCTTACCTTTTCTCTAACTTTGATGATGCTTTTGTTTCTTCCTTAGAAAGCTTTTGAATTGTCTTGTGATGAAGGCAATTTCATCGCTTTCAGACCTGGAAGATTCAGAATCCGATTTGTGTGCCTTCAATGCAATTGTTTTCTCCTTTTTCTTCTCACCTGCATCAAGATTTCTTTGATTCAACCCCTTGCTCATAAGCAATGAGTGAGCCAAGCAAGTTATCAATAGAATAGGTGTTCAAATCTTTAGATTCGTGATGGCAGTAATTTTTGCATCATAAGACGAAGGCAAGCTCTCAAAATCTTGTTAACTTTTTCATAGTTCGAAAGTTCTTTTCCTAGTGCATGCAATGAAGTAGCAATCTGAGTAAACCTAGTGTACATGTCAGAAATCGATTCATGAGGTTTCATACAAAAAAGTTTGTAGTCATGCAAGAGAATTTTTAAAATGGATTGTTTAACTTCATTAGTGCCTTCATAAGTGATGCACAATTTATCCCAAATTTCTTTACCAGTTTTGCAAGTTGAAACACGCATGTAATCCTAAGATTTCAAAGCAACACAGAAAAACAATTTAAACATTTCGCATTTAATTGAGCTAAATCTCGTTCATCAAAAGTCCATTCGGTAAAAGCAACTTCATTTTAAAACCATTAATTCCACGGAGAAGTGGAGAATAACTTCTTGAATAAGCATCCACATGCGATAATCAGTAGATTGTAAAAAAGTTGACATGCGAGTTTTCCAAAAATCAAAAGGTAGGTTATCGAACAGAGGAGGTCGGGTAATAGAATACCCTTCCGTAGTGTTGCGATTCCCAAAGTTAGACATAGATCAAATTCAAAAAGTTTTCAAACTTTAATTTTCGAATCAGGCTCTGATACCACTTGAAAGTTCGATGGGGATGTTAAGCCCTATGAACTTAGTCCCAAGCTAACCAAGAGGGGGGTGAATTGGTATTTTAAAAAATTCTTTTTACAAAGAAAGAAAATTGCATAAACCAAATCTCACCACATAAAATAAATGCGGAATTTAAAAGCGCGGAAGTAAGAAAGTAACACAGAAATTTATAGTGGTTCGGTCGACTCGACCTACGTCCACTCCTTGGAGGCACCCTCCAAGTATTGCACTACAAAATGTGACTCTCCTTTAGCCCCCACGGCTAGGCGGAGAAACCCTCACAAGAACCTCTTTTTTGCCACCCTGGCAAGGCAGAAAACCTATCTCCTTTTGCTTCCTCCTGAACCTGGCAGAGAACCAAAACCAAAAGCAAACTCCTTACCTCTACCGACCCTTCCACGGACAAGAAATTCTAGACGAAGATGAAGCAGAGCAATCCTTGAAGCAACCCTTGTGAATCCCCTCATAAGCTCCCCCTCACAAGTTCCTCTCTCTCTCCTCTCTCTCTTTCTCTCCTCAAGGTCTTCTCAGGTCAAGGCAGCAGTCAAAGGTTCTGAAAAACATTGAACAAGAGCTCTTAAATAGAAGAGCTTCAAAAGAGCTCATTAATTGCAAGTTGCCGACAATATCGTCCAGGCCGATATGGACATCGGCCTGGCCGATCAGTACAAATCAATGAAGATCGGCCAGAGTATCGCCCTGGATGGAAACCAGGATGATTGAAAATTGGCTTGATCGTCCAGGCCGATCTCACGATCGTCCGGGCCGATCAGTTCAAATCAGAGAAAAATCGTCCTGATAATAGCCCTGGATACGGGCTGGCCGATATTGATCGTCCTGAAGTAACTTAAGGTTTTTGACTAGATCGGCCTGGCCGATCCTGCGATATTCCAAGACGATATGATCGTATCAATCATCCTTAATTACTCCTTTGATTTCCAGAATAATTATGGCATAATTTGTGAATATCGTCCAGGCCGATCCTAGGATCATCTTGGCCGATAATTTAAAGATACAGTATACTATAATTGACTATGGCGGCTACTTCTTTCTGTTTTGAGCTTATCATCCTGGCCGATACACGTATCGTCCAGGACGATCTGTTAATGTCGGCTGCCTTAATTAAGAATCCTTAATTAGAGTTTCTGTTTTAAGCTGATCGTCCAGGCCGATCCAGAAATCGTCCTGGCCGATATGAGTAAAAACAGAAATTCTAAGTCTCTCAAGTGTGTGTGTGAAGGGTTACATAGCATCAGTCTCTTTGACTATTACAAGTAGACTCAAATGGTGAAAAACAAACGTACAGACTGACTCAACCCTAAACCTACGCAATTCTGAACTTGGCTCCTTCTTGATCGTCCGATCTTCGATTCCTGAAAAGTTAGAAGTAACAAGCAGTCCAAGAGAAACAGTGTTTGTCAATCATCAAAACATAAAGTCATGAAAAATAGATTTGCAACAGAAACTCCTATGGAATTGTTGATATGCGACGATATTGGAAAGGTCAATCGGGTTTAGAGTACAACCCTGATAACAAGATTAATCATTTGAATCAAGAAAGAATCGCTAGTTAGGTAAATTTAGCTGGTGTTAAAATAAAACTTCAGAAGGAACTAAAGTCACTTGGTCATGTTAATAATCTTCCTCGTATAAGGAAAAGTGAAGTAGTTAACAAAGAAAGGAACGGGGTCCTTCGCCCTTCATTTCTTATTGATGTATATTGCTTTTTGGAATTATAGAAGGGCAAAAAAAAAGGGAAGCCTCTTTATATTTAAAAGCATTTGTGAAAGATCATGATGTTTTCTTTGTTGGGATTGTGGAAACAAAAATTTCTCCTATGGATAGGGTGGAGATCAACAAGTTTATAGGTGTGGAGTGGGATTTTTTATTTTTCCTTCGGATGGATTATCTGGTGGAATTATGGTATTTTGGAAGGCTGATTTGGCATATTTTCTTGTGAAGGAGGATTCTTCTCAAGCCGTTATTGGTGAGTTAAAGATCATGAATAAAGGTGCTTGATTAATTTCCAATATTTATGATAGCAAAGATGTTTATAAAAGAAGGGATTTATGGAATTATTTAGAGCTGGCATCTTCAAAAAAATAGTCTTGTGATTGATGGAGATTTCAATTGTATCTTGTCTCAAGAAGATAAGTGGGTGGGGGGGGGGGGGGGGGGGGGGGGGGGGGAGTAATAAGTTTGTGTTTTCTCAAGGGCCTAAGGAGATGAGGATGTTTATGAATAACAATGATTTCCATGATGTGAATCTTATGGGTCCTAAATTTACTTGGTGTAATAATAAAAGTGAAAATGCTCGTATTTTGGAGAGACTTGACCGATGCTTAGTTAATTCCAAAGTCTTAAATGTCATTCATCTTCCTACTGTTAGGCATCTTCCGAGAGTGGCATCTGACCACTATCCAATTGTTTTGGAGGTTTTTAAATTAGATTTCTGCTAGAAGAGAAGGATAAGGTTTGAAGATGTATGGGCTTCCCATCATGCTTCTGCTAGAATTGTTGCTAAAACATGGAATAGCTCGGTTAGAGGTGATCCTGTCCATATTCTAAATTTAAAGTTTAGGAGAACTTTAAGAGCGTTATTTTTCTGGAACAAAGCTAAGCTCCAAAATCTTTCTATTTTGAACGAGTCTTTGAAGAATGAGATTTAAAAGCTACAGTTGGAAGAAGCTAAAGGTTGGTTATCGGAGGAAAGTTTGTGTTGTTGAGGGAAAGGATTCACGAATTAAATGTTACACTTGCTCGTTTGAGTACTTGGTGGAGACAAAGAGCCAAAGCTAAGTAATTGGAAGAAAGAGATTCTAATTCTAAGTTTTTCCACTCTTTTGCTAGTTCTAGAAAGAATTTTAATTGGATAAAGCAAATTAAGGATGTGAATGGAATTTTTGTTGAAGATCAAAGTTAATTGAAGAAATGTTCTTTAATTTCTTTAAAGATAGGTAGAGGGAAAGGAAGTGTATTCTTCAAGGATGTCGAAAGTTGTGGTCCCTCTTAGAGATGTTGAAATCTCATTGTAGAATAAGGATTTTCTTTTTTGAAAGAGGAAATGGTTGTTGATCACCTTGGGAATAATATTTCTCCTGGCATCGACTAGATTACTTACTCTTTTATCAAGTTTTATTAGAGAATTCTTAATGAAGATGTTTGGATGGCCATTAATTTGTTTTCATCTGGTAAAACATCTCCTTCTTCAAAAGAAATGCTTATTGTTATGATTACAAAAGTTATTAACCCAGCTCTTCCTTCAAACTATTGCCCAAATAGTCTTTGTTTGTTAATTTACAAATTGGTGGCTAAAATATTACTAAATAAACTTGAGAAGGTCATCCATAAAATCATTTCAGAGGAATAAGGGGCTTTCACCAAAGGCCGGTCTTTATCTGACCATGTTCTGTTGGCTCAGAAAGTGTTCAACAAGCATAGATTTTCTAAAGCTAAGAAAGGTTTGGTGGATTTCAAGGTAGAAATGGAGCAAATGTATTACAGCATGGGTTGGTCTTCTTTAAAGCAAGTTCTGGAGTATTTAAATTTTCCTCTTAAGTTTTTTTCGCTCCTTTTGGAATGCGTGGTGGATGCTAAATTTTCATTATTGATTAATGACAATAATTCTAATTGGATTGCAACAAATAGTGGCTTTAGATAAGGGTGTCCCTTTTCTCCTTTTTTATTCATTTTGTGTTCCTACCTTTTGACGAATGCGCTTATTAAGAAGGATGTAATCTTGGAATTAAAATTTCTTATAATGTCTTTAGAAGGGAGAATGGGTCTTGTTAAATCAATTTTGCTTTATATTCCCATATTTATGGCTATGCATTCTCTTGTTCCAATGGGAATTATATATGAAAATTATAAAATGTGTAGACGTTTTATGTGTCATAAAAGGATGGCAAATTTGGTCTTCACTATGTTGCTTGGGATGTTCTTTGTAAAAAAAAAAATAAGGTGGTCATGGGCTTTATTCAGCAGTTTTAAAAGTAGGATCCATTCGTGCTAAATTTGCTTGGAATTTTATATAAAAACGTAAAACACTTCTTAACTACAACTTGAATGCAAAGTATGGTAGTGATATTTGGAATGTTGAAAACAAGAGAGGAAGCTCAGCTACTTGAAAAATTATTGTGAATGGTCTTATGTCCTTGCGTCCAATTATTAGATGGGAAGTTGCCAATGGAGAATCTATTAATGCACTAAATGATGTTTGGATCCTTGATAGGAGTAAATGATGTTTGGATCCTTGATAGGAGTGTGGTAAAATGGCTTACTTTCATTGCTAATTTGGAAGAGGTGGGATATGGCATTAATAATTTCATTTCTAATAGCTTGTGGAATGATGATCAGCTGGGGAAAATTTTTGGCTAGGATCTGATTGAATTAATTATTCAGATACCTATAAATTTTGCTTTGCTAAGTGATCGGATGGAGCATAAGGCAAAAATGTCTAGGAAAATAATTGTTGGAATGGTTACTGAATCTCTGATAGAGGATTCAGTAGAAGAGGATCATTGGAGCTGGATTAGAAATATGAGACTTTATGCCTCATGTAGATCTTTTTTGGTGGAGTCCTCGTAATGATTCCATCCCAACTAAAATTTCTTTATGACATAGGAAGCTTTCAGATCAGAGTTCTTGTCCGAGAGGTTGTGCTATGGTGGAAGATGTGAATCATATTATTGTTGAGTGTTCTCTTCTAATTCTTTTGATTAAACTTCTGAATAAATGGAGTTTTCATGTTCCAACCTCTTCTTCTTTGTTGGATTGTATTGACAAGTTGAAAAGGCTTTCGTTTAATAATCCTTTTGTTGGAAATTTATATTGAACAACATTTTTTTATTTGAAAAGGCTGGAATAAGATTATACATGGTGAGAAAGAAGATGGTGTGGCATTCATTGTGGCAAATTCCATATACTTTCCTTCGGCTTCTTCACTTTCTTTTATTCATTCAAAAATCTGGGATGCTAATCAGCTTTCACTATCTTTTACTTCTTGGCATCCTCCTCCACTCGAATGGCTAAAGGTGAATATTGATGCTTCTCTTTTAAGATCCAATAGAGTAGGTGTTGGTGGAGTTTTCAGACATCATAATGGGAGGTTTTTGCTTGCTTTTGGTTTTACGGGATTACATTAGGATGTTGCTCAGGTGGAATTAATGTCAATTCTTTCATTGGAGAAGGTTATTCAAGATTGGATACGGGAAGCAAAAGGTATCATTATTGAAGGGGAAAATTATAATATTATTAAACTTCTTAAAAGCTCTTTTGGAGGCTCCAAGGCTTTGTCAAAGCATTTATCAGATAGAGATTTCTCATTCCTATAAGATTTCGATCAAGTCATTTTCAAATTTTCAAATAAAAGTTGTAATAAGTTAGCTGATTTATGTGATACCTTTACTTTATTTAGTGATTTTAATTGGATGACATTTATAGTGTTGGAACTCGTTCAATATGAATTAGGATGTTAAGCCTAATTAATTGTCCCAAGGCTAACCAAGAGGGGGGGTGAATTGGTAATTTAAAAATTATACTTCTACTCTTGGATTTTTAGAAAATCTTTTTAATTATTAATGCAAGTTAAATTTAAAGTTTAAAAAATAAACTTTTCAACCGGAGTAAACAACTTGCAATGAAATTAAATGCGTAAGAAAAATAAGAAAGAACACACCAGATTTATAGTGGTTCAGTCAAACCTTGACCTACGTCCACTAATCGGAGGCACCCTCCGAGTATTGCACTAATACCACAAAGTGACTCTCCTTTTCCCCCACAGCAAGGCGGAGAAGCCTGTACAAAATCACTTCAACCTTCCCCGGTGCGGCGGAGTAGCCGAGTTCTTTGACACCAAAGATATCTTCTTCTCGCCAAAACTTCCCTCAAGACGAACCTTGAATCCGATGGTACTGAGGTTCAAGTTCATCGGAGCAACCGTGTGAATATCCCCTCCACACTCCCTTGAAATCCCCTTCAAGGATCTTCTCCCTCTCAAACTCCACCCTTTCCTCTCTCCCTTTCAAGTTCTCTCTTCTAGTTTTCTCCCAAAGAACGAAGACACAATGGCTGTCAAAGATACACTTTGTCATCCTTTTACACTCTCCAAGTGTCGGTAGAGAACCGGACCGATGTTGTTGAACTTCACTTGAGAGCCTTCAAAGGAGATGCGAAGAAACAAAGAGATCTTCTTCTTCAAGTAACCTTGTGAATCCCTCACAAACCCCTCACCTGATCTCTCACTCTTCACTCTTACAATCTCTCCCAAACTCTCACTCTCAATGATACCTCTCAAGAGAAAACAACTCCAAAGGCACTTGTAATAGTTTCTAGGACTCCTTATATAGAAAGGACATGAAAAACCGTCCAAAAAACTACTAAAAACATGTTTTTCTGCGCACTGGATCGTCCCGTATGAAATTGAGTTAATACGGACGAACTGTGTAAAAAACTGTCCCGTACGAACCATTTGTGCATCTATACGAACCAATTTCATCCTGGACGAAATAGGTTCGTCCCGTACGAATAAATTTTGTCTGGTACGAACAGTTATATCAAAAGTTGGTTCCAAAAACTGTATAACGTTGCCAGAAACTACCATAGTCGGTTCCCATCGTCCTAGACGAACATGACTTTGTCTGGATGAAATTTTTATAGAGAGAAACTTGTCCTGGGACGAAAATGATTTTGTCTGGACGATCAGGACTTAGAAAAATTTTCTTGTTCAGTTCCTGTTCGTTCCATTGCTCTTACAAGGAGATAACTGATCTGATCGTCCTGTACGAACAATGTTCATCCCGTACGATCAGTAAAAAACTTTTTCAAGATCTCCATTAGTGTGTGTGAATTTATTCACTCAATTACAATCACTCCCTCTCAAATTTAATTCAAATAAAAAGTATAAGCTTCAAATTCACAAAATATCTCATGCTGAATTTTGATTTGAAATCTTCGTAGTCTGGAGTTTAATTTTCCTGAAATATTAGTACACACAAGAGCAAAAACAAATCTTCTAAAAAATGTTAGGAGATAACAACACATAAAACAATAATATTTGGAATCATCAAAATTATACAAGTTGCAAGAATGTAAAACATACAAATAGCAACTTTCCTAACAATCTCCCCCTTTTTGATGATGGCAAAACAATTATTGGTTTGTATAACTTCAAATTCTAAGAATCTCCTAAACTCCCCCTGAATTAATTAACATATGAAAATAAGGAGGCATTAAAATTATTTTTGTTTTCAAAATTTTTAGAAATACAAAACAAAACAAATAAATACACATACACTAAACAAAACAAACACACAACGATACGAATAAACAAGACACAACAAATAATTACTCCCCCTTTTTGACAACATCAAAAAGTGAAGAAGAAAAAGACTAGAAATGTAAGCAGACATATGAAAATCATTTAAAAATTTAACTTTTAAAGTGATTGACATAAGGTATGCAAATAAAATTAAAACATTAGCCAAATCATAAAATTCATAGAATTTAAGAAGAGATATAACATAGAAACTAAAAAAAATTAATCAACACATGAGTATATTTAGACATTTAAGATAGAGAAAATCATTGTAAAAATGATGATATAAAAATTTTATATTTCATAATTAAATATGTAATATAAATGTACATAAGATCAATTTGAATTAAGAGATTAAAAAATTAAGGAAAGAAATAACTACCACATGTGGCGCTTTGCGCATCTTTTTTAATTTTGTGGCACATTTTTGTGCATCTTTTCACTTGTTGGGCTTATTTTGTGCCTGTTTTTCACATTGCAAATCTTTGCTCATTTCTTTTGATTTTTGTACATTTCTACAATTTTCATGAGTAATTGTATTCTTTCCAAAATCAATAATCTAAAACTTCAAATCTTTCTAAGTGCATAAATATTAATTGATAAGTAAAATATAAAATAAGAAAACATCACAATAATAATAATAATATTAAAATTAATGTAGTCAAAATAAGAGATATGAAATTGACAATCTTAATAATATCAAGTTATAAACACAACTTAAATTTAGAAAAATTAGATTTTCTAATGAATTCAATTTTATGTTGCAGTTCAAAGTATAGCACTTGTAAGATAAAAAATTTAAGGGTTTTTCATATAGACTAACGAACATTTCAAACACAGAACAAAAACACTTAAACATCCAAAAAAAATCTAAATCAATAAAAGACTAGAAAAACACTAAACAAAATACAAGTACACAAACTATAAAAATCTTCATATCACATTCAAAATATCTCACAACAAGAAACATGGAATCCGATATGAAAATATCTCAAAATCATACAAAACACACAAAAATTAAAAATAGAAAAACACATAAAATAAACAAAAATAAAAACACAACAAATAAAAAACATACACACAAAAACACATAAACAAAGGGTTTAAACATCATTTTGCTCCTGGTCTGATGATTCAGAAGCTAGATCTGCCCAGTAGATTTTTTGTTTTTCATTATTTTCCAATTTTATAATTTGCTTAGCTTTGCCCTTTTCTTTAGCAAGAAGAGTTCTCAAATTAGGGCACTGACTTTTCAGATGTCCATATTTTCTACATCCAAAGAAAATAATACTAGAAGAAATCTAAACATTCTTACCATTTTTACCTTTATTCCACTTTTATTGATGCTTATGCTTGTGCTTTAGTGGACTTTTCAATTTGCTTGTTAAGTCATCGCTTTCCTTACCAACTAAGCAATTTTTCTCCATGTCTTCCGCTTTTAGCATTATTGTTTCACCTACATCCAAAAGTCTTTGACCCAAATATTGCTCGTAGGCAATGAGTGAGCCAATCAAATTATCAATAGAAAATTCATTCAAATTTTTTGATTCGCAAATAGCAACAACTTTGGCATCAAACTTATCAAGTAAACAACGTAGAATTTTATTGACTATTTCAAAGTTTGAAAATTTTTTACCTAAAGCATGCAATGATATTACAATTTGAATAAACCTAGTATACATGTCTAAGATCGTCTCATAAGGTTTCATGCTAAAGAGTTCATAGTCATGCATCAAAAAATTCAACTTAGATTGCTTGACTTCACTAGTACCTTCATATGTAATGCATAAACTGTCCCAAATTTCCTTGCCAGTAGTACATGTAGAGATTCTCATATAATCTTCCGAATTTAAAGCACATAACAAATAATAATTCATCATAATTTAGCATAAATTTAGCATAAATTTGTTCTACTCTACTCCATTCAGAAAAAGGGGTATCAGTTTTGATTCCATCTATAATACGTGACGGTACAGAATAACCATTTTGAATCATATGCCACATTCGATAATCTATTGATTGCAAGAAAGTAGACATTCGAATTTTCCAAAAATTAAAAGAAATATTTTCAAATAAAGGTTGTCTAACAATTGAATATCCTTCTAATGTTTTACAGTTTCTAAAATTAGCCATACTCATTTTTCAAAAAGTAGTCAAAACTTATGATTTCGAAACCTTGCTCTGATACCACTTGTTGGAACTCGTTCAATATGAATTAGGATGTTAAGCCGAATTAATTGTCCCAAGGCTAACCAAGAGGGGGGGGGGGTGAATTGGTAATTTAAAAATTATACTTCTACTCTTGGATTTTTAGAAAACCTTTTTAATTATTAATGCAATTTAAATTTAAAGTTTAAAAATAAACTTTTCAACTGGAGTAAACAACTTGCAATGAAATTAAATGCGTAAGAAAAATAAGAAAGAACACACCAGATTTATAGTGGTTCGGTCAAACCTTGACCTACGTCCACTAATCAGAGGCACCCTCTAAGTATTGCACTAATACCACAAAGTGACTCTCCTTTTGCCCCCACAGCAAGGCAGAGAAGCCTGTATAAAATCACTTTCACCTTCCCCGGTGCGGCGGAGTAGCCGAGTTCTTTGACACCAAAGATATCTTCTTCTCGCCAAAACTTCTCTCAAGATGACCCTTGAATCCGATGGTACTGAGGTTCAAATTCGTCGGAACAACCGTGTGAATATCCCCTCCACACTCCCTTGAAATCCCCTTCAAGGATCTTCTCCCTCTCAAACTCTACCCTTTCCTCTCTCCCTTTCAAATTCTCTCTTCTAGTTTTCTCCCCAAAGAACGAAGACACAATGGCTGTCAAAGATACACTTTGTCGTCCTTTTACACTCTGCAAGTATCGGCAGATAACCGGACCGATGTTGTTGAACTTCACTTGAGAGCCTTCAAAGGAGATGGGAAGAAACAAATAGATCTTCTTTTTCAAGTAACCTTGTGAATCCCTCACAAACCCCTCACCTGATCTCTTACTCTTCACTCTTACAATCTCTCTCAAACTCTCACTCTCAATGATCCCTCTCAAGAGAAAATAACTCCAAAGGCACTTGTAATAGTTTCTAGGACTCCTTATATAGAAAGGACATGAAAAACCGTCCAAAAAACTGCTAAAAATATGTTTTTCTGCGCACTGGATCGTCCCGTATGAAATTGAGTTAGTACGGACGAACAGTGTAAAAACCTGTCTCGTACGAACCATTTGTGCATCTGTACGAACTAATTTCGTCCTGGATAAATTGGTTCGTCACGTACGAATAAATTTCATCCGGTACGAACAGTTATATCAAAAGTTGGTTCCAAAAACTACAGAACGTTGCCAGAAACTGCCATAGTCGGTTCCCCTTGTCCTGGATGAACATGACTTTGTCTGGACAAATTTTTTACAGAGAGCAACTCATCCTGGGACAAAAATGATTTTGTTTGGACAATCAAGACTTAGAAAAATTTTCTTGTTCAGTTCCTATTCGTTCCATTGCTCTTACAAGGAGATAACTGATCTGATCGTCCTGTACGAACAATGTTCGTCCCGTACGATCAGTAAAAAACTTTTTCAAGATCTTCATTAGTGTGTGTGAATTTATTCACTCAATTACAACCACTCCCTCACAAATTTAATTCTAATAAAAATTACAAGCTTCAAATGCATAAAGTATCTCATGCTGAATTTGATTTGAAGTCTTCGTAGTCTGGAGTTCAATTTTTTTTGAAATATTAGTACACACAAGAGCAAAAACAAATCTTCCAAAAAATGTTAGGAGATAACAAGACATAAAATAATAATATTTGGAATCATCAAAACTATACAAGTTGCAAGAATGTAAAACATGCAAATAGCAACTTTCCTAACATATAGTGTTGGCATCTCTCCTTCATTTATATCTTTGTTAAAGGAGGAATGTGATAGTTTAGCTTATCTTCATTAGACTGTTTATTTTTAATGTTATTGACATTTTCTTCAAAAAAAAAAGAGAGGGTTCATTGATTTAATATACATTGCTGCAACAAACAGTCTATGTTCAATGATCTAAATTGAACATAGTAAGAATTCTAGATTTATTTAAGTGTTCATGAATTTCCATGAAATTGATTTATGTAGAAAATTTATAATTGGAAAATTTTTCTAGTAGTGCTGCGATGGTAAAATCTCTATCTGGGTGAACACAATTTTGAATCCTTGGGAGCGTTGTAGTGATAGATCTTATGGCACTATGGAATTTTCTTCTCTATTTGTCAGGGAGTGTTGCAGCGCTGAGATTTTGATTTATTAGAAATTTCTATAAGAAACTTCTTCTTGTGAGCATAACGGTGCTGGGAGTCAGCACCCCGCCGCTAGGCCAATTTTCATGATTTTATGTAACTATTTAAAAGCATTAACCCAACACCCTCATCCCAATGTTAGTCACTAGAAATGTGGAGAGAGGAGCCAAAGAGAAAAAAAGAGGAAAGAGAGAGGAAAGAAAAGAAGATGTTACAGTTTCAAGGCCATAGAGCTAGAATCGATTGTTAAACTAGTTGATGAAATTGTTTATCTAGAGTCAGGCTTCTGTTACGATACTTAATTTTTCAGTTTGGCCATTTGGATAAAAGTTGCAGTATTTTATTTGATTTAAATAAGTTTATAAAAATTTTTGCCATGAAAATTTCAATATGTTGTAGAATAAAGAATTATGTGCGCTTTGATAAGAAAAAACTCAAAGTTTCACAGGGTGGTTTTTTATGTGTCTCACTAATTATGTTGGTGTAAATAATAAGTGCTATAGAACGATAAAAATTTGAAATAATGTTATAAGCATTATATATGAATGAGTTTATATTTTTCTAACATTAAGTATGTGTACTTGTACTTCCCACCAAAACATTAAGGTTGTTAGATAAGTGAATATTCTATGTATTCCTACATTATGTTAATAATGGTTTTACATGTTGAAACTATTGATGTTATTATTCTTACATAATGAAATGTTTATGTTGTTAGCTATACATGTTTAAAATATCAATGTTCATGTATTGTAGATTTATGTTGAAAATATTATTATTTTCATGTACTTCTAAAATATATGATGAAATTTGGAGAAGAGGGGGGGGGGGGGGGGGGGGGGGAGGGGAGGGATGTAAAAAATGTGAAAAATGTGGTGAATGTTTTTGTGTAACACAAGTGGAGTTGATGGACTGTCGATATGGTATTTTGATATGACTTGTGATTTTATGTCGGAGTCAGTGATATATTGAGGTAGGATTCTGATTTTAGATGTGTTATAATGCTGGAGCATAAGGGGGCTATTCTTAAAATTACTATAAGGCATCTATTTATATTTTAGTTCAATATAGATCAATTATTAATTAAATACATTCAGTATTAGTAAATATTTTAGCTTTAGCTTTTTGTATAGTACTTTAGTTTATTATTATAGCATAATACTTTTTTTTTTTTTTTTTTTTATTGATTTCTTTTTTAGGCTTCAAAAGGATACTAAGATGTGTTAGTTCACCCAAACTCTTACTTTCATTTTTGGAGTTAGAAAAAGGATAAGGAGCTAGCTACGTATTTTTTATAACATACTCTAATATTTATTGTAGGTATGTTTGGTTAATTTTATTTTTTATAGGCTTGGCTTTTATTTTTATTGTTTTCTCTTTTGCTAATGTTGTTGTATATAGACATCAAATTATACATATTTTTTTGGATGATATTATAGATAATTATTTTGATATTCAGTAGTATTCCTCTTTATTTATATTTAGTAGTGGCTCTGTAATGAGTTTAAATTGATTTTTTTAATTCAGTACTTTTCCAACTGGTTCTTAGGGGTAAATCTTGTCACAATCTGACATGGTATGACTTGTGTAGTATCGGGTCATATTAGGTTAGGTTGTGATATGCTTTTTTTATAACTGGGCAAAGTTGGAAAAAAAATCATAGTAGAGCCATAGGATTTAATCCATTGAAGTGAGAAGCTTTTTGTAGTTTTAGGTACTCATGTTGTTTATTTTTCATATGCATGTGTTGAATTTTTCTGTGTTCAATATTTTGAGATGGCTTATCCATCTCAGCCAAATCTAGATATGACCAATGGTTAGAGTTCTAGTCGTGTAACACTAGTTCAAGGTACAACTCCTATGATAAGTTCTAAGGTAGTTTCCCATATTACGGGTTTAATAGCATATTTAGTAGGGAGGTTCATAAATTGGTTTTTGGTACTTGATTTGATGACATAGATATGTATTTATAAATTTTGTGATATTACATCATCTTATACTTTTAGGTTGCATTGAGCCTAGAACAGTTGAGGGTTGGCTGATAAAGATAGAGAAGATCCTGCATGGGAAGCATTATTCTTTTGAGCGGAGAGTTAGATGGTGAGGCAAATAACTAGTGGCTTGGCTAGAAAAATGAGATGTTTCTGGGTCATACAAATATGTTAATTACTTGGAAGAATTTTATAGAGATGTTCAAGATTTAATTTATACCACCTTTTTGCAGGAGATAGCTACAAAGCTTTTTCTTATGTTAATTCAAGGGTGTTTTTTAGTGATGCAGTATGAAGTTGAATTTACTACTCTCTCTATGAGTGCTTTACAACTGATTAGCACTTTAGAGGAGAAGTGTTACCAATTTTGTGAAATACTTTAAGAGGCTTTGAGGCAGCTAATGCTAACATAGAATATTATTGACTTTACTCAATCGGTCGAGAGGGCCAAGAGGATAATACTCTTTTGATAGAAATTTAGTAGTATTGGTTAATAAGTAGGAAAATATTTGGTAGTAAGATATCTAGCAGTATCCCTTCTAAGAAAAAGAGCAGGCTTGGACCTACTAAGTTAAGAAGGAGGGGACAATTAGTAGCAATTTCTTCTAGAATAGATAGAGACATAGTTGTTAAGTTTTGGGGGTTTAGTTAGTGAGGCCCCATTAAGTCAACATTGTGGAAGGAGGCATAGTGGTCCATGTTATAGAGCATCAGGTAGGTGTTTTTTCTATGGTCAATTTTAACATAGGATTGCTTAGTGTCCATAGGGTGTTTTTGATATATATTATAATTTGAGAGCTAATAGCTCTAGATAACCAACCATGGGTAGGCTGAGGGCAATACCACCTCAACCATATTCCAAGGCTTCTTGTAGGAATTATGTTTGTCTAGTATCACAAGGTTAACATTCTAGAGGTTCATAGAGTGCTGGAAGTTCTGTTGTTTTGACCCATATACAGCCACGAGTTTATAATCTAGTGTATCAAGAGATCAATGAGTCTCCAGATGTTGTGATAGGTACGACTCAAATTTTTACATCTCCTAGCCATATTTTATTTAGTTTTTGTATAGCCAATCTTTCATATCAAAGCAGTATTTTGATTCTTTCGATTTATCTATTCTATCATTACCTATTTCGTTGTCTTCAATTTTGTCTATGAGAGAGTATGGTAACTGGTAAGGTTTATTTGTATGATTTGGAGTTTTTTGTAGGATTTGAATATTTGATTTGATTTTATTGCTTATTTATACAGTCAATATTATTTTGGGCATGGACTATATGAGTTAATATGGGGCTTAAATTAATTATCTCAAGAAGAAAGTGACTATGAATAGAAAATCTGGCTTAAGTAGAGAGAGAAAGTTAGAGAGAGAGGCTCTAGGAATTCAAATTTTTGTTCTGTTATTTCGGTTTGAATTTGGCGGCCCTCAGCTTTTGCTGCTGGTGTGTCCAACAATCTGCCGGCTATCCGGCAACCTTGGGAGATGAAGATGGAGCGTAATCAGCTCTTATCGTCGGAGTCCTAGGCGAATTACAGGAAAGGATTTTCAATTCTGATGCAACAATCTTCAGATGTTTTCAATGGAGGTTCAAAAACTCTTGAAGTATTCAGCAAAAAAATTCAAAAATCTCAAAGAGAAACCCTTAATCATTAATGAGGGTGGTTTATTGCTTAAGAAGGATTCTTCCATTCTAGTGCCGGGAAAAGGGAAAGAGATTATAAAGGATGATTGTTTTATTAATCCAAAAGCTTTTAAAAGTCCTGTTCAAGATAACAAGGTGATTGGAAATCTCAATTTGGAAGCTTCCTCTTCTAATGGTCTAAGGATCTACTCTAACAACTGTTTTAATTCTACTTCGTTTCCTTCTTCACCGAGTCGTAAAGACATGGTGGTTTCCCACCAGTTGATTTGTAAATCACAGAATGAAGACAAGGTGGATGTTGTTTTGTGGAAAAAGAATGATACAGATAGTTCTTTAAGAGCTCCAGAGGTAGATAATGTCTTTTTGAACAAAGCTTCTCAACCTGTGAATAATTGGAGCAATGTGGTGGTTCAATCTAATTGCAATAAAAAATAGAATATCAAGGTTGATAACTTGAATTTGGGCTCCTTTTTATCTGAAGATGGTAAGGGTGTGAAGTTACATGCCGAGAAGGAGATCGAGAATGCTAGGAGACTGGAGAAAGCATTAGTTGTGAAGATTTTTAGTGATAGCATTCCATTCCATTTGGTGAGCGCGAATTTAAGAAGGTAGTGGAATAAGTTTGGGACATTCCACATTACTAGATTGGGCCTTGGCTGGATGTTATGTTCTTTTGAAGATTCAAATGCCTTAGAAAGTATCTTATCTAGTGGTCCTTGGTGGGTGAGAGGACAGGTGGTGGGCTTAGATAAATGGTCAGCTTCCTTCAATCCAAATTCTCTCAAAGGCATTTCAGCTCCGGTGTGGACCAGGCTTCCTAATTTACCTCTTCAATGCTGGGATGAGGTGAACATTTGTAGTATTGATTCTATGGTGGGAAAGCCCTACCTTTTTTACTGTAATATGTTCCAGTGGAGTAGAAGGGAGTTTGCAAGGGCATGTGTTCGCATTCCCTTAGATTTGAAGTTACCAAAGGGTGTTTGGGTGGAAGGCTTGGCTGGAAAATTTTATCAAACAATTGAGTATGAAGGACTTTCAAAAATCTACAGTGAATGTGGCAAGTTTGGCCGTGTTCTAACTGATTGTGCTGATGTTATTAAAGAGAATGTAGCAGTTTCAGGGCCTTCAAATGTAGTTGTATTATCTGAAGCATGGACCACTCAGAAGGAGGGTGTTAGATCTAATGCAGATAGTGGAAAGGTTAATAACAACCCTTGGATCCAGGTGAAATATGGAAATAGAAGGACTAATAAATTGGCAGATAAAAGAGGTATTTTTAATAAAATCTCCATTCCAATGAAGAAGATCTATATTCCAAAGCTTGGTCCATCCAGTTCAAAGAAAACTTATGAACCTGAAGGAGATAGTTTTGGAGCTAAATCAACTATTTCAGAGATTATTTTAGTGCTGGGAGAAGCTATAAAAGGAGGTGTTGCCGTGGAGCCTCCATTTGTTTTACCAAAAGAACTTCATGAAAAGGTAACAAAAGTTGATTCTACTCTTAAAATTCTCAATAAATTTGATGTATTAACTTGTTTGGAAGAAACAAGAGCTACTGAAGTTGTGGAGATTCAAGAGGGTAGATGTGCTGAAGAAGGTGAAATTGTAGAAAATGATATGAGTAACATGGCAGACTTGGAGGCTATGTGTGCTGAAAAACTTGAAATAAATCAGGTGATGGATAAGGAGAATTCAAACTCTAATAAGGCTGTGGTTGGCAGTCTTTCCTCTGGAAAGAAAGTTAAGCTTATTAAAGAGCTTAAATCTCTTGGTTCGGGTAATATAATTGAACGCAATAGAAAGATGGATGTAGGAAAAGCTAAAAAGAGTGGGGGTCCTTCCCCCATCTTTAAGCAATGACTTAGTTGGTTTTCTAGATTTATAGAGGAGCCAAGAAAGTGGAGGCTGCTCTATATCTGAAGGAGGTGATTAAAGATCACAAGGTGTTTTTTGTGGGTTTGATGGAAACAAAACTGAGTTATTTGGAGAATTCTCATATTTTGAAATTCCTTGGTAACAATTGGCAGTCTTATATGGTTCCCTCCGAAGGCCTCTCAGGAGGTTTGATGGTTTTATGGAGAAAAGACTTGGCATCGTTTTCAGTGATTGAAGTTTCTATTCAGATGATAGTGGGGAAACTGGAGGTTTTTAACAAAGGGAGCTAGATGGTGGCAACCATGTATGGGAGCACTAATGCCAATGACAGGAAACCTTTATGGGACAGTTTAGAGAGACAACCGTGGTAGGAGGTGACTTTAATTGTGTTCTCTCCCAAGATGAAAAGAGAGGTGGGAAAAAATTCATCATGTCTCAAGGAGCAAAGGACTTGAAGAACTTCATGATCAACAATGATCTTCATGAGGAGGGGTCAATGGGCCCAAAATTTACTTGGTGTAATAATAAATCCAGAGGGGCTCGGATTCTAGAAAAATTGGGTAGATGTCTTATCAATTCCACAACTTTGAACTCTATTCATCTTGCATTGGTGAAACATTTATCCCGAGTAGCTTCGGATCATTGTCCTATTCTCTTGGAGATTTTCAAACCAATGGAGTGCTACAACAAAGATATCCAGTATGAAGAAGTTTGGGCTACTTACCATGGGGCTGAGGCTATAGTGCGGAATTCTTGGAAGAAAAATTGTGGAAATGACCCGGCTTCTTCTCTAAATTTAAAATTTAAAAGAACTTTGAGAGCTCTTTTTTTCTGGAGCAGAGCTAAGTTCAAGAACCTTAATTCTCTTCAGGACAAGCTGAAGGAGGAAGTACTGGAAATCCAATTGGAGGAGGCAGATGCGGGAATTTCATTTGAAAAGCTATAGATTTTAAGATACAAAATCAATGAGCTCAATGTTGCTTGCACGGCTCAACACCTGGTGGAAGCAAAGACCAAAAGCAAAATGGATGGAGGAAGGAGACTGCAATTCTGCTTTTTTTCATGCATTTACAAATGCCAGGAAAAACATTAACTGGATCAGTCATATTAAGACAGCTGAAGGTAATGTGACGGAGGATGGTAATGAAATACATAAAATTTTTTCAGACTTCTTCAAGTTAAAATCTCAGCATAGGAATTATATGCTGGATGGCTGGCCAGTGCCTTCTAAAGTCATCAACGAAGTTGATCAAGCTATTCTGAATGCAGAATTCACAAGGGAGGAGCTCCATGTGATCGTGGAACAATCTGGGAGAAATATTTCTCCTGGTTTGGATGGTATCACCTTTCTTTCATCAAGAACTTTTGGAAATGGATCAAAGATGATGTTTGTCAAGCTGTGAGTCAATTCATGTCTACTAGAAATATGCACCAGTCATGGAAGGAAACTTTAATTGTCTTAATTCCGAAGATCCAAAATCCTCAGGTGGTGTCTAATTTTTGGCCTATTAGCTTGTGTATGACTATTTATAAAATTATTGCAAAGATGCTTTTGAATAGATTGGAGAAAGTTATTCACAAGATCATTTCGGTGGACCAAGCTGCTTTTATCAAAGGTCGATCCTTGTTAGAACATGTGTTGTTGGCACAAGAAGTTTTCAACAAATTTCGGCATTCTAAAGCAAGAAAAGGACTTTTGGCAATCAAGCTTGACATAGAATAAGCTTATGATAGCATGGGATGGCAAGCTTTGAGGCAAGTCCTTATTCGTTTTAATTTTCCTAATAAGTTTAGGGAGATTTTATTGCAATGTATCTTAAATCCTAAATATTGCATTTTGATCAATGGGAGGAAAATTGATTGGATAGAAGGGAGGTGTGGATTTAGACAAGGTTGTCCTTTATCACCATATTTTTTTATATTATGCTCCCAAATCCTATCAGATGCATTAGATCTTAGAAAGGGGATGTGGGGATTTCTATTACTCCCAAGGCTCCTAGAGTATCTCACTTACTCTATGCTGATGATATTTTAATCTTCTCGGAAGCCAAGACTAAAGAGATAAAGGAGTTGAAGAATATCATAAACAACTATTGTAAATGGTCGGGTCAGAAGGTTAATCATTCTAAATCCATGATTCATTTTGGAAAGCATACTAACCAGAGCATAAAGAAAAAAATTTCAAAACTTCTTAAATTCAAGATGGTTAAGGAGATGAATTACCTTGGTGTGAAGATGACCTTAAGGAGATTGGTGTCTTCGGATTTCTTAAAGCTTATGGAAGTTGCTGCTAATAGATTGAACATTTGGGGGAAAAAGTTCATCTCATTGGAAGGAAAGTTGGTGCTGATCAAATCTGCATTCCTCTCATTATCCATGTTTTTATCTTCTCTTTCTCTAGTTCCTTTGAGTATTCTTAAAGAATTTGATAAAATGTGTAGAGGCTTATTGTGGAATAAGAATAATGGAAGTGCAGGACTGCATTATGCTTCATGGGAAAGTATTTGCAAGCCAAAAAATTAAGGTGGTTGAGGTTTATTCTCGGTAGTTTCCAAGGTAGGACCTCTACGGGCAAAATTGGCTTGGAATTTTTGTATGAAGCCAAGATCATTGCTGAACCAAATCCTGAGAGCCAAATATGGATAAGATGTTTGGACGGTACCAGGGAAAAAAGATTGTTCACCGACATGGAAGATCATTACTATGGGAGATAATTATCTTAGAAACATTGTTAGATGGAATGTTTCTATGGTAATTATATCAATTGGATGTTTGATTGTTGGATATTAGAAAAATGCTTAGCAAAGTGGCCGACTTTTGCTAACACCCTGGAAACAACAGAGTCCAAGCTTAGCTCATTTATTTTGGAAGGGCAGTGGAACAGTGATCAACTCCATTTAATCTTTGGGGAGCAGCTGGTAAATCTCATAATCCAAATTCCTATTGATACCGAAAAGAGGCATGATCTTATGGAGCTAAAATCAAAATATTCTGGGAAATTTATTGCTGCCTTGGCTTTTCAAGCAGTAACAGAACATAGTGGAGAAACTACTCACTGGAATTGAATGAAAATGAAAAAATTAAAATTGACACCGAGTATTGAACTCTTTTGGTGGAGTCTTTGTAATGATGCTATTCCTTCTAATGATTTTCTATTTAGAAGAAGATTGAGTAATTTCTTAGGCTGCCTGAGAGGATGTGAAGAAGAAGAGAATGGATGCCATATTGCAGGGAAATGCGATAAGCTTCGAACTGTGATTTCTATTCTCATTAGCTGGGGATTTCATGTTCCTTTTTCTGATAATCTTTCAGAATGCTTGGAAGGATTAAAGAAGCTTGTTGGTAAGAATTCTTTCATTGCTAATATATATTGTACAACTACTTGGCTCGTTTGGAAAAGTAGATGCAAATTGATTCATGATGACATAGAAGACTCGGTTAATACTTTGGCTGCAAATGCACTTTCTACAGCTACTGTATGTAACTTTATTAACTCTTATCCGGATAACTGGGATGTCAACCAGTGTAAGCTGTTTTGTTCTTGGCATCCTCCTCCACCTAGGTGGATAAAAATAAATGTAGATGCCTCTCTTTTGAGCAATAATGTGGCTGGATTTGGAGGTGTGGCAAGGGATGATAAAGGGAGATTTCTGATTGCTTTTGGAGCTCATCATATGCATTGGGAAATTGCTCAAATGGAATTGATGGAGGTTTTATACTTGAAAAATATAATTCGGGAGTGGATGATTGAAGCTCAAGGAGTTATTATTGAAGGGGATAACTTTAATATTATAAAAATTCTGCATTTGGTGATGAAGACCTGGAAGGTTAGTAAAATAATTGATGATAATTTGGCTTTCCTTCTAGATTTCAACCAAGTTTTTTTTTCCTTTTCCAATAGATATTGTAACAAATTAGCGGATGGATGTGCTAATTTGGCTTTAAATAAATCTTTTATTTGGGATGATCTTAGCTTTGAGGAGATTCCTCCTTCATTCTTGTTATGCTTGAAGGAGGAATGTGATTCTTTAGAGATTACTTGAGTAGTTTGTAATAAGGGTTTTTATTTAGCTTTTAATGCAATATCATTTCTTTTCAAAAAAAAAAAAAGAAGAAAGTGACTTTGTATCAGATTGGTGAGAGCTTTATATTTCAGAGAATTAGCGGCATTCTTTCTTATCATATTTTGCTCTAGAAGTGGATAGAATTTGGAGGAAAGGTTGTCAAGACTTTTTGACATCTGTCAGAGATCCTCACATCTCTTCTGCATCTGTAAACAGTATTCTTATGGTTTAAGAATATTTGGATGTCTTCCCTGTAGAGTTAGTGATTTGACTTCAAGATAGAGAGGAAGAGTTATGTATATTTGTTTTTCCACGTAAATGTCCAATTTTGAAAGGTATGTATAGTGTTTTTACTTCAAGATATCAAGGGCACTCTTTTTTTTTTAGTTTATATATGTATAATACATTGCTCTAAGATGTCTATAAATATTATTTTCAATTTATTTTAGCATCTTGATAATTATACAAAATATTAATTAGAATAGTGATATAATACCTTAAGTTACTATAAGATTTAATTTGATTAATAGCATTTAATGAAATTTTTAAGACTCATTTTAAATCTAACTTAGAAATAATCTTCACCATATTATAGAGCATTACATATCCATTTTGTTAGTTTTTTTTTTAATTTATGTGAGCATTATAGGTCAAATAGTAGGAGGTTGCGTATTCAACTTAAAATATTTAAGAATTTAATAAGCATTAATATAAGCAAGTTTTCTAGAATTTTCTTGTATTTATTTTACAAATCACCATTTTAAATGTATTATATAAATAGTGTAAAAAAATTTTACATTTTTGTATATATTTGGAATTTTGAACTTCAATAGAGAAGACGATTTTCATAGAGTTTGCATTTTAAACCAAACTTTTTAAATATTGTAACAATTTTTTTTTTACTTTACTTTATTAACTTAAAAGGAACTTAAGGAATTTTTAAAAGCCATTTTCATTCTTTCATGGCTAGGATAGCTTAAAGAGAGAAAAGGAGAAAAATAGAAAGCCTATAGAGAGAAAGGTTAGGTTTAGAGGCCTTAAAGCTATTTATACAAGGCAACCTAGTTGGAAAAGTTGATTTACACCAGGTAGGCTACTATTATCCCACTGATGTTTTTGATGATTTTACCTTTTGTGTAGTTTCTCATATTTAATTTGTATATAATATACAAAAATTGAGATATCTCAATATTTTAGTAACTTCCAATGTATACTATTTAGTTTATTGTTGCTCTATTTATTTTGCATATGTTGGTATGATCATATTTAATTTTTACTATGTATTTCATTTTATGTGATATTTTGGGTACTTTTGAAAGCTTATAAATGTTGATAAAAATTGCTATGGTATAGTGAGAAAACAATACCAATGTTATATTTTTTTTTTTCTTATAATCATACTAGATGATTCATTCATGTTGAATGTAGTATAGTGTGACAAATCCTATAAATCTTACTTTTTTAGTTGTACATGCAATTTTTTATTTATTATGTCACATGATATAAACTATTTATATTTTTTTAATATATACTAATTTGTACTAGTGTGTTATGAAAATATTTCTATAAGAAAATGCTAGTTTGATGATAAGTTTATTGTGGATTGCATGTATGCCTATACGGAGACATAAGGGTTTGGCTAATATGTGCGCTTACAGAGAGGTAAAAGACATGAACAAATAAGTTATGCTATCCAAAAAAGAGTCATGAGAGCTTGAATGAATATTTTAATAAATGTATAAATACATAGGGAGGCATAAAAGCCAAAGGGCATGCATGTGAAACATGTAAGATATAAGTTCTCGAGGAAAAATTAAAATGATATTTTCTAGAATATTATTTATTTATATCACCTTATAATAAATATCATATCTAGAGGTATAATTCTATCTAGTAAAAATTTTATAATACTCTCTAGCTAATTTTTTGCTCTAATTTTTTCAATATGGGTGCATGATGGATTAATAAAAAAATAATTAGAAAGCTATTAAAGTTTATTTTTTAATAATTTTAATATTCATATTATTATATAAGAAGGATTGCCAAGCAATGGTAGTATAATTCCCTTGACTTTTTATTCGAATATATTTGACCTACAATATTCAAATAATATTTTTATAACTATTATTAACTAGATGTACAAACCATCTTCACCACATTGTAGAGAATATTGTACTTTATCTATAATCATTTTTGCCTATATTTTTTATTATTGTAAATATAAAAAAAGGTTTTTTATTCAAGTGAAACTCCTTAAGAAATTTAGCCATTATTTTTGGTTAGTTCAATATGTGAATATTCCCTCTTTACGACATTGAGTTAGTGTAGCTAAGAAAATTCATCTTTCAAATCTTTGGCTTTCAACATTTCATGTTGGAAATGAGTAGCAATTTTCTTTAGAGCTTCAAGAGAGCTTGAGAGCCTTTCACTAGATTTTAGGCACTGATAAACTTTGTAATTAGAAACCACTTAAATCACAAAAAAAAAAAAATTTGTAATACCTTTAAGTGGAAGTATATTGAATCATCTTAGTGTCACCTCTATGAATGTTGTAAAGAGAAATAAACATTTTATTACATAATTAATATTCATTAGCAAAGTAACCAACTTAAAGTATGCAAAATAGTCAACTAGATCTAACCGTCCCAATATAAATCCAAATGTGGAATCATGAATTTTCTTAGATGTTGAACCTTGATAACTTCCTAAGAAAAAGCATTTCTCATTTATTAATTATGGCTTATACTTCTCTTAAGAAGATTGGGACTCCATGGGTAAGATTCTTCATTGCCATAGAAATGTGTGAATCTTCCATCGTTGGAGTTGAAGTGAGTGCCAAGACTTGGAAGTTATTCATAAATAATTCAACATGAGGATCATTTTATCATTTCAATATATGGGGTAGTTCTACAATCATACTTTAATACTCCTTGAGTAACCTTTATCGATCTTTTTTAGATATTAAATAATTGATCTAAAGTAACAAAATGTTCTAAATATTTTTTTAATTTCACTTTTATTGTTTCTAGTAGATCAATTGCTTGTTTTTGTTTCCCTATGCATCTTCTACACTAACCATACATTGAGGATAATGAATTTAAAGTTGTTCATAAAGAACACTATCACCTAGCTAACAATAATATCTAAATCAACAACAACAACAACATCAAACCTTTTTCCTACTATGTGGGGTCGGCTACATGAATCCTTTTTCTCCATTGTGTCCTGTTAAAAGTCAAATTCTCATTTATGTCTAATAAAGAAAGATCATTTCTAATATTTTCTAAACAAGTCTTTTTAGTTCTACCTCTACCTATCATAACATAAGTCAAATTTAATTCCTCTACTTTCTTAATTGGGACATCGAAAGGCTGCTATTTTATGTGACCAAACCATCTAAGGCGACTCTCTCTAATCTTATCTTCCACTAGCACAACTCAAACCTTTTCACAAATATGCTAATTATTATCCTATCTTTAAGGGTAAAGCCACTCATCCACCTAAGCATACTCATCTCAACAACACTTAACTTAGTATTATGCTTGTCTTTTAATGTCTAACATTCAACACCGTAAAGCATTGCAGGTCTCACCACCATCTTATAGAATTTTCCCTTAAGTTTGAGGGGGGGTTTTCTATCACACAACAAGCCTGATGCATTCCTCCGCTTTAACCATCCAACTTGATATATGTTGATAATATCCCCATCTATTTCACTATCACTCTGAACAATGGATCCAATATATTTAAAATATGAACTAGCTCAAGGCTAACCAAGATGAACAATAGCTCTTACTAATGAATTGATCATCCAAGGTCAGAATCCCCTCACTAGGTATATTAATACTAAAATTAAACTACATATATTTGAAATTTTGTTAGGGTTGTTAATCCCTTATGAACTAGCTCAAGGCTAACCAAGAGAGGGGTGAATTGGTAGTTTTAAAAAATTCTTAAACATAATGTAAAAAAAATTTTGAAATCTTTTTGAATATTTTAAAACAAATGCAATCAACCACTGAAATTAATATGCAGAAAAAATAAAGTGCAGAAATAACATAGAAAGAACACACCATATTTTATAGTGGTTCGATCAACTTGACCTACATCCACTCCTTAGAGCCTGTCCTCCAAGTATTTCACTAAAACATAGTAACTCTTCTTTTGCTCCCACAACAAGGTGGAGAAGCCTTTATAAACTCCTTTTCACTGACCCCGGTGAGGCAGAGAACTCAAACTCCTTTTTTTTCCTCTTGAAGCAGATAGAGAGCCTTGATCGATTGCTGAAGAAGACCTTCCTAGAGCTACCAAGGAGCAAAGGATGAAGAATGAACAAGATGACTTGAATCCTTACTAGGAGCAACTTTTCCTCACAAACTCTACCTCACAAGATTCTCTCTCTCTCCCAAGCTCTCCCTTTTCTTCTCTAAGCTCTCTTTGGTCAAAAAAGCATCAAAAGATACTCTCAAAAATAATCAAGAGATCTTATAAAGAAGGGCTAAAAATTGCTCTAATTTGTAACTATCTGTCAAAGATTATCCTATACAATAGTGTATTTCAGCCCTTCCATCCTGGATGATCAAGTTGTTCTAGATGATTAGAACACATTATTTATTCTGATCATCCATGAAAATAAGATATCATTCTGTATGATTAGTTCAAGATCATAAATATCATCCAACACATCATTCTGGTCATCCAGAAGAAAACATTTGGATGATGAAGAATTATAACTAATCATCCAGGATGACATTTGGATCATCCCTACAATTAGTTCAAAATCAGTGAATATCATCCAGCACATCTTTATGGTCATCCAACAAAAACATAAGGACAATATAGAATTATAACTTATCGTCCAACACATAGTTCAGGACGTCCAGCTGATTTAGGTAAAGATTAAGGTTTTTCTAACTGATTGTCCAGGATAATCCTATAATCATCCAAGATGAAATGATCGATCAATCTAACCTTAATTACTTTCCTTACTCACCTAACTAATTTATGTATGATTGTAATGAATCTTCTAGGATGATATGGATCATCCTATATAATTTCTAAAAATAATATCATACCTAAAAGAGTTTGGTTGATGATTCTTTCTAATTTCATCCTATCATCATGTACGATGTGATTATTGTCCATGATAATTTGCTTAATCTGTTTGGCTTGACACAAATACCCTAATTAGGGCTTCTATTTTTAACTGGTCATCTAGGAAGATTTGATTGTCCCATATGATATGATCAAAAATAGAAAAACTCATAAACTTAAAAAAACATTCCCCGTGAGTGTGTGTGTGTAAGGTTACTTAGCATCAGGATCCACCTTATTACATTTGACTCAAGAAAGAGTAAAAATTATTCGAATTAAAGTCACAAACTAACTTAATCCTAATCTACCCAATCTTGAACTGTCTTGAATTGCAATTGACCTTGAGGACCTGAAAAGTTAGTAGACATGGAAAATAAAATAAATGTGAAGTAGTAACAATAGTAGAGAAACAAGAATGTCAATAATGTTCGTTATCATTAAAATTATAATATTTGAATCCAGATTTGCAATAATCTCCCCATTTTTTATGATTGTGAACATTTATTAGTCAATTTCAAATCAAGTAGACTAAAAAAACATGAAACATAAAATAAATGAGAACAACATAAATAAAGTAATGCAAACTTCACTAAAATAAGTAAACAATATAACAATAACAACATCAACACTAAACTTTATAACAATAATAACTATTCCCCCTTTTGACATCATAAAAAGGAGAAAATAGAAGAATACAAAATAGAACATCATACAAAAAACAACACTAGTACATACATCATATAAAAACATCAAGCAAACTATAAGTATGAGGGACCCTAATCAGGTGAAGGATGTGGTGGTGGTGGCTGAAAGAAATTATGAATGAAAGTAAACAACTCTCCAAACTAGGCCATATTATGTTCGTGCTGCTACTCTTATTGAACCATGTATGCATTGAAATGATTGACATCAGATGCATGATGCTGCTCCTATGTAATAACGTAGGAGTAAAATCTATCTCCCACTGGTCAAACCTCTCCACCAACTGATCCAGCTGTGACTACTGGCATATAGGAATGGGTTCAAGAATAGCCCCTTCCTTTGCTCCCTTCACCTCCTCATGCTCTGGGTGGAGGCGAGTGCGGATGAGGATGTGGAAGGAGTTGTTGGTGTAGAACATAGGATGGTAGTTTGGTAGGTTAGGATATTAGAGGTTGTATTTCATTTCAAGCATAAAAGCTATGATGTACCCTATGGCCATATTGGGTTTTCTTTTATGTCCTAGATCCCTAATACTAGTCAAATGCTCAATATAGCAAAAAAGAATATCTGAGGCATTGAAGTTGTTATGTGCCCTTATGTAATTGGTGGTGATGGAGAGTAGGGGAGTGATGTGAATACGGTCACCAGCCTTTGGGATCACAGAGGTTCTAAGGACATGTTGAATTATTCTAGTATCTTTTACTAAGGAGCTTGATTCCCCATCATGATAGGTGGCATTAGTATTTCTGATGAATTGAATGATATGACCCTAGTTAAAGTTAAGATCTGAAGTCAAGATATGAAGCTTATCTCTAGTGGTAGAAAGTTTGAGAAGTTCATGACATTCCTAGTATGTGATTTCTACAGAGCATTTACGAATATATGATTAGAGTGCAGTGTATAAGGAATTAATTCTCAGGCTAGCAAAGAACTCGTAGAAGATTTCATAATTAAAGGGAAAAGAGAGTGTAAGAATAAAGGTGAGAGCAGTGTGAGTGAACAGATCTAGAACCGAGTAAGTAAGGATGTGCGGATTGACAATCCTAGAAGTTGTGATTATAGCAATTTTGTAGCAAAGATAGGCAGCTTGATCAGCTGCCTCAGTGAATTGAGGGTCGATTGTGGCCCTATAGGAACTTCAATTAAGCATCCTGGAATGCTTTCCACTAGCCGTAGAGAGGATTTTTAACTGAAAGAGAAAATTTGAAGAGTTTGGAGTGAAGAAAATCAGTTCAAATCATCAGTTTATATAGTGTCAAGGACATCATCCAGGACGATCAAGAGAAATAATGACATCTGGGATGATTGGTCAAAAAGGTGATCCTATTGGCTAGGATGATTAAACACAGGTGATCATCCTGAGGAGTCATCCAGTATGATCTTTGATGAAAAGTTTCATCCAGGATGATTAGGTAGATCATCTAGGATAATTACTAATAATGAATCATACCGGTTGATTTTAAAATGTTTAGCCATTTTTGCCATGTGGATCATCCAAGATGAATAGGTGGATTGTGTAGGATGATCACCAATAATTAAAGTAAAATATGATTAGATTGTCCAGGATGATGTGGATTGTCCAAGACGATCTTAAATAGTAGAGTCAGATCAGCTATCTGATGGATGATGAAGGGTGAATTGATGATATCATCTAGAATGATAGGAATATCATCCAAGACGATGTGAATAAAAAAAGTGAATTTTGAGGATGGAAGGAGTTGATTAAAAGAAGCCCAAAAAAAAGAAAAATTAAGCATAAATTAAAAAGAAAAAAAAAACAAAAATACAATAAAACAGTAAAAAGAGCAAAAAATCTAAGGTTTTCTTTTTTAAATCATTGCAAGATAATGATCAATTTTCCTTGAGATTGGATTAAAAACTAATTAACATCATTGAAATCTAAAAAATAGTAGAATAACTGATCCTGTTAATCCTAGCTCGAACTTCCTACAGGGCAACCCATCATTTAAAAATAAAGATCTAACTTAAAAAAAGCAATTGAATAAGACAAAGTAATCCATTCAAAACCTTCATTCTAGAGAAATATCTTATAGATTAATATACCATAGCAATTAGTCACAATTATGGATTTCAAAATCAATTGTTTGAAAATATGAAGTGACACATGAATTCTTTTAAGATTTAAAGGTTTGAAAGAAAAGGAAGCTTATTTTCTTGTGGGCTCATTTTGTGCCTCTTATCAATTATTTGGCACACTTTATTTATCTTTTGATTTTTGATACACTTTGTGTATCTTTCAAATTTTTTGCGATTATTGTGCATCTTTTCAATTTTTATTTTTGGGATCATTTTATGCCTCTTGTCATTTTTGCAAGCTAGCTCCTTTTTGAAACTTTTAAATACTCTCAGTTGTGAAAATATCTTCCAAATAATAAAGAAGAGAAACTCACTCTCTAATAAAAGGAGGAGTAAACTATAAAGTAAAATCATATTCATATGATAAATGTAATAACATGATCAAGAAATCTTAAAAGGGATTTAATGACTTTAAACATTATTTATATGCGATAGATTACTGTAAGAAGATAGAAAATATCTCAATTGTAATGTTTAGTTGTTAATTTGAGATAGATTTTTATTTGGAAAAAAAATTACACTGCTAAAAGGAGTTAGAGGAAGAAAAATAATTAACGGTGTTTCTCCTTTTAACTGATTTAGGGATGTCAATCATTGATTACAAATTTTTAAAAATAGAAATAAGGTAAAATGTGTCATTCCAGCAGTGATTAATAAAACAAAATATAAGTAAAAATATATATATATAAAAAAAATCACCAAACATAAAAGAAAACAGCATCACAAAAAACAAAATAAACAAGCAAATAACAAAGACTAAAGAAAATTAAAAAAAAAAAAAAAAATTCAGAGTTTAGAAATCATTAAGTTCATACATTTATTATGTCTATGACACCTAATTTGGTCCTTAAGATGCTGAAAGCTTCAAAGGATAGTTGTTTAGTAAAAATGTCAGGCAGTTGGTTTTCAATTGCTACATGGTGTTGCTCAATGTCTCCTTTAGTAACATGATCCCTTATAAAGTGATGCCTTATGTCAATGTGTTCGATTCTAGATTTTTGGATAGGATTTTAAAAATGTATATGGCACAAGTATTATCACATAGAATTGATATTATGCCTACAGGTAATCTTAGATCCATAATATATTGCTTTAACCAAAGGACTTAGGCCGCACAATTTCCTAATGTTATGCATTCAGCTTCAGTAGTGGAAAGTGCAACTGAATTTTATTTTCTCCTGAATTAGGAGACTAAGGATTATCCTATGAATTGACACATTCTAGAGGTACTGTTTCTATCCATCCTACATCCTGCAAAGTCTAAATCAAAATATCCTATAATTAAGAAGAAGTGCTATGCCTTGAATACCATATTCATAAATTTTGGATTTCTAAGAGATATCTAAGGATTCTTTTAACTACAGTTAGGTGGGACTCCTTTGGAGCATCTTGAAATCTAGTACAAAGATAAATACTAAATATTATACTAGGTATGCTAGCAGCCATGTAAAGAAGTAATCTAATTATTCCTCTATATTTCTTTTGATCAACTAATTTTTTATTCGAATCTTTATCTAATTAAACATTGAAGCTCTTGGGAGTATTTCTTAGCTTGGATTTATCCATTTAATATTTCTTCAATATATTCTTAATATACTTTGATTGATTAAGAAAGATTTCATCATCCATTTCTCTTATGCTAAACCCTAAAAAGTAAAAAGTAAGACAATTCTCCCATCATATTCATTTCAAATTCCTTACTCATTATTTTAGAAAAATCATCACATAACTTTTGATTAGAAGATCAAAAAAGTATTTCATCAACATAGATCTGAACAATGAGTAATTCATCTCTTACTCTCCTCAAAAAAAGAGTGGTGTCTATGTTCCCCTTAACAAACTCCCTTTCTAGTAAGAATATGCTAAGCCTCTCATACCATGCCCTGGGTACCTATTTTAATCCATATAAATTCTTTTTTTAATTTAAAAACATGATTTAGAAATTAGGAATTCTCAAAACCTAGGGGTTGCTCTATAAACATATCTTCTTTTATTACCCCATTTAAAAAGATACTCTTGACATCCATTTAGAAAAGCTTAAATCCTTTATAGCATGCAAAGGCTAGTAGCACTTTAATTTCTTCTAATCTAGCTACAGGGGAAAAAGTCTCCTCAAAATCAATCCCTTCTATTTGATTATACCTCTTAGCCACTAATCTCTTCTTATTCCTAACCACCATATGAGAATTATTCATTTTATTCATAAAGACTCATTTAGTTCTTACTACACTTTGACCTTAAGGTCTTTTTACAAGCTCCTAAACATCATTCCTAACAAATTGGTTTAATTTATCTTACATGGCTAGGATCCAAAATTCATCAGAAAGGGCTTGACTGATATTGGTGGGTTTGATCATTGAGATGAAGGCAGAGTAGTTAACTTATTTCTTAGTCCACGCCTAGTTTTAACACCTTGAGAAGTGTCTCCTAAGATCAGTCTTTAGGATGACTCAAAGAATATCTTCAATCTCTTGGCAAAGTGTTTTGAGGTTTTACCCTTTCATCTAGATTTATAGATTCTACTCCTTGGGTAATTTCACCTACTACATTAGTATTTTGACATTCTACCCTTTCCACCAGATTTGTAATTTCTACGCCTTGGGTAATCTCCCTTCTTCATCTTCTTCCTCAACTCTAGACTTCCAAAATTAGATTCATCAAACACTACATGAGTAGTCTCCTCCACCACCAAAGTCTTCTTATTAAATACTCTAAAGGATTTCACTACACTTGAATAGCCTCAGAACACTCCATCAGATTTTGGGTCAAACTATCCTAAGAGTGATTTCCCATTATTTAGAATAAAAATCTTATAACCAAAGACGTGTAGGTGAAAAAGATTGGGTGTCCTACCCTTAATGATTTCATAGGGTGTCTTATTCAGTTTGAATCTAATATTCATTCTATTCAACACATAATAAGCTGTGTTTATCGCTTCAGTCCAAAAGTATTTTGGAAGTGAATACACAGTAAGTATGGCTCTAATGGGTTCTACTAAGGTCATGTTCTTCCTTTTAGCTACCCCATTTTGTTGAGGGGTCCTAGGAGCTAAGAAGTTATAACTAATCCACTGATCCTCACAGAAGTTTCCAAATCTCTTATTTTCAAACTCTCCACCATGGTCACTATGGATGGTCAATATCTCACATCCTATTTTTTTCTGAATCCAAGTGTAGAAAGATTTAAATTCATCAAGCATTATGTGATAGAAATCTAATCCAAGTGAATCGTGAGTAGTCATGAACGATTAAAAATCCAAAGATTTTCCCCCCTAAGCTGGTAGTGCTAATGGGTCCAAACAAATCTATGTGAAGGACTTCTAAAGGTTTAGATGTGCTAATGTCCTTAATAGAATATAAAAAGGATTTGACTTGTTTTCTTAGTTGATAGGCATCACACAGGTGATCCTTGATGAACTTATGCTTGGGGATTCCTCTCACTAAGTCTTTTTGGGTTACTTTTCTTAATATTTTCATGCTAGCATGATATAACCTCCTATGCCACAACCAAGACTCATCAATAATAGTTTTTAAACAAAAAAATGCAGCACATTCAATATTATTTAAATCAAGCATGTAAACATCATTGATCCTTTTTCCCTACAAAATAGTATTGTTATTCAAGCTTATTATGTGTGTATTTGATAAAAAATTTATGATTAAGCCTTTCTCTAAAGCTGGCCGATGCTGAGCAAGTTTTGATTTAAGCTATCAACAAGTAAAGCATTTTTAATCAAAAGGTTTTTAGAGTTTCTGATTATACCTGAGCCCACTACTTTGTTAGTGGTGTTATCTCTAAGAGTGACCTTGCCTCCAGCCTTGGCCTTTAGTGAAATGAATTGATTGGTGTCTCCAGTCATGTGGCATGAGCATCTGCTATCGAGGTATTACATGCTCTCTCAAGGTCTTGTGTGAGAGCACACTTATAAAATTATCAAACATTAGATTTAGGAACCCAAATAATTTTGGGTCCCTTCTTATGGAAAGAAGAATGTAATAAATGTGTGTTATAATATGAATCATGCAATTTGGATCTCCACACTAAATGTGTTCTAAGGTGCACGGTGCATGTGTAGTAAATATGTCTTAACATGACACATGAAAAATATTTAACACCAGAAAAAGGGTTTATTAATCTATTCAGGTTATAGTGCCTCTTCCTAGGTTTCAAAATTTGTGGCTTCAGATTAGGATTGAAAAATTTTTTATGTGTGGATGGAATCCTATTTTCCTCAAGTGCTTTCAATTCAGCTTTAAAAAATGAGTTAGCACTTTCTAAAATAGCATTGTCAACTTTTAAATAGTGCTCCCTACTCTCATATTCATCCATAAATGTTTTAAAATCATTTTCAAGTTCATAGTGAGATTATTTCAATAGTTCATACTATTTATTCAATTTATCAAACTCATCCAATAGTTTTATGTGATAGCTATTGAGTATAAAATGATCTTTAATCAAAATTTCATGCTCTATTTGTAAATTCATAAATTCAAGTTTCAAGCTAGCATGCAATTTTTTAAGCTTTATATAAGATTAATGAATTTTCTCAAGAACTTTAAGCAATTGATCATATGATAGTTTGTATACCTCTTCTTAGTCAGAATGACCCAGATGTTCATCTGCCATCAAACACAAGTTTGTTTTCTCATCTTCAACTTTAGTCTCAAAGGAGTCAGATGTAGAATCCGCCCATAAAGCCTTTTGGATCCATTTCTTATCCTTCATGAACTTGGGTTTCTCCTCACCCTTCCCCTTACTTGGGTGAGCCTTACGTGTAGGATAATTATCTTTTATATGTCCTAAATTCCTGCATTCAAAGCAAATTACATCAGAAGAACTTTTAGAATTCTTGCTACTCGTACCTTTGCTCCACTTCTATTGATGGTTTTGTTTCTTCCTTAAGAAGCTCTTGAATTGTCTCGTAATTAAGGCAACATCATTACTTTTAGAACTAGAAGAATTATAATCTATATCATTAGCCTTTAAGGCTATACTTTTAACCTTCTTCTTCTCATATGCATCAAGTTATCTTTGGTTTACTTCTTGCTCATAAGAAATGAGTGATCCAAGTTAGTTGTCTATAGAGTAAACATTAAAATCCCTGGACTCAGTTATAGCAATAATCTTAGCATCAAAGGAAGAAGGAAAGCATTTCAAAATTTTGTTAACTTTCTCGTGGTTAGTTAACTCTATTCCTAAGACATACAGGGAGGTGATAATTTGTGTAAATTTAGTATACATTTTAGATATCAATTCAGTTCTTAGTCATGAAGTAAAATATTCAACCAAGATTGCTTAACTTCACTTGTGCCTTCATAAGTAATACATAATCTATCCCATATTTCTTTGCAAGTAGTATAAGTTGAGATACACTTGTAATCATCAAATTTCAATGCACAAAAAATAGTTTAAATATTTAGCATTAAGTTATGCTAGATCCCTATCATTAAAAGTCCATTCAGTAAAAAGAGGTTTAGTTTTGATGCCATTGATTTCACATGTTGGTGCAAAATAACCTTCTATAATAAGCATCCACATGCGATAATCTATAGATTATAAAAACATGGATATGTAAGTATTCCAAAAATCTAAAGGTACATTATCAAACAATGGTGGTTGAATAATGGAATACCCTTTTGTAGTATTTTTATTACCAAAGTTAGTCATTGATCAAAATTCAAAAGTTTTCAAAAACTATATTTTATGAATCTCATTTTGATACCACTTGAAAGATTATTAGGGTTATTAATCCCTTATCAACTAGCCCGAGTCTAACTAAGAGGGAGGTGAATTTGTAGTTTCAAAAATTCTTAAACACAAAGTAAAAAACTTTTTGAAACCTTTTTTAATATTTTAAAACAAATGCAATCAACCACATAAATTAATATGTAAAAAAATAAAGAGCAAAAATAACACAGAAAGGTTACAAAAATAAAGTACAACTTGACCTACGTCCACTCCCTAGAGCCTCTCCTTTAGGTATTGCACGAAAATACAGTTACTCTCCTTTTGTTCCCACAACAAGGTGGAGAAGCCTTTACAAAATCCTTTTCACCGACCTGATGAGGAAGAGAACCCAAACTCCTTTTGCTTTCTTCTAAAGCAGGCAAAGAATCTTAATCGATTGCTAAAGAAGACCTTCATAGAGCGACCAAGGAACCAAGGATGATGAATGGAGAAGACGACTTGACTCCTTGCTTGGAGAAACTTTCTTGAATAGCTCATAAACTCTCCCTTATAAGATTCTCTCTCTCTCCCAAGCTCTCCCATTCCTTCTCTAAGCTCTCTTAGGTCAGGAAAGTAGCAAAAGATACTCTCAATAAGAATCAAGAAATCTTATAAATAAGGGCTAAAAAATTTCCCTAATTTGTAACTTACCGTCAAAAATCATCCAGGAGGATCAATAGATCATCCAGGACGATCGACAGATCATCCTGTATGATTAGTGTATTTCAACCCTTCCAGCCATGACGATCAAGTTGTTCTAGGTGATTATAACACATTATTTGTTTTGATCATCTAGGACGATGAGGATATCTGTAGAGAGAGTTGCTATTTGCATGTTTTACATTCTTCCAACTTGTATTATTTTGATGATTTCAAATATTATTGTTTTATATATCTCCTAACACTTTTTGGAAGATTTGTTTTTTGCTCTAGTGTGTACTAACATTTCAGGAAAATCAACTCCAAGCGATGAAGACTTCAAATTATTCATTTGTAAATTATAAGTTTTTAAATAAGAGGGAGTGATTGTAATTGAGTGAAAAATCACAACACACATTCTTGGGGACAATTTTTGTAAACTGATCGTACGGGACAAACCTGGTTCGTACGGGATGATTATATCAATTAACCCCTCGAAAGAGAAATGGATCGAACAGGCGGGTAGAAAATTTTCTAAGTCCTAATCGTCCAGGAAAAATTTAAAATTCATCCCGGGATGAACGTCTCGGGATTCTCACCTTGCATTGTTTGTCCAGACAAAAAATATGGTTTATACATGGACGAACCTCTCTGTATGAAATCGTACAGGACAAAATAAATTTTTTCGTCCCTGGACGAAGCTCTCTGTATGAAATCGTACAGGACGAAATAAATTTTCGTCCCTGGACGAAACTCTCTGTATGAAATCGTACAGGACAAAATAAATTTTTGTCCCTGGACGAAACTCTCTGTATAACATCATCCCAGGACGAAACCTGTTCGTCCCAGGATGAACTGAACCGACTTACGTCAGTTGATTACGTCCTGTAGAATTTTGGGAACCGACCTATGTAATAACCGTTTTGTACCGGACGAACATAGTTCGTACAGGACAATGAGTGTGTACAAACATAGTTTGTACCAATATACATTAGGATTGTTTCTGACACTTTAAGTAAAATCGTCCAGGATGATCCAAGATCGTACGGGATGATCCACTGCGTACAGAATTGAAAACTTGCAGTTTTTGGGGAGTTTTTCTTGTCTTTTTTATATATAGTTCAAATTAGACTGCCACCCAATCTTTTTGCTCATTGACCTTCATGCATATTGGAAGAAGAGTAAAGGAGAGAGTGAGAGAGAGCAGTCTAAGAAGGATTTCTACCACTGGAGCGTGAAGACTTTGCATGGTGTTCAAAGGTAATATTTCCTAATTGTGATTTGAGATTACTTCACTCTTTTTCTTTCTTCCTTCTAAATTTCTTGTGAAGAGATCTATCAAGGAGATTCGGTTCTCTGCCAACACTAGGAGAGTGTGAAAGGACGAAGGGTTCTCTGCCCACACAAGGAGAGTGTGAAAGGACGAAGGGTTCTCTGCCCACACTAGGAGAGAGTGAAAGAACGGAGGGTTCTCTGCCCACACTAGGAGAGTGTGAAAGGACGACAGTTCTCTGCCAACAGTAGGGAAAGTGTAAAAGGATGATGGTTCTCTGCCGCACCGGGTAGTGGTAAAAAGAGTGTTTGTAAAGGCTTCTCCGCCTTGCTGTGGGTGCAAAAGGAGAGACACTATTGGTATTAGTGCAATACTTAGAGGGTGCCTCTAGGGAGAGGATGTTGGTCTAGTTTAGACCGAACCACTATAAATCATGTGTCTTTTTATTTTACTACTTTTTATTTTCTGCATTTAATTTTGTGTTTTAAAAAATTGTGGTTGAAAAACTTTTTATAAAAATTCATAAAAGTTTAATTTCGGTTAAATTTATCAAAAGAGGAAAAATTTTTAAATACCAATTCACCCCCCCCCCCTCCCCCTCTCTAGGTAGCTTTGGGACATTAACTTAGGTTTAACAACCTATTCACCAGACTCAACAAGTGGTATCAGAGCTTTATTTTAAAATCATAAGTTTAAACAACTTTTTGATCAACATAGATGGATACATTTGGAAACTGAAATACACCTGAGGGTTACTCTATTACTAGACCTCCACTGTTTGGCAATATATCTTTTGATTTTTGGAAAACACGCATGTCTACTTTCTTATAGTCACTTCATTATTGTATGTGGATCTTAGTCCAGGAAGGTTATACAAAACCAACTAGATTAGTTGATGGAGTGAGGGTAGAAACATCTTTTGCAGATTAGACTATAGAAGAATGCGACTTAGCACAACTAAATGCTAAATGTTTAAATAATTTCTTTTGTGCTTTAAAATCTGAAGACTACATGCGGGTTTCCACTTGCAAAAGTGGAAAGTACATATGGGATAGACATTGTATAACTTATGAGGGGACTAATAAGGTTAAGCAATCAAGACTTAATATCTTGTTACAAGATTATGAATTATTTCTCATGAAACCAAATGAATCCATTTCTGATATGTACACAAGTTTCACACAAATTGTCGTTTCTTTGCATGCACTTGGTAGGGAATTAACAAATGTTGAAATGGTTAATAAGATTCTTCGTTGTTTACCTACTGCTTATGATGCTAAAATTACTACAATTACAGAGTCTAAAGATCTAAACATTTATTCTATTGACAATCTTCTTGGTTTACTCATTGCTTACGAGCAAGTTGTTTGTCAAAGAAAGATTGATGCAGGTGAACCACGAAAGGAGAAGAATATAGCACTAAAAGTGGAAGAATCCGAGAGTGAACACTCACAACCTGAGGATGAAGATGATATTGCATTGATGACTAGACAATTCAGAAGCTTTCTGAAGAGGAAGGAGAAGAGACGCCAGCAATGGAATAGAGGTAAGTTTAACAGAAATGGCAAGGTTTCTAAAGAAGTGATTTATTATGAATGCAGGAAACCAGGTCATATCAAGACTGATTGCACAAAACTCAAAGCCACTCCTAGCAAGGAGAAGGTAGAGGAGAAACCAACTATAAAGAAGGGCAAGAAGAAGTTTCAAAGAGCTTTTTGGGTGGACTCAGCTTCTGATTCATCAGTGACTGAAAAGGAAGAAGAAGTCACCAATCTTTGCTTGATGGCAGATAGTCTTGATCAATCAGATCAAGAAGATGTATGTGACTTAAGTTATGATGAATTGATTGAAGTTTCTGAACACATGCATGATGCATATAAGAAAATGAAAAAGATGCATGCTAATGTAAGTTTAGAATTGGAAGAACTTAAGAAAGAACATGAAATCCTTAGGAAAGATCATGCTTTAATAGATGAAAACCACATGAAATTACTTGATGAATATGATGATCTGAATAAAAATCATGAGATTTTAAAATCATCCTATGCTGATCTTGAAAAAAAAATTTAAAAAATTTAAGGATGAATCAGAGAGCAAAAAATATTGAATCAATTATACAAATTGAATCTTGGAAGACATGAATTCATTTTATAAGTTGAAAATAAAAGCTCTCGAGGATAATAGGATACCTCCCAAACTTGAATATTTTACAAATCCTAAATTTTATCCTAAATATATGGAATCCCTTAGAAGACAAACAAATGGTAGAAGACTTAGGAATATTTTTTCTAATGTTAAATGTAATAATTATGGATTAGTTGGACATATAGCACACATCTATACTTTGAAGATGAAATCTCATTTGGTTTGGAGACCTAAGATGCATAAACATAGACATATCATACATGCATCTGATTATAAATTGCTAAAAGGTGAACCCAAACTTGTTTGGGTTCCCAGGTCTAATATTTGATATTTTTGCAGGGTCTCTCTCACACAAGATCTCGTTAGAGCATATGGTACTTGGACAGTGGATGTTCAAAGCATATAATTGGAGATACTACTCAATTCATAACGTTGAAAGCCAGGAGTGGAGGCAAGGTTACACTTGGAGATAATACCACAAAGAAGGTGGTTGGATCAGGTATGATTGAAAACTTGAAAAAAAATATATAGACAATGTGTTATTGGTTGAAGGCTTAAAGCATAATTTGTTAAGTATAAGTTAGCTATGTGATAAGGGTTATAGCATAAAATTTTTTCCTACTAGCTGCATATTAAGCATAAATGGTAAAGATGTGTTGAATGGAAAAAGGGTAAATAATGTCTATATGCTAGATTTAAATTGCATTCATACTCCTACTGCCTTTTGTTTAAAAACTATCTCTAATGAGTCATGGCTTTGGCATAGGAGACTTTGTCATTCTAGCATGAAAAACCTTAGAAAGATTACCCAAAAGAACTTAGTAAGAGGTATACCAAAACTAGACTTTAATAAGGACCACCTTTGTGATGCATGTCAATTTGGTAAGCAAGTGAAGACCACTTTTCAGTCCAATAAGGATCTTAAGACTAGTAAACCTTTAGAAATCTTACACATGGATCTTTTTGGACTAGTTAGCACTGTAAGTCTAGGAGGGAAGGTATATGGATTTGTTATAGTGGATTATTACTCAAGATTAACTTGGGTTAGATTTCTATTTCATAAGAGTGAATCATTTGAGGAATTTAGAAATTTTTTTACTTGGATTCAAAGGAAATTAGGGTGTGAAATTATTTCTATACAAAATGATCATGGAGGAGAATTTGAGAATGAAAGATTTGAAAACTTTTGTAAAGAGAAAAGAATTAATCACAATTTTTCTACACCTAGAACCCCTCAGCAAAATGGGGTAGTCGAAAGGAAAAACAAAACATTAATAGAAACCGTCCGAGCAATGTTGGCAGAATACTCACTTCCTAGATATTTTTGGGCTGAGCCGGTTAGCACTGCATGTTATATTCTGAATAGGGTGAATATGAGATCCAATTTAAATAAAACACCCTATGAGTTGCTAAAAGGGAGAACACCTAATTTGTCACATTTGCATGTTTTTTGTTGCAAGATGTTTATCCATAATAATAGAAAATCTGCCTTAGGAAAATTTGATCCAAAATCAGATGAAGGAATTTTTGTTGGATATTCAAGTGTTGGAAAATCTTATAGGGTATTCAACAAAAGAACTTTGGTCATTGAAGAGACCACACATGTTGTATTTGATGAATCTAGAAATTTGAAAGAGCTAAATGTTATTGAAGATGAGATTGAGGACAACTCCCAAAAGATTGATAGATTAAACTTGGAAGAAAATGTGGAAGAGAATTTGGAGATAGAAAACCCTTTGCCTAGAGATTTGAGATTTTCTAAAAACTACCCAAGGGAATTGATTATTGGTGAACCTAGTGAGGGTGTTAGAACTAGGCGTGGATTAAATAAGGAATACAATTATTCTGCCTTTATTTCAATTACGGAACCCACTAATATTGATCAAACACTTTCTGATGAATTTTATATATTGGCCATGCAAGAAGAGTTGAATCAATTTGTAAGAAATAAAGTTTGGGAATTAACTTCAAGGCCAAAAGATCAAAGCATAGTTGGAACTAAGTGGGTATTAAAAAATAAAATGAATGACTCAGGAATAGTCATTAGAAATAAGGCTAGATTAGTTGCTAAGGGGTATAATCATATTGAAGAAATTGATTTTGAGGAGACTTTTGCCCCTGTAACTAGACTTGAAGCAATTAGGGTTTTGTTAGCCTTTGCTTGTTTTAAGGGTTTCAAATTGTTTCAAATGGATGTGAAAAGTGTTTTTTTAAATGGGGTAATTAAAGAGGATGTTTTTGTAGAATAACCTCCAGGTTTTGAAAATTCTAAATACCCAAATCATGTTTTCAAATTGAAAAAGGCATTATATGGATTAAAGCAGGCACCTAGGGCTTGGTATGAGAGGTTAAGCACCTTCCTTCTTGAAAGATCTTTTGAAAAAGAATGTGTGGATACAACTCTCTTTTTAAAGAAATTTGGAAATGATGTACTCATTGTTCAAATTTATGTGGATGATCTTCAAATAAAAATCTTTGTGATGATTTTTCTAAAACAATAAGTAGTGAATTTGAGATGAGTCTAATGGGAGACTTAAATTACTTTTTAGGCTTTAGCATTAAGCAACTTGAGGAAGGTACATTTCTTAGTCAAACTAAATATGTTAAGGACATCCTCAAAAAATATGAAATGAACAATGTTAAACCTGTTAGTACACCAATGAGTTCCTCAGTTTAGTTGGATAGAACCTTAAGGGAAAATCTATTGATAAAAAGAAATTTAGAGGGATTATTAGATCTTTACTTTATTTGACTACTAGCAGACCAGATATCATGTTTAGTGTTTGTTTGTGTGCTAGATTTCAATCTGATCTAAAAGAATCACATTTGAAAGTAGTGAAAAGGATTTTAAGATACTTACTAGGAACTCAGAACTTAGGAATTTGGTATCCAAAGTTTAGCTCTTCATTTGAAATTATTGGTTATTCAAACTCTGATTTTGCAGGTTGTAGAGTGGATAGGAAAATCACTTCTGGAACATGTCAATTCATTGGAAATTCATTAGTTTCATGGTCTAGTAGAAAATAAAATTCAGTGGCCCTATCTACTGCAGAAGCAGAATACATTGCACTAGGAAGTTGTGTGGTACAAGTACTTTGGTTAAAACAACAGTTGATTGATTTAGGATTAACTATAGGCACTATACCAATTTATTATGATAATACTAGTGTTATTTGCATTTCAAAAAATCCTATTCAACATTCAAGAACCAAACACATTGACATAATACATCATTTCATAAGGGATCATGTATCCAAGAGATAAATTGAACTTAACCATGTTTCAATAGAAAATCAACTTGCAGACATTTTTACAAAACCTTTAGCCTTTGATACTTTCAGTACATTAAGAACTAGGCTTGGAGTGATTTATTTAAATGCTTAGATAAAAATGTTTTTTCTGCAAAATTGATATTTTGTTTTTGTTTTTGTGTTCATTGTATTTTTGTTTGTTTTGTTTTGTTGTTTTGTTTATTTTTTTGGTGTTTTTTGATCGTCCGTACGAACACGTGTTCATCTGTACGATTGTCTTGGTCAAAAGTCTGTACAAAAGGACGCTTCGAAAATTGTGTGTTTACGAAAAGCCGTTATTTTTTAAACTCATTCGTTCATCCATACGAAAATATTTTTGTACGGGACGAACAAAAATTTCATCTTGTACAAACAGTCGTTCTTCTTTAAATTAACGACAGCTTTTACTGAACAGTCACTTTCACACATCTCTTTCAAACCTTTTCTCTCTCAAGATCTTTCAAATGGCAAGTTCTAGCAAGCGCCAAAAGTCTTTGACTAAGGGTCCACCAAGAAATTCATCCGAAAACTTCCTTTCTAGAGCCAATGAAGAATCATTTGCTAGGTTTGTGTCTGCAAAAATCACCCCATCTAGAGTTCTCCTACATGATCAATTGACCTTTAAGGTAATGCACTTGTTTACCTCTACTCAATTTGGTTTGATCCTCACTTTAGTACACTTCTACAATAGAGAAACCTTTCACTATTTTCTAGCAAATATGTCATTCAACTCTGACCATTCTGTCATCAGTTCTTTTATTTTCAAAAAAAAAATTGAAATCACCAAGGCTGACTTTGGTATCTTCCTAAACTTAAGGACGGAAGGCTTAAGAGCACACACTTTAACCACCACAAGTTTTGATTGGACTGAAGTTAATCGTGTGATTAGAGATAGGAGAATTAAAGATCATTTGCCTAAAGTTTCAACCTTGGTGCGTGATGCCCGTATAATCCAGCATGTATTAAGAACTTCCATTATTCTTAAAGCTGGTGATAGAGTCAACATCACTTCTCTTCTTTCTACTATTACCTACTTGATTATGACTAGACAACCTATAGATGAAGCCCAACTCCTAATTGACTACATTTATGGTCTCTCTGACATTGGTCATGTTGATCATAAAAGAAAGAAGAACATAGCTTTAGGATATTTGATTGCCTACATTTTGGAAAAGAAGTATAATTTAATTCATCTAGAACAAGACTTTGAAGAACCACTCTACTACAATGACGCATCCTTTAGGGCTATCTTCAATAAGGACGAGCCCAGCAAAACTCATGTAGTTCTGAGTGAAACAGAAGAAGAAGCTGAACCTTCACATGTTGCTGGACCAAATTATCAGGATTTGGTTCAAAGATTTGAGAATTTAGAGGCTCATTTTGATCAAAGGTTTGATCAAATTGAAACTCACTTGCAGCAACAAGATATTCAGCACAATCAGGACATGGGATTTATGCGTGATCAGATAAATGCCATTAATTTGTTTATGATGAGTAGTTACTTCAACTTCTTTGGTGCAGCACCACCTCCTCCTCCTCCAGATCAGGGTCCATCTGAATGATTTGTTTAGTGTTTGTTCTGTGTTTCATTGTAGTTCATTTGTTAGTAATTTCCTTTAGATTGTTGTATTTTCCTTCTCTTAGTTGTGTTGTTAGTATTGATATCTTGAACTTCAAATTATAATAGTTTCATTTGATATCAGTATATGTTTCAATGTTTTGTCATTTAATGTTTTAGAAATGTGTCAGACTTTATGACATTCATTTTTTTTAATCTTAATAGTGCTTTATTCTAAATTGTAAATTAAAATTAATTTCATTAGAAATTATAATTATTCTAAATTTAAGAGATGCTTATAACTTGATTTTATTAGAATTTTCAATTTCATGTCTCTTATTTAGACTACATTATCTTTGATATTATTATTGCAATTTAGATGTTTTCTTATTTTGTATTTCTCTTTTCAAATAGTATTTATGCACTTAGAAAAATTTGAAATTTTAGGTTATTGATTTTGAAAAGAATTCAATTACTCTTCAAAAATTATACAAATGTACAAAAATCAAAAGTAATGTGCAAAAAAATTTGCAATGACAAAAAAAGAGGCACAAAATAAGCCCAAAGTAAAAAGATGCACAACAAATGTGCCATAAAAATTGAAAAAGATGCGCAAAGCACCACATGTGGTAATTGCTTCTTTCCTGACTCTTTTAATCTCTTAATTCAAATTGATCTATGTTCATTTATAATTGACATTGAAATTTGAAATATAAAATTTTTTATTCATCCTTAGTGCAATGATTTTCTTTATCTCCATGTCTAAATTGACACATGCCTTTGATAAATTCTTTTTATTCTCTATGTTATATCACTTCTTAAATTATATGAAATCTTATGTTTTTCTAATGTTTTGATTTTATTTGCATACCTTATTTCAATCACTTTCAAAATTAAAATATCAAATGAATTGCATACCTACATTTCTAACTTTTTTTTCTTCTTCACTTTTTGATGTTGTCAAAAAGGGGGAGAAATTGTTTGTTGTTTGTTGCGTATGTTTTCGTAGTGTTTGATTTTCGTATGTGTGTTTAATTTTTTTTTTTATTGTTTTATCTTTTGTGTTGTTTTGTGTTGTATAAAAATTTTGAAAAACAAAAAATTTTTTTAAGTAATTCAAATGCCTCCTTATTTTCATGAGTTCATCAATTCATGGGGAGTTTAGGAGATTCTTAGAACTTGAAATTCTACAAACAATAATTATTTTTCCATCATCAAAAAGAGGGAGATTGTAGAGAGAGTTGCTATTTGCATGTTTTGCATTCTTGCAACTTGTATTGTTTTGATGATTTCAAATATTATTATTTTATATATCTCTTAACACTTTTTGGAATATTTATTTTTTGCTCTTGTGTGTACTAACATTTTAGAAAAATCAACTCCAAGCGATGAAGACTTCAAATTATTCATTTGTAAATTATAAGTTTTTAAATAAGATGGAGTGATTGTAATTGAGTGAAAAATCACAACACACATTCTTGGGGACAATTTTTGTAAACTGATCGTAAGGGACAAACCTGGTTCGTACGGGACGATCATGTTAATTAACCCCTCGAAAGAGCAATGGATCGAACAGGCAGGTAGAAATTTTTCTAAGTCCTAATCGTCTAGGATGAATTTAATATTCATCCCGGGACGATCGTCTCGGGATTCTCACCTTGCACTGTTCGTCCACACGAAAAATATGGTTCATACATGGACGAAGCTCTCTGTATGAAATCATACAGGACGAAATAAATTTTCATCCCTGGACGAAGCTCTATGTATGAAATCGTACAGGACGAAATAAATTTTTGTCCCTGGACGAAACTCTCTGTATGAAATTGTACAGGACAAAATAAATTTTCATCCCTGGACGAAACTCTCTGTATAACATCATCCCACGACGAAACCTGTTCGTCCCAGGTCAAACTGAATCGACTTACGTCAGTTGGTTACGTCCTGTAGAATTTTGGGAACCGACCCATGTAATAACTGTTTCATACCGGACGAACATAGTTCGTACAGGACGATGAGCGTGTATGAACATAGTACATACCAATATACATTAGGATCGTTTCCGACACTTTAAGTAAAATCATCCAGGATGATCCACGATCGTACGGGACGATCCACTGCGTACATAATTGAAAACTTGCAGTTTTTGGGCAGTTTTTCTTGTCTTTTGTATATATAGTTCAAATTAGACTGCCACCCAATCTTTTTGCTCATTGATCTTCTTGCCTATTGGAAGAAGAGTAAAGGAGAGAGTGAGAGAGAGCAATCTAAGAAGGATTTCTACCACTGGAGTGTAAAGACTTTGCATGGTGTTCAAAGGTAAGATTTCCTACTTGTGATTTGAGATTACTTCACTCTTTTTCTTTCTTCCTTCTAGATTTCTTGCAAAGAGATCTGTCAAGGAGATCTGGTTATCTACCGACACTAGGAGAGTGTGAAAGGACGAAGGGTTCTCTGCCCACACTAGGAGAGTGTGAAAGGATGAAGGGTTTTCTGCCCACACTATGAGAGTGTGAAAGGACGACGGTTCTCTGCCAACAGTAGGGAAAGTGTAAAAGGACGACGGTTCTCTGCCGCACCGGTAGTGGTGAAAAGAGTGTTTGTAAGGGCTTCTCCGCCTTGCTGTGGGTGCAAGGAGATACACTATTGGTATTAGTGCAATACTCAGAGGGTGCCTCTGGGGAGTGGATGTAGGTCTGGTTTAGACCAAACCACTATAAATCGTGTGTCTTTTTATTTTACTGCTTTTTATTTTCTACATTTAATTTTGTGTTTTAAAAAATTGTGGTTGAAAAACTTTTTATAAAAATTCATTAAAGTTTAATTTCGGTTAAATTTATCAAAAGAGGGAAAAATTTTAAATACCTATTCACTCCCCGTCTTGGTAGCTTTGAGACATTAACTTAGGTTTAACAACCTATTCACTAGACAATTAATTCAAGATCAAACATATCTTCCATCATATCATTTTGGTCATCTAGAAGAAAATATATGGATAATAAAGAATTATAAGTGATCGTCCAGGATGATGCTTAGATCATCCCATATGATTAATTCAAAATTAGTGATTATCATCTAGCACATCATTCTGGTCATCCAGTAGAAACATCTGGATGATGTAGAATTATAACTGATCATCCAACACATAGTTTGGGACATCCAACTAATTCAGGTGAAGATTAAGGTTTTTCTAACTGATTGCCCATGATGAACCTGTGATCATCTAGGATAAATACAATCAATCTAACCTTAATTACTTTCCATAATGACCTAACTAATTTAGACATGATTGTAATAAATCATCCAAGATGATATAGGATCATCCTGCATAATTTCTAAAAATAATATCATACATTAAAGAGTTTGGCAATTGATTCTTTCTAATTTGAGCATATCGTCTTGTTTGATGTGATTATCATATAGGATGATTTTCTTAATCCAGTTGACTTAACATAGATTTACTAATTAAGGTTTCAATTTTTAGCCAATCATCAAGGATGATTTTGGATCATCCTATATAATATGATTAAAAAATAGAAAAACTCATAAACTTATAGAATTTCTCCCCCTGAGTGTGTGTGTGTGTATAAGATTACTTAATATTAGGATCCACCTTATTAAATTTGACTCAAGAAAGAGTAAAATCACTAGAATTAAAGTTACATACTGACTCAATCCTAATCTACCCAATCTTGAGCTGGCTTGAATTGCAATTAACCTTATGGACCTGAAAAGTTAGTAGATAGGGCAACCAAAACAAATGTGTAGCAGTAACAGTAGTAGATAAATAAGATTGCAAATAATATTTGTTATCATCAAAATTATATTCCTTGAATCCATATTTGTAATAATATTTAGTTTTAGATCTACTCAAGAAAAAACCTTTAGACTCTAAGGTTGACCTCCATAATTCAAGTTTACCTTCAACTCCCTCTCTAGTCTTATCAACAAGAAGAATATCATCAACAAAAAGCATACACAAGGGTACATCCTCTTAAAAATGCTAAGTGAGAACATCCATGACTAAAGCAAAAAAGAAATGGGCTTAAGGTTGATCCTTGGTGTAATCTAACTGAAATTGGAAAATACTTGGTCAACCACCTTGTGTTCGAGCACAAGTAATAGCTCCTACATACATATCTTTAATGATTTGAATATAAGCGTTATTAACTCCTTTCTTTTCAATAACTCTCCATATCACTGCTCTTGAAACTTTATCATATGCTTTCTCTAAATCAATAAATATCATATGTAGATCATCCTTATTCACTCTATATTTCTCCATTAAACCACTCAATAACAAGAGAAAATTAGAGAGTCAATGAGAATCAATATTAAGAAGCTCTAATACTTCATTAAATTATAGCAAGTACAAACTTAATTATGAGTGATTCCTCTCACCTAGCTCACCCTCTAACTCATATATTTATAAGCTTAGGTCAAAGCCTAAAGTTATAGGAAGTGAGGATTACATGATGAAAAAAATACATATCATGTTTTAACTATTCTAATTTGAAAGGTTTCAATATGCAGCTTTAAAAATGTGCTTATATTTTAATGTATGAATAATATTAAATACAATGTCTAGTTCTCTTAACTCTTCTACTTTGATCACTAACATATAGATCATATTTTTTAACTATAATTAAATATTTAAAACAAGAGTAGCAAGAGTAATTTTATAAAATAGCTTGCCAAACATACAATTTTAAAAAATATTTTGAAGGTATATCTTACATTAGAGAAATACTTACAATAACTTCAATTACACCGAGCAACAAACTTAAAATATTATATTATAATACAAAAAATATTTATATATTAATAATAAATTTGGGGAAAATTTGACTTTGTATGCCGCATAAATAATTGTAATTGGCAAAATATAACTATTGTATGTTTTCTTACGGAATATTCTCAGAAGTTTGTTTTGAATAAAAAAATTTCTATTCATGTACTTTTTTATTTTGAAGTCCATTATAAACAAAATTGGTTCAAATTTTTTCATATTTGAACTTATTTTAAATCATATTCAAACTTTGTTCAAACCAAGTTCATCAAAACTACTTCAAACTTATGCTTCAATCCAACTTCGAACACATAGTTCAAACCATTTGTTTAGAATATGTTCAAATTATTTTAAGCTAGTGGTTCAAATAGTTCAAAATTTGTTCAAATCAAGAGTTCAAGCTTCTCATGGTTTTAACCATGATGATTCTGGTATTAATAAGGGTTTAATCTAGTGGTTCAAAACTATTTCGAATATGGTTTCATTTTGTTCAAACCATGAGTTTGAACCAAGTTATTGAGTATAACTAATCAACTATTTGGAACTTCTAAAATTTAATATGAGCAACATATCAATAGAAAGATAAGCATTATATCATTGAGTACAATCAATCAATGACATTGCTCAAGTGTAACATTAAATCGAATCACTCGTTACATCAAATATAGTTATAATGTTGTAATAATATTAAGGAAAATAAAGTAAAAACGATCATGAAAGTGGTGGACACTTGGTCCTACAAGTAACTCAGTTATGATATTTCACTTCATATCACTTGCACTTACATTGCGCCACATTCTTCATCCCCTTTAAGATAATAAATATTATTGGAATATTTAAGATGTTATCTCTTCTTGTTGTTATTATGGCATATTTTCTCTTCTCTTTTACACTAACATTTCAGGTATATCGTACACCACACAAAGTGATGAACTCAAGATTAGGTAGAATAGGGTTAAGTGTCTTTGAGAATCTGTATTTCTATATTTCTTGAGTCAAAGTCATGTATTTAATAGATGCTAAACTTGGTGACTGCGCACACACATACTCGAAGGAGTAAGATAGTGAGAAAAGTAGATGTGAAATTTTTTGAACTAATTGTACTATACGATCCATACTATATAGTACAATCAGCTAATCAAAAAATCATTATAACGACTAATTAGCATAATTAAAGCTATTTGAACTTATCATATTGTACGATCAAGATGTACAGGATGATCAGTTCAAATCAAGATATCAGCCACCAATCATAATTTAGATAATATTTTAAAAATCAAAATTTATAATAATTGCTCCAAACTATAGCCATCATATTATACGATATAAAAAAATTTAGACTAAATTTATTATGTAATTAGGGGAATGAATTTTTAATTAATTATTCTAATCTAATCATACTACATAATTGGACTAATCATGCTATACAACCCGATCTTTACATGGGATGATATTTATTCAACATCAATCATACGGAATGATAATCTAATCCAATTAAAGTAATCATACTAAATGATGCTTTATTTCATATTGGATTATCAGCTAAAATACTTAAATTGATCGTACATAGCCTTATTCTTCGTACAGTACTAATAGGGCTATTTGAACTAATCGTACTTTCTGATCTAGGATAATACTATATGATCATTGTCGATAGAATTGAACTATTATAACTTTTTATGATGCCTTGTACTTAATCTTGTTGCAACTTAGAAATCAAGAATTAGTTTTGTGTAATGTGATTGTTTTATGATAATAAAATATCATTATTATGCTATTATTATTATTATTTCTAACATATAGTGGATATATGTCTATTTGTACTTATGTGTACTAATATTTTAGGGAAATTATACTACAAACTACTGAAGACTTCAAAACAGAGTATAATAGAATTTCATGTAATGAAGTAAGTAATTTTTATTTTCTTAAGTCTGAGTGAGTGTAATTATAATTGGATAACTATGCACACACACATAAGGAGAGATATTTATAATTGAAATTGAAAAAAAAATAACCCTATTTATATTGTACGATGTTAGTTCGTATAGATGACTGATTATATACGAAATAAGCTTTGTACCATATCATCTAGAAAAATTTTAACTATTCATATAGACAATCTAAATATCATACAGAAGACTGATCATGTATGAAATAAACTTCATATCAGATCATCGAGAAGAATTTTAACTAATCATATAGACGATCTAAATATCGTACAGATGACTAATAGTGTACAAAATAAGCTTAGTACTAGATCATCAAGATAAACTTTAACTATTCATACAAACGATCTAAAAATCATTAAAATGACTAACAGTATACGAAATAGTGTTTGCACCAAATCATCCCATGATTTTTGAATTGTTCATACAAATGATCCATGATCGTAATATAAGATCTACCTCATTTTCACTTTGAAAATTAAGTTTATGGTCAAAATTTTTATGTGTTTTCTATATAATGAGTCCTATAAATAGACTTAGAGATCTATTTTCTATGAATTTCTCTTGAGAGTGGAAGAAGGGAGTGATTTGGTAAAGTTTTTGGGAGTGGAGAGTGAGATATCTTGCAAAAGGAAATTATGAAGGATTCATAAGGTTGCCCAAAGGTAAGGATCTCTTAATTATTTTTCAAAACTCTGTCCAACTTCTTTAAAGATCTCTAAAGTAGATCAGGTACTTTGCCTTCACCAAGCAGGTGCAAAAGGATGACGGTACTCTGTCTTCACCATGAGGGTGAAAAAGAATGATGGTACTCTGCCTTCACCAGAAGGATGAAAAAGGAAAACATTACTTTACCTTCACTAAGAGGATGAAAAAGGATGTTGATACTCTGCCATCACTAGGAGGGTAAAAAAGGATGATGATTCTCTATTACACTGGGTTGGTGTAAGAGAGGTTTTATAAGGGCTTCTCCACCTTACAATGGGAGCAAAATGAGAGTCACTTGTGCTTAGTGTAATACCTATAGAATGAGTCTCTAGAGAATGAACATAGGTCTAGTTGGACCTAACTACAATAAAATTTGGTATTGTTATGTTCTTTTACTTTTTACTGCATTTTATTATTACTATGGTTGAAAAAATATTTTTTGAAAATCTATTTCTACAAACAATCGCAAACTTCAGGATCATTGATTAAAATTTCTTAAAATGATTTTCTAAAATACAGGAGTTTTTTTTTAAAATTGCTAATTAACCCCCCTCCCCCCCCCCCCCCCCCCCCCCCCCCCCCCCCCCCCCCTCCTCCTCTTGGTTAGTTTTGGGATAGTTATATTTGGTCTAACAACCTGCATTAACTTTTAAATGGTATCAGAGCCTGTTTCAAAAATTAAAGTTTAGATAACTTTTTGGAAAATCGATCATGGCAACTTTTGGAAATCATAACACTCCCGAAGGATATTTGATCACAAGACCACCGCTATTTGATAAAATTCCTTTCTACTTTTAGAAAACTCGTATGCCTACTTTCCTGTAATCACTTAACTATTATATGTGGATTTTAATATAGGAAGGTTACACTACACCCACTAGACTTATTATAGCATTAAGATTGAAACACTATTTACTAATTGGACAGAGAAAAAAGACTTAACTCAGTTAAACGCAAAATGTTTAAATAGTTCTTCTATGACCTAAAATATGAGGACTACATACATATTTTAACCTATAAAACTAGAAAAGAAATATAGGATAGACTTTGCATAATGTATAAAGAAACTAATGATGTGAAATAATCAAGATTGAACAGTATATTATTGACTATAAACTTTTTCGTATGAAACTGAATGAGTTAATCTCTAACATGTATACACGTTTTACTTAGATAGTTACCTCATTACATACTTTAGGTAGGGAACTCACCGATTTAGAAAAAGTTAATAAAATTTTATATTGTTTACCTACTATTTATGATGCAAAGATAACTTCCATAACTGAGCCAAAAGACCTAAATATATATTCTATTAAAAATCTTCTTGGATCACTAATTGCTTACGATCAAGGAGTGACTCAAAGACAGATTGATGTAGGTGACAAGTAAAATGATAAGAATAATGTGTTGAAAGTGCATGATTCAGAAAGTGATCAATCACTGCTTGACGATGAAGAAGATATTGTACTCATGATGAGTAAATCAAAAGTTTCTTAAAAAGAAAGAAATGGAGATGTTAGCTGTGGAACAAGGGTAAGTTTTATAAGAATGCAAAATTTTCTAATGACATCATTTGTTATGAATACAGTAAGCTTGGACATGTTAAAATCGACTTCTTGAATCTCAAAGCTAATCCTAGCAAAATAAAATGTTGAGGAGAAAACTATTGCTAAGAAGGGTAAGAAAAGAATACAGAGAGCTTTTTAGGCTAACTCAGCTTCAGATCCCTCAGAAATAGAAGTAGAAGAGGAAGTCATAAACTTATGTTTAATGGCAGACAAACTTGATTATTCAGATCAAGAGGAGGTATGTGACTTGCCATACAATAAAATATTTAAAGTTTTTGAAAAAATTTATAATACATATAGGAAGCTTTAAAAATTACATGCAAATCTTAATCTTGAGCATTTGAATTTACAAAAAGAATATGAAACTCTTAGGAAAGATCATGTATCCAAAGATAGCAATCACATAGCATTGTTGGATGAATTTGATGATTTGATTAAGAAATATAATTTATTGAAAACATCTTATACTAATCTTAAAAATGAATGTAAGGTGTTTATAGCTGAAGCGGATCAAACATAACACGAGTTGAAAGTTGACAATGCAGGTTTAGAAAGTGCAAACTTTTATCTTAAAGAAAAATTGAAAGCTTTTAAGGAAAATAAGACACCCCTTATACTTGAACAATTTTATAATCCTAATGAGAAGCATATAATTTCAAAACCTAAGAAAAGATATTATTACTCACATAGATTGAAAAATTCTTTTCCTTGTGTTAAATGATGTGGAATGATAGGACATATTTCTCACACTTGCACAATTCATAGTAGAACACATCTAGTATGGAGATCTAAGATGCATTAATCATAGCATATCAATCATGCATTTTGATTTTCATTGTCAAGAGGCGAACCCAAATTTATTTGGGTTCCCAAGTCTAACATTTGCTAATTTTATAGAAATGCTCTCATACAAGCCCTCATGAGAGCATTTGGTACCTAGACAGTGGATGTTTGAAAAATATGATTAGAGATACAACTCAATTCATATCGTTGGAGGCCAGAGCTAGAGGCAAAGTGAAAATGAGAGATAATACCACTATAAGAGTGATTGGCACAGGTATGATTAGCAATAAGAATAATTTCTTTATTGAAAATATTTTATTGGTTGAAGGCTTAAAACATAACTTGTTAAGTATTAGACATCTTTGTGATAAAGATTTTAATATTAAATTTTTACCTACAAAATACATTACAAGCCAAAATGGAATTGATGTGTTGCATGAAAATAAGGTAAATAATATATACATTCTTGATTTAAATTATGTTAAATCTTTTAATATTTTTTTCTCAAAACTAACACTGATGAATCATGGTTATGATATAGAAGACTCTATCATGCAAGCATGAAAACCTTAGGAAGATTACCCAGAAAGAATTGGTTAGAGGAATACCCAAATTAGACTTCACTAAGAATCACCTATGTGATGCATGTCAATTAGGAAAATAGCTTAATTCCTCATTTCATTCAATTAAGGAACTTAAAACTTACAAACGATTAGAAATCCTACACATACATCTTTTTGGACTAGTTAGCACTGTAAGTCTAAGAAGAAAAGTTTTTGGGTATGTAATCGTTGATGATTATTCAAGATTCACTTATATTAAATTCTTATCACATAAAAGTGAATCATTTGATGAATTTAACAAAAATTCTACTTGGATACAGAGAAAGCTAGGTTGTGAAATCCTTTCAATTCAAAGTGATCATGGAGTAGAATTTGAAAATAAAAAATTTGAAGCCTTTTATAAAAAATATGGAATAAATCACAACTTTTCAGCTCCTATAATCCCTCAACAGAATGGAGTTATTTAAAGAAAGAATAGAACTTTGATAGAAGCCACTAGAACATGTTGGCTGAATATTCACTTCCAAAATATTTTTAGGCTGAAGCAGTTAGTATGACTTATTATATTTTGAATAGGGTGAACATTAAATCTAAGTTAAATGAGATACCCTATGAACTTCTTAAGAGGATAACACCTAACCTTTCTCATTTACATGTCTTTGGATGTAAGGTGTTCATTCATAATAATGATAAAACACCTTTAGAAAAATTTGATCCTAAATCTAATGAAAGAATTTTTTTAGGATATTCTAGTGTTGGTAAATCCTATAGAGTTTTCGAAATAAGGAATTGGGTAGTTCAAGAGACCACACATATAATTTTTTAAGAATCTGGCATTTTTTAAGAGCCAAGGTTGGAGGAAAAACATATAGAAGAGATCTCCCAAGGAATTAAAAAAACAAATCTTGAAGAGAATGTTGGAATAGAAAATATATTGCTTAGAGAATGAAAATATTATAAAAGTTGTCCTAAGGAATTAATTTTAGGTGAACCAAATGAAGGTGTTAGAACTAGGCATGAACTTAGCAAAGAAGTGAACCACTTAGCTTTTATTTAAATGATTGAACCTACTAGAATAAATCAAGCACTTTCTGATGAATTTTGGATTTTAGCCATACAAGAACAATTGAATCAATTTATTAGAAATGATATTTGGGAATTGATAGAAAGGCCTAAAAATCAAAGAATTGTTAGAACTAAGTGGATGTTCAAAAATAAAATAAATGATTCAAGTGTAGTGGTTAGAAATAAGGTAAGATTGGTGACCAAGGGGTATAATCAAATAAAAGAAATTGATTTTGAAGAAACTTTTGCCCCAGTAGCTAGACTTAAAGCAACAAGGGTGCTACTTGTCTTTGCCTCTTTTAAAGATTTTAAATTATTTTAAATAGATGTTAAGAGTGATTTTCTTAATGGGATGATACAAAAGGATATTTATGTTGAGCAACCTCCTAGTTTTGATAATTCAAAATTCCCTAATTATATGTTTAAATTGAAAAAAGATATTGAATAGACTAAAATAGGTACTTAGGGCTTGGTAAGAGAGGCTAAGCGCATTCCTACTAGAAAGATCATTTATTAGAGGAAGTATGGCCACCAATCTCTTCTTAAAAAATATAGATGATATATTCATTATTCAAATATATGTTGATGATATCTTGTTCAGAATCACAAATAAAAATCTTTGTGATGATTTTTCAAAAATAATGAGTAGTGAATTTGAATTAAGTTTAATGGAAGATTTGAGTTACCTTCTCAATTTTAGCATAAAGCAGAAAGAAAATGGAATATTTATTAGCCATTTAAAGTATATTAAGGACATTCTCAAGAAATATGAAATGGATAAGGTTAAACCAATGAGTTTCTCAGTCCAGTTAGATAAGGACTCTAAGGGAAAATCTATTGATCAAAAGAAATTTAAAGGAATAAATAGATTATTACTTTACTTAATTGCTAGCAGACCATATATCATATTTAGTGTTTGTTTGTGTACTAAATTTCAAGCTGATCTAAAGGAATCACATTTGACTGCTATTCAAAAAAAATTTGACACATCTTATGAGAACTCAAAACTTAAGGATATGGTATCCTAGACATAGCTCCTCTTTCAAAATCATTGGATTTTTTTATTCAAATTTTAAAAATGTAGGGTTGATCATAAAAGTAATTCTAAAACTTGTTATCTCATTAGAAACTTTTTAGTTTCCTAGTCTATTAGAAAATAGAATTCAGTGGCTCTTTCTACTGCTCAAGTAGAATACAAAGCATTAGGAAGTTGTATAGCATAAGTTCTTTGGTTTAAATAATAACTTATAAATTTAGGATTTTTAATTGACATTATTCTAATTTTCTGTGATAATATAAGTGTTATATGCATTTCAAAGAATCCTATTCAACACTCTACAACCAAGCATATAGACATAAGGCATCACTTCATTAGATACCATATCCCTAAAGGAGAAATTGAGCTATATCATATAGCTACTGATAATCAACTTGTAAATATTTTCATAAAATCACTGGCCTTTGAAACATTTGGCACCTTAAGAACTAGATTAGGTGTGATTTATATTCATGCTTGACAATTATAATTTAGCAAATTGCATTTGTAATGTATTTAATGTATGTTGATGTGTATGGTTTGTTCTTTGTTTGTATTTTGTTATTGGTTGATTTTTCCCATATTTTGTGTTTGTTTTTTTCATTTGTCTTATTTTTATTTTCATTTTTGAATCTCACGAATCTTGGTTAATTTATTTTTGAAAAAAGGTTTTGTTTATCATATCTTAAGTTACTTATCCATTCATACTGTACAAATAACTTTCGTATTATACAAATTTAATAAATTGTACATGATATGTTTCCTGAATTTAACAGACAAAAATGAGATTTTTGTAAGCATATCATACTATATGATGATGTCATCATCTTTACAATCCATTAATTTTCCTCTATACAAATGGGACAAGTTTTCCAATGATAATTATTTTTAAAGATCATACGTACAAAATCACATTTCATCTGTATGATCCAGTTGTTAGTTGGCATGTGGATGATCTCAACAATTTGGTATGAAAATTATTACGGGTCATCTTGGATAAAAACATGTTCATATATACTATCAATTTGGTCAAAAATATGTATGATACAACTCCTCGAGAATTATGTATTATGAAAAGTCATTTCATCACATTAAATATTTTGGATGAAAATATGTTCATATGTACGATCAATTTAGTCAAAAATATGTATGATACAACTCCTCAAGAATTATGTATTACGAAAAGTCATTTCATCACATTAACTATTTTGAGCATTTCTATTCGTATGTATGAAAATATTTTTGTACAGTATGAACTTATATTCATACGTAAAAACCTTATGTTGTACTGTATGAATGTTCCCAATTTCATTAAATTGAAGGCCATTCTTTATTCTTTCATCATCCCTTCGCTTTCAAACTTTCTTGTGCTCAATCTTTCAAAAAATGGCAAGCAGTAGCAAGCGTGCTAGACATTCGAGGGGTTCTTCATCTCGGTTTAATCAACCATATGAAAATTTTCTTTCTAGAGAGAATGAAGAAGCGTATTAGCATTACTTTGAAGTAAAGATAACTCCATCTCATCTTTTTATTCAAGAAGACATCAACTTTTTCGCAATGCCTCTTTTTGCTTCTACCCAAATTTGCTTTCATTCTCAATTTAATTCATTTCTTTTATTTTTGCACCTTCTATTACTTTCTTACTAATCAATGAATGTGATAGGACCACGCAATCATGTCTTTTTTGTTCTTCGCCAAAGGGTAGAGATAACTAAGGTAAATTTAGGCCCATATTTACACCTTACAACTGAAGGTGTAAGGGCACACACTATGACATTATGAGATAACTTTTATTGGTCTACCATAAATCCTTAGAGGTGTACCTTCACTTAATTACTTATCTCGTGTGTACACTTTAAATCAAAATACTAGGATCATCTAGCATGTTTTGAGAACTTCAATTATTCATAAAGTTGGTGTCGTATAAACCTTACTCATTTTCTTTCTATAGTCACTTATCTTATAATGTCGAACACTTCAATTGATGAAGCCCAGTTGATTTTGGACTACATCAATAATCTAATGGACATTAGACTTCCTACAACTAAAAGGAAGAAGAATGTGGCTTTAGGACATATAATTGCTTATATCCTTGAGAAGAAGTACAATCTAATTCATCCTGAACCCCCAAATAATTTGCCAATCTAGTTTACCAAAGCTTCTTTATGTGCTCTTTTACATTTGGGCCAAGATGATGAGGGAGATGAGATGGGAGGAGAAGAAGAGGCTTCAGCACCTGCACCTGCTCCTGGACGTGAGTAGCATTTCTATCAAGAAATTATCTAATGATTTGACCGACTTGAGTCTCACATTGATTAATGATTAGCTCATATTAAGACTCACCTAGACCAGCATGATACCGGATATAATAAAGATATGGGTTAGATCAAAGAATAGTTTGACTAGATCAACACTCAAGTAGATACCATCAATAGCTAATTTACTACTATGTTCACCCCTCCTCATCCACCTCTGAATCAAGATATTCTAACTGTTGACCTATCTTTTCCTCAGACCTAGATCAAAGAGTTGACCTGGTCAAATTTGACTAGGCTAGACCCCAAGACCCTTCCCAATGGGTCCAAGGAGTCAAGCCAAGTCTGCTAAGCCCAAACCTAGGTCCTGTATCAACCTGGTTGACCAGATCAACGTGGTTGACCAGGTCAACCCAGGTTGACCCATTAGACCCCTTTGATCCTTAATTAAATTCAAATCAATTTCAAACCCTTTTTAGTTCAATCCACTCACCCCTTTAACTCAATCGACTAGGTTGACCAAATCAACCATTGACTTGGTCTGGTCAATCATAATCTATTTTGGTCAAATTTGACATATTTGAGTCAAATTAATGTTATTTAAAGCCATAAAATCATTATAAATCAGCTCCAATGCCAAATCTCATGCTTCTTGGACTTAATCCCCTCTTAATTAGGTCTTGATTTGATCCTAGCCCTTCCCCTTGGACCCTAGGCCTTTAAATAAGAAAATTTAGGGCTTCATGGGGACTTTTCTGTTGTTCTGTTTTCTCAAGAGCTCCCAACCCAAGATTCCTCATGTGAGAGTTCTCCTAACACTTCCCCACCTTCTCCCACTCAAATCCGACCATCCCAAGCTGTCGGCGGTGATCTTCCAGCAAACTAAGGGTCTAAAGCTTCCTAGACGAATTCTCTTCAATCCAATATGTATCAAAGCTCGCGTTCAACTAGGAATTTATACGAGGATAGTCTACAAGCTCAACTGTATAGAGATCTCCTGAATTCATTCATTGTATTGAGGTATAAAGCTAACCCTAGGTAGAAGCACATTGAGTTAAATAGATTCTCATAAAGCACTTTTTAGACCATGAAAATGGTCCCCCACATATTCTCTTCATGCATAGATGCTACATTTAAAATTTCATCAATTTTGATCCACCCGATCATGAGAAAATTCCAAACCTAACCCGTTTCCCATAGTAACTTTTTGGACCCCCTAAGCCTAATACCATTTTCTTTTTTTGAAGATTGCAAAAATGCATTAAGAACAAAGAAGAGAGAAAACTATTACAAACTAATCAAGGAAGAGCAGCCTCATTTTCCTTCTTCAGAAGACTGGATAATGAAGAAGGAATATCAGGAGAAAAAATAGAATCAAAACAAAAGTTGTTCTGTAAAGCAAGAGTTGCACACAAATCTGCAACTTTATTACAATTTCTATATGTGTGATGGAAAATCACCTTATTGAAATCATGGAGGAAGTTAGTCTTCTCGGCTAATTGACCAACTGCAGTGGACTTTACAACGAAATCTTGCAGAAATTTGATAGCGTTGTAGTTATCCCCCTCTATTATTAATCCTTTACAACCAAATTTTCAATCTTGAATGAAGTCCTTCAAAGCAAAAACTGCTTCCAATTCAAGTTGATTGATATCCCAATGAAGTTTCTTCCTACGAAATGCAAGAAGTAAATTTCCTTTGGAATCCCGAGCTACAACTCCAAAGCTAGCAAAACTTGAATCCATGAGTGATGCATCAACGTTAATTTTGATCCAATCTAGTGGTGGGGGATTCCAAGAAGTTACGGACTCCCTAAGAAGATTAGCATCCCAGTTAACTAGTAATGGGTACTTGCTCGTGGCAATGAATAAAACATTGGCAGCAATCACCGAAACAGGGATAGATGGATTACTGTGCTTCTTATCATTTCTGCGATTCCAGGAGTAGTAAACCGCCGTGCAGTAAATCTTGACAGTATCTAAACTTCCACTGGAAAGGCTTCTTAACTGCTGAAAACAATCCGTGAGAGAGCTAAACACTAGAATATAAAATCCCCAAGTTCTCAGTTTTCATAAAATCTCAGTATAAGATTTGCAATGAATTAAAATATGATCACAAACTTCAGTAACAGGCAACCATAAGCACAAAGGTCGCTAATGCTAAGCTTCCTGTGTTTCAAGAACTCATTCGTTGGAATGGCAAACCTGCTAATTCTCCACTAGAAGAGCTCCACCCTTGGTTTGAGCTTCAACTTCCAAAGCCATTTTGCAAAGCCGTAATCTTCAATAGTCTTATGATACTTAATCACTTCAGAATAAGCCAATGAATTGATAGATTTCCCGAATTGTTGGTAGAGAAGCTCCATATAGTCATTATCTCCCTCCTGAATAACACATTGGAGACCAATGAGGTTAACCCTATCAGAATTGAAATAACGGTTGAGCTCCGTTAAATTCCAATGGCCATCATCTAGAATAAAATTCTGCAGTGTTAGATTCTCCAGACCAATGCAGTCAGCAAGCATTGGCCACTTATTGAAACACTTACCAAGCAACCAAATGTCGTTCATGACACTGATATTAGCGTCATTAACCTCAGCCTAATACCTAGGAGGACCCGGGACTTTTCAAAATTGGCTAATATAAATTAAACTTTAAATATCACTACCATAAGCATTAAAAATGGATCAACAAACTAAATTAACTAAAATGGATCCTAACTCACTAATATTTAAACTTTAAATAAAGTTTACTTTTCAAACCTTCAACAAACTTAAACTTTAGGTAACTAGAACTAACCACCCAGCTTAGGAGCTATTATAGCCACACAGGCCTTTACACACACATAGAATTATTTGTTAAGGCACCACTTCTTAACCTAGGCTAGGGCGGTGCTTACTTTTTTATTTTGTATGAGGCTTTTTGAGATTTTACTACATGTTATGAAAATTAATGTTGTGTTCGCTTACTTTTACTATACTATGAGAATTAACTTGATTATGCATAGATTTACCCCTAGGTTAGGATCGATAAGATATTTTTTGTGGGTGGTCATGCTCATACAGCACTAAATAGAAGGAAGGGAAATAGTCAGTATTTCAATACTAATGATGTTTTATATAGGCGCTTCAGAATTTTCTGAGCCCCCTAAATAAGTGAGGGCTAAAAATCATAAATAATAATAACTTCTCCAGGTGCTCCAGAGACTGCTTAGCCCTCAAAATAATTAAGAGCATGTTCAAGTGTGATAGTAATGAGCATTTTTATTTAAACTGCTTGGTATGATTATAACTACTTGGGAACTTTTATTAGGATAACCTTGCAGGAGAGTCTAGAATTTATTGCTTTCCATTAATGTAAATATTTGTAATATTGGTGAGAGTTATGAAAGTGTCTTTGAGTTGGGATATGTTATCCAACTCGAATTCCAAAAGAAGAAGACATCCTCAAGAGGGAGCGTCTTCTTCCATTTGGAAGATCAAGTTCATATGGCTCCAAGATATCCAAAGAGAAAAGGCAATACCCCTTTAAGGGGAAATTATCTCTTCGTTTAGATATTTATGACATGATGAATCTAAGGAGACTGAGGAGGAGAGATCCAAGAAGTCCAAAAAGGAGAAGTCCAAGAAGGCTGAAGAACTGAAGACCCAATATCCCACTTAAAGTCATTTGCGTCATTCTTATGCCTAGAAATCTAGATTGTTAGCAGTGGTGCCTGACCACTTTAATTTTAGCAAACCCTAGGTTATAATTAAGGGCAATTTGCATATAACCATTTATTAATTAGTTTGATTATTCTGATGTATTTTGTTTGAGAATGTTTGCCTCTAGGATTGCTTGCTTTTCTAAATTTATTGGTGATTTATATGCAACTTTTATTTTAGCCTAGATTTTGTTAGGATCTTTAAGGACTAAAAATATTTTCTACTCATAACTAACATTTAAGATTTTAAGTTTAAATAATTTAGAAACCTAATGAGCTAGGAAACTATCGGAACCGTTTGAGGTCACATATATATATATTATTATTGCATTTCTTCTCCCCCCTTGCTATGAGACACTTCCCCGCCTGCGAGTAGAGTTCGGATAATCTAGCCTATGAAGATGAGGTGCCAGACTTGGGAAAGTCTAGTCTCCTTCTAAAAATTATTTTTATATAAGCTTGTTTTTTAAAAATCCAAAGCATACATGATTCAGACTTTCAACTAGCATGCATTGCATTAGAAACTAACTAAATCAAAATTTTAATTGCATTAGCTCTAGGAGCATTCACCCTAAATAACTACAAGATCACTTAGAAGCTCTTTATATGTAGGGCTTAACTTTCAAAAACTAAGCCACCCACCCATCTTTCATAAATGACTGGACATCATGGTTTTAAATCACTTAGGTGGTTAGCTAGCTCCCCAATCCATGCCAGGGTAAGTCTAAGTTTTACACTGGATTAGCTAGGACACGGGTGTTAGTGTTGTGTAGAACACTAAGCCCACATTAGATCTAGGATTCAAGGCTACTACATTGAGGTCTTTCATAGTATTCCTAAATGGTAGGTAAGTTCCTTTCTCTTCGGGAGCTATAAACCCTACCTATCTACTTCATAGGATGAATCCACCTCCATCATTCTCTCATATATGCTGGGAGTGCTTGACTTTCCTTTCTCTAGTTTCTTCTCACTATCTTAGTCCCTCCGGATGTTAATATGAGCCGCATATGTTGACTAAGCCATTTAAACATTTCTTCCCAATTGAATAGGACTTCCTAGTCTTAGCCCTTGTGCCAATCCCACTTTAGAAAGAATAATGTAGGATCCTTAATCGAGAGTTTTCTTGGGCTCTGGCCCAAGATGTAATTAACCATGAGAGCTTGCACCGGTGGGAAACTAAATCCCACATCAAATAAACTCCACTCAAGCTGATATATCAGGTGGGGTAACATATTATTTTTATCAAGTCGTATATATTACTACCCATTGGGGTGTGGTTACCAGAGCCTCTATCCTCAATGGTTAGTTGTATGTATGATCTGATCTGCCCTTCTATTGGCCCATTTATGAGGAGCGCGAATTCCTACAATTATCTCTATCCCTCGAGGTGGTGCGGTCGTATACCTCTCTACACTCTGCAGCCGGCGGTGTCCTTTCGAAGGTCCACACCAACATATTAGTTTTTATTTTCTGTTGTAGTTGTTGTATGCTTTTGCTTTTCAATTTTTATATGATGGCATTTGAATGTTTGTTTTATTATTTTAGCTCTATTTGCATTGTATCTTGAGTTTATTTTTTTTTTAATAGAATGATATTTGTCTTGTTTTGAGCTTAATACACTTGAATTATTTTAAGTTTCTATAGACTAATCTAATATAGTTAGTCTATGGACTAAAATTTTAAAATATTTTGCTCTACAACTTAATTTTCTAGCAAAATTTAATTTTTAAAATTTTTAAATTAAATTATGATTAGATGTATATTAGAAAATCATCTTCATGTTCTCATAAACAATTATTATTTAACTATAATTGCTACAAAAGAGATGTCTTATTTTTTAAATTTTTTGTTCAATGTATTTATTTTTGTTAATTATTGAATTTTTTTTATGATTTGTTGATATCAAAATATCAAAAAGATCAAAAATATAAAAAGATGCACAAAGTGTGCCAAGCTTGATAAGATGCACAAAGCATGCCACAAATTTGAAAAGATGCACAATGTTCACTAAAAATAAAAAAAGAGGTATAAAATTAATCCAAACTAAAAAGATGCACAAAGTATGACAAAACTTAAAAAGATGTGTAATGTTGACAATCGAAAGTATCATATAATTCTTTCTTTTATCTCTCTATTTCTTACACAAATCCATACAATCAACAATAATATCCACTATTAAATTAGAAACTAATTCATCTTTATTTTATCATTTTTACAATAAATTATTTGATTTGATAGATCTAGAATGAGTAGTAAACTTGTTTGACTTTTCTTATCTTACTTGATCTTTGATTTAAAATATGAGATTTTCCTTTTCACATAGGACACTAATATTGTCTTTGCAAATAGTTTAAAATCGTCTTCTTCTTCATCTATAAGATTTGTCAATAGCAACTTACTTTTTCAATATGCACTTTCCTTTTTGCTGTTATCAAAAGGGGGGTCACTGTTTATTATTTGTTTGTTTGATTGAATTAATCGTGTGTGTTTGTTTTGGTCTTGTGTTTGTTAGCCAAAAATTATGCTGTGTTGGGTGTGTGTGTGCGTGCGCGTCGCATTTTTTAATTCAGTTTATTTATTTATTTAGTCTTATGTTTGAATTCATTTTAATTTTGTGTTTTTCAATAATCCCTTATTTTTAATTAAGCATTCATTGAGGGGGAGCTTAGGAGAAAAAAGGACATTTAATGTTATTCCAAATAATAATTATTTCACCATCATAAAAAAGGAGAGATTGTTGCAACTTAAAAATCAAGATTGAGTTTTGTGTAATGTGATTTTTTAATGATGACAAAATATTATTGTTATGATATTATTACTATTTTTCTTAACACATATTGGATATATGTCTATTTATTTTAGTCTGTACTAATATTTCAGGGAAAATATACTCCAGACTACTGAAAACTTCAAGACACAGTAGAATAGAATTTCATGTAATGAAGTCAGTAATTTTTATTTTCTTATAATTGAAATTGAAAAAAAAAATAACCATATTCATACTGAATGAAGTCAGTTCGTACAAACGACTGATAGTGTACAAAATAAGCTTCATTCCAGATCATCTAGGATGATCTAAATATCGTACATATGACAAATAGTGTACAAAATAAGCTTCATACCAGATCATCCAGATGAATTTTAATTGTTCCTACAGACAATCTAAACATCATACAAATGACTAATATTGTATGAAATAAGCTTCATACCACATCGTCCAGATGAACTTTAACTGTTCGTACAAACGATCAATAAATTATATAGATGACTAACAGTGTACAAAAAAGTGTTCATGCCAAATCATATCCTGATTTTTGAATTATTTATACAAACGATCCATGATCGTATTGTATGATCGGACTCATTTTCACTTTGAAAATTCAATTAATGGACAATCTTTATATGTTTTCTATATAATAAGTCCTAGAAACTGACTTAGAGATCTATTTGTTATGAATTTATTTTGAGAGTGGAAAAAGAGAGTGATTTGAGAAAGTGTTTGGGAGTGGAGAGTGAGAGATCTTTTAAGAGGAAATTGTGATGGATTCATAAGATTTCCCAAAGGTGATGATCTCTTAGTTCTTTTTCAAAACTCTGCCCTACTTCTTTGAAGACTCTTAAGAGAAGATCTTCAAAGTAGATCGGGTACTCTGCCTTCACCAGGAGAGTGAAAAAGGATGATGGTACTTTTCCTTCACCAGGACGGTGAAAAAGGATGACGCTACTTTGACTTCACTAGGAGAGCGAAAAAGGATGACGGTACTCTTCCTTCACTAGAAGGGTAAAAAAGGATGACAGTTCTCTGCCGCACCAGGTTGGTGGAAGAGAGATTTTGTAAGGGCTTCTCTGTCTTGCTTTGGCAAAAAAAGTAGAGTCACTTTTATTTAGTACAATACCTGAAGAATTAGTCTCTAGGGAGTCAACGTAGGTCTAGTTGGACCGAACCACTTTAAAATTTGGTTTTCTTTTGTTCTTATTTTTTATTTTCTGCACCTTATTGTTATTGTGGTTGAAAAATATTTCATGAAAATCTATTTCTACAAATAACAGCATACTTCAGAATCATTGATTAAAATTTCTTAAAACGGGTTACTAAAATCCAAGGGATTTTTTTTTTTTTAATTACCAATTCATCCTCCTCTTGGTTAGCCTTGAACAGTTCTATTAGGTCTAACAACCTGTACAAACTTTCAAATATATCTTAATAAACTTGTTTCAAGCCTTTCGCTGTTGGATTTTTTGGAGAAAGATCTTGGAGAAGAGATCTTAGAGAGCTTTTGGGAAGGAGAAATGAGAGTTTGTGTAAGAGGGAGGAGTGTGTGGGGTTTTCATACGGTTGCTCCGAGAAAGCTTCTACCTTGTTTAATTCGGTTGTCTTGCTTGGTTTCTTGGGTGGTTCTGGGAAGAAGATCCTTAGCTCGAAGATTGTCGATGTTCTCTTTTTTCACTAGGAGGGTGAAAAAGGAGTGTGAAATACTCTCCCTTCCCCAGGAGGGTGAAAAAAAGGTTAAGGTTCTTTGCTGCACCATGTTGGTGAAAGGATTGTAAGGGCTTCTCTGCCTAACTATGGGGGCTAAAGGAGAGACACTAAAGTTTTAGTGCAATACTCTGATAGGAGGACTCTGAGGAGTGGACATAGATCATTATTTGACCAAACCACTATTAAATTCTATTGTGTTCACCTTGGCATGATTTGTATAACGTGGAGCATAAGTAATAATAACTAATGTCTCAATCTCGGGCTATAGCCAATGAATGTTTACTTGGGAGACCCATTACATCAAAGTTTCTATTTGTATATATCCTTTAACATAAATTAGCATCATCATTAAGATCCAAGCTTTCATATTCATTTTAATGGTGCCTCTAAAAATATTGTCTATAAATTAGAGATATTGTTTTATCTATCACAACAAATGCAAAGTTTTAATTTATTTTTCCCTTAATATAATCATGAAATATATAAATGAAAAATTATTTTATGAGTAAGCAACAATAAATATCATATATTCACTGTTTTTTATACATTTAAGTCAATTAAGACAAATTCATACACATATCACATATACAATGCTCGAAACCAAAATATCTTAATTGATAACTAAAGCATCAAACCAACATACCAAAGTGAGCTATGTAAAGAGTCATAACTCATAAGCATTGTTTTGAAAACTGGCAAGTTCAACCAATCAAGCAAAAACCAATTGATTAGCTGGAATTCCAATACCCCCTTTCGTATTAAACTCACGTTCTGATTGTTCGACCAATAAACCATTGAATCACCCATGGACAATTATTATCACATTTATATAATTAACTAAATTTAATTAATAAATTTAACATAAATGTTAAGCATAGCAAATTAACTTAAATTTAATATATTTAATTTTCATATAACCTTAAATTTATATAATAATAATTTGACAAATAAACTTCAACTAATTTTTTTTCACTTAGCCCCATTATCCAATGACTTCTTTATTCTTGCAACAACAACAACAACAACATCAAGCCTTTATCCCACTATGTGGGGTCGGCTATATGAATCCTTTTTCTCCATTGTGTCCTATTAAAGGTCAAATTCTCATTTAAATCTAATAAATAAAGGTCATTCATAATATTTTCTAACCAGATCTTTTTAGGTCTGCCTCTACCTTTCTTAACATAAGTCAAATCTAATACCTCTACTCTCCTAACCGGGTCATTGGAAGGCCGTCGTTTTATGTGACCAAACCATCTAAGGCAACTCTCTCTAATCTTATCTTCTACTGGAGCTACTCCAACCTTTTCACGTATATGCTCATTTCATATCATATCTCTAAAGGTAAAGCCACTCATCCACCTGAGCATCCTCATCTCTGCCACACTTAACTTAATATTATGCTTCTCTTTTAATGGCCAACATTCAGTACCATAAAGAATTGCAGGCCTCACTACCATCTTATAGAATTTTCCCCTAAGTTTGAGGGGTACTTTTCTATCACACAACAAGACCGATGCATTCCTCCACTTCAACCATCCAACATGAATTATACTGATAATATCTCCATCTATTTCACCATCACTTCTTTATTCTTGCAAATTAAAAAAATCAATATAAATAATATTAAGACATTGTAAAGTGATATTGAGCCAAATAATTAAAATATATTCTCAAATTTGCTACTTACATATTTTCAAACATATTTTTATAAATTTGTTTATAATATAAATAATACTTATTTTTTAATCAATAATATTTAATTTCATCTATCTAGATAATTAATCACATAATATATCATATTAATTTTGTAATGCTAATTACAAACAATTTAACATAAATTTATAAATATAATTTTATTATGCAATTGTTTTATATAAGCTATAGGAATATATCATATTTGAACATATAACATAAATTAACAATACTTTACAATAAATATATTGACTAATATGTGAAATAAATTTATATTAATTATGAATTAAAATTAATAAATAAATCTTCTAAAATTTAAAACTATAATTTTTTTTTATTTATATATAAATTTTATTTATTTTTTAGGTATACATATGTATTACTATATCATTTAAATAATTTTAATATTTGTTAAGTCATTCAATTCAACCCCAATTGAACCATTAAATTTAGAACATCTCCTTCATATTCTATCTCGACTTTGATTTTCCCAGCCTTGATCATAAGACCTATAACTTGCGACATTAAAAATGACAAAAATCATTTCAAGACCCAATATTGAGGGGGAATCCGGTCCTACTCTTCAGCTGCAAGTAATCAAAAGTTCCTTATAATTCAGTTTTACATCTAAATCCTGAGCGTTTGCAAACGCAGGAAGAAAACAAACCGAATTAATTTTGAACTTAAACAACCAACTAAGGCTTCATTTGGGACGACTTGTTACCCGCTTCTTAAAGCAATTTTTTAATTAATAAATTTATAATTTTTATAGTAAAAATTTACTTTAAGAAGCAATAAAAAATCACCTCAAAGAAAGCCTAAAATACAAAACAGCCAGTAGCCACCCACCCTTTATAATTCAGCTTTAATAAATAGCAGGCATTCCTAGAAAATTGTGAAGGCAAGCCCCTTCAATTATCCCAAGAAGATCATGAATTTATATTAAGAGGCTTTTGAAGGCTCGTCGTTGGGTAAATCATCTTCGTCATGGTAGATATTCTCTGCCATCTGCCATATCTGAAGGATGTTATCTTCAGCAACGCTAGCAATGACCCAATCCTCACAAGGGTTCCAGGAGAAATCAGAGATCTTGCTAGTGTGTCCGCCATGGATAAAAAGCAACTCTGGTGGGCCATCTTCTGCATCCTCAGGTGTTTGTTCTTCGTCAATCCTATGGATAAGAGAATGTAAATGCAAGTATTATATTATTAATGATACAAAATTACAAATAAATGTAACTGGATAATTTAAACTACTATGATAATCTTTTATTGCAACTATTTAATTATCCAAAATCTATTTTGCAAATCCAATGAACCCATTCAATCCGGAATATACATATGAGATGAGGTGTATGGGTCTGCTTCTTGTCTCTGGCTGACCTCATGGAGTTGGCAAATGTGCGTTGAATGGGCTAAAATAATTTGAAGATGGTCCCGCAGCATATGGATATACTTCTCATGCTATTAAAGATCCACCCGCCTAAAAGTTTGATGGCATGAGATGACCTCCAGAGCCTATGTACATAGAATGCACTCCATGCTTGAAAGTTGTCAGCGCGTACATCAGTGGCAGTAATTCTCCTGAGAGAATCTAAAATTGATCTCCTTGACCCCTTAGTATCGGTTCGGTGTCTATATGGCCGCTCAGCAGGGGAGGACTAATGCTCATGTGTATCAAATACACTACAATCAATATACAATGATCTGTCAACCTTGCATGCTAACTCGACAACATCATCTATCGCTTTATTGCATCGAGCTCGCATTCTGCCCGTGACCACCTGCAAATGGGGGGACAATATCCTGACTACGATACATAGTAGTTTGTTTGAGACAAAAATTATAATTAGTGTGAATTACAAATCTCATAATATAATGCACCACCAATCTTTCCCCGGGTGATCTCAAATGTAATTTTTTTATTAATAAATAAATTGAATTATTATTTCTATGTCATCCTTAACTATTTAACCAGATAACAGATGATCCCAGAATCACGCTCTCGATTGCGCGTCAATCACGTCTCGCCTAGGTGGGTTGAGTGCGCCAAACGAATCGTCGCCATCACGCAAGTGCTGGGATCCAAGTTTGCGAGGAGTGTGCCAAAAGCCTTGGTGAATTCCCCTAGGCTCACACGACATGCGGACTACGCCAACTGAATTGGCGTTTTCTTTTAGCAAAAAATTTGACAACTTTGCTCCTTTTAAAATAAACGTGTGAAAAGGAAGCTTTTAATCTGACCCTAATATAGAACAAAATTATCAGTGACTAACCTACATGCACTTCAGATATGATAAAAAATGCATTTTTTTTTTGTTCTGTCGCTTGCCTCTGTCCCATGCTATGCCCTCGCCTATTAAAGGCAATAAGAAATGCAAGGAATATCTCTTTTTATTAAATAAACATTAAGCTCAAGATATAGAAATAGAGGATCTCTTTTTATTAAGAGAGTTCGGTCTTTTTTTCCTGCTCAACCTTGAAGGCAAAGTCAGTGTGAAGGGGTGGATAATGTACAAAATTACAAATAAATGTAACTGGGTAATTTAAACTACTATGATAATCTTTTATTGCAACTTTTTAATTATCCAAAATCTATTTTGGTTTAACTTTCATGTTTCAATTTACCACTACTAAATAATACCTATATTGGAGGATTGAGAATGTCACATCATTTAAAATTCCTCTTAAAGCACTAGTCTCTATTTGATAACTTTCTTTATTAGTTTTGAGGTATACATCAACAATTATTTCACTATATTGTGTGACTACACTTTGCCCTACAATGAGTCTATTTTTAACTTAGCAGTAATGGTCTCAATAAATGAATTAATTCAATCCCAACTCGAAAAATCAAAGTTTGAGTTGTACCGATTACTATTCAAATAGAGTTCAAGTCTAAAATCTTAATCCGATTACATTTTTGGTCTAGATTCAGGTTAACCCAAAATTGATTCAAAATCAATCTGATTATTATTTGAGTTTAGTTTAGGTTAAATGGGTCATGTTAAGTTAAACAAGTAGAATTCTAAGTAAAATAGGTTGTATTGATATAAAAAAATGCATGATCCATATGATGAGTCAAACAAGTTGGGTTCAGAATAGTTAGGTTTGGATCAGATATTTTGACCCATGCAATGTATGAGTTGAGTTTGTGTTAAGCATATTCGGATTGGGCCAGATCTGAACTCGAACCATCAACCCAAAATGATAACCTACACAAAGCCAAGTAGAAGGGATAACATGTAATGATTATAAAGCCAAGCCCAAATAGTCGATAAGACACCTTGTGCTCATGATAATTTTTAGGTAAAATTGTACTTAGATCCTACTCCCAACAATATTTTTTTGAGAATCTTCGATGGAAATTCTCTTGCAATGTGATCATTGACAAACAAAAAAGCAAAGAAGAGGGCTAGAGGATAGTAACCTAATGGATAAAGTTCTTTATAGAAAGGTACCAATAGGGTTCAATAACAGAAAATGATGCGCAGACTGAGAATTATTGAAGGGGAATGAGATAGATATGCTTAATAAACAGAAGCTGATGCAGAATGGGCAGATAAAAGATACAAGAATAAAATGGCCACATGTCTTCTGATCAGTCCACCCCATGCTTTTCTGCTGGTCGAGGCTTGGAAATTATAAAGAAGACATTAGTAAAACTTCACATCAATTGATGATCACCAAACTAAATGCTATTTGAATATTTTTGTATGGCACTGGATAAGGAAACCTTTGTAATTCATTCTAATATAGGACCATTGTGGGATGGACAAAAAAAAATAAAAATAAAAACTCAGCACGCAGCTTTGAAACATATACCTGCTTAGATCCCACACCATAAGCCTCCTACCCAAGCAACAAGATGCAAGTATCGTCTCATTCTTGGGACTCCAACCAACTTGGAAAACCTCCTCTCTATCAGGTAAAGAAGTTTGGAAAAGTTAAGCACATGCAGGATGACCCTTTGTTAAAGAGGAGTAAATGATGCTTACTTGTGACAGTCAAAAGTATGTAGGGCGGTGCTAATTTTGCGAAGGTCAAAAAGCTTAACAGTTTTATCAGTTGAACCTGTCGCTACAACCCATTCATTGAATGGATTGAATGCCAGGCAATTAACCTGCACAAAAAGGATCACAAATCATGAGCAGAACATCTTCATCCAATAATATAGCAGCTTTAAAAGACAATGACAACAAGTCTTTATCCCATTATATGGGATCGCTTACACAAATCTTTTTTCTTCACTGTGTCCTATTAAGGATCAAATTCTCATTTAAATCTAATAGAAAAAATATCAATTTTAATAATTTCTAAAGTCTTTTTATTTATGTCTTTATCTTTCTTAATATAAGCTAGATCTAACATATCTACTCTCCTAAAAGAGTCATCACAAGGCTGATGTTTTATTTGACCAAACTATCTAAAATGACTCTCTAATCTTATCTGCCACTATAGCTACTCCAACCTTCTCATATATATACTTGTTTCATATTCTATCTCTATGAAAAAAACTAAAATAGAGACAATATATGAAATTTTTATAGTGGTAAAAAAAGTGCTGGGCAAAATCATTTTAATCTCAATAGAGATCAACAAAAGCAATACTAAACACTAGGCTGATGCCTCACAATAAAAGTTTGAAATAGTAAGCATTAAAATTAAAAAACAATAATTAGATACTTAACAGAATATACTAAAGTGATATATAGGATGATATGAAAGATTTGGAAATCAGAAAAAGAATAATTTGATCTTGAAAGAAAGAGCACCTATCTCCTAACAAATAAGTAACAGAAGGTATCAAATTACCCACAATCCATGATCTTTCTTTCTCAAAATGGCATTCATATATTTGAGTTATCAGAAAGTCTCCTTTTTTTTTTTTGGATGCCTCAAGAAAATACAACATCAAAACTTCCTTAAGTTCCAGTTCACTGCAGCATCTAGGAGCGCCAGTAGAGTATTGTTCAACAACAATACCCACTAGGTGCTTCCTTAGCTAAGTCAAACTTCACTTGGAACTTTCTTTGACGAGTTCATAGAGAAGGGATAGCTAAAAAGCAATTTTCAGTGTAAAAAATATAAAGACAGCAAATTGTCTAATTCTAGCAGGCCAGTGTTGAATGTACAGATTGCATTATATGAGATTCAAATTGAGGTTGAGAATCGTTTCTTTAGGTAAATGTTGGTATATTTGATGCAGCTTTAGTTATGGAAGACAAATAACTGTTGGATCGATGTTATCAGCTGAATTTAAGCCATTATTACTATATTATTGTGTTCAATTGAGGCCATAAATCTGTATGATTAAGTATTATCACTATAAATATTTGTATTTAAGAAGCAAACGTAGGTTCCTCATCAGGTCAAATCTGACCACTGTAGTTACTGAAACTTAACTTCATATCATGCCAACAATTCTAAATACAATGATAAGAACCCTCTGATTGAGACCAAGGAGCCCGATTAATATGTTATCAGTCATCTCATCTACAGTAGTGCTCGTCCTCCAACAATGTGACCTTGTTTCCTTCAACGGCTGATCTCACAACCTTGTCTCCCTCAGGCAACACTATTCCTCAACAGCACTAGAACCCTGTCAATCTCATCGACCTCATCTTGCTCAATAGAGCAATCATCACCTATAACACCCAATCTTGTTCTCCTCATCTCCACCTATAAGGATCGATCTCTTCTAAACCACACATGTTATCTTTGAAAGATTCCTCCAACAAGCGATCTCAACACCTCCAGCGCTGATAACTCCAATGATCCACCCACCCATACCTCATTTCACTTGTCACCATTAGCATGCCATCCACATCCTAAAATCGAGCTCTGGTCTTGCAGGGTTGATCTCTTGAGAATCTGGTCTGATTTAGGGAATTGTCCTGTGGCACCATTCTTTTTTAAGATTATTTCTCAACAATCATATCTAGGGATTCTCTCTCGCTCCATGAAATTTTAAAGGGCATCTATCAACCATATCAAATAACAATTTATATATTTTTTAGTGCTCGCCTTACAAAAAAAACTATTATAATTGAAATTTTCAATTTTCTCCATCTCTTATTGTAAAAGAATTGTGGGTACACATTGATGCTAGTAATCATGCCTAGGGGTGTAAATGAGCTTAACCGGCTCGAACTTGACTCGATAACAATCTCGCGAGCCGAGCTTATCGAGCCTCGAGCTCGAGTACAAGCTTGGCAGGGTTCGACTCATGAGCTTGCAAGCTAGCTCACAATAATTATTAGAAATTAAAAAATAACAATATCTTTTACAATTTAAAAAAATAATATAATAAGCAAAGTTGGAACTGCCAAGAAGACATCATCAGTATTAGGTTGCAGTAGGTTGCACCACTATAGCTTTTTCTTAAAATATTAATATTAAAATTTCAGCCACCTTCCCAAGAAAAAAAGAAACGCATCACTTTAATTACTAACAGCAAAGCCTACTTATTCTTCACCGAAAAAGGAAAAGTTGCTTAAGAGAAATTGAACTGCTAGCAATGCAACTCTTCTTTTTCCAGCGGTGATCTTCACTTGTTTTTCATTTTTTTGCTTTTGCAGCAACCTCTCAAGCTGGCTTGCGAGCCCGCCTATACTGTCACAAACTGAGCTCGAGCACGCCTCCTAAGCTCGACTCAAGTTCGAGCCGGCAGTTTGGGTCGAGCCGGCAGTTTGGCTGACGAGTCGAGCTCCAGTTTGGCATGACTCAAGATCGACTCGCCTCGACCTGCTTACACCCCTAATCCTGCCCCTATTGAGTTTCCAATATTGGCTCAGTAGCAAATCAAAGATACATGAGTTATGATATGTTTCTTAGGATCTATATTAATTAGGCGATTGTTCTTAATCAAAGGCATATAAGATAGCTAAAGATATGCTAATGTATTTACAAAATGTTTATAATCAAGACAACGTAGCCATGTGTTTCTAATAAGAATATGAGACTGCTAGTTACACCCAAAGTGATCTCTCCATCCAAAGATTATTTCTCTAGATTTCAAAATTTATGAACTGAATTTATTAACATGATCCATGCTAAAGTAACTATTGAATCAATCTCTCTCTCTCTCTCATCTCATGTTTAAGACATTCAAAAACAAAACAAAACAAATCAATTCTTCATGAAACTTCAGAGTCAAGTTAAAGCTTCTCATTCCAATTTGATGAGTTGTGATCCTTCTTCTTTAGATGTGTGTGTTACGCCGGCCCAGGAGGGGCCGGCTGGACCGGTCCAGGAGGGACCGGTCCGGGTCTATTCCAGGCGACGGAATAGACCCAGCGGGAGCCAGGGCTTGGGCGGAAACTTGGTGGAGCCCATTATGGGCTAAATGCAAGATTAGGAGGGAAATATTTTGAACTAAGGGGTGTTTAGGTCATTTGTAATATTCCTTTGTCTTTAATTAGGTGTTTTTGGGAGGGATTTGGATCTATCTTGAATTTGAATCGTTTTGAGATCTAGGGTTTGTGTTCTTGGGCTCTAGGCTACGACTAGAGATTTGGAGAGTTTTTCCTTCCTCTCGAATTGAAGGAAAGTTGTATCTTGCAAGTGCTTTTCATCTCTCATTAAATAAAAGTGTTTGCTTTGTTTTCTCTTACGTTTTCTCCTTCGTTTTCTCTCCGAATCCACTGTTTTGGGCTGTTTTCTTGTGTGGACAGCAGTTTTCATCCTAGATCTACTTGGTTCTTGGTGTGATCCAAGTGTTTCCTATCAAATTGGTATCAGAGCATCGATTTGGGACCACCGGCGGCTGAAATTCTGAAATTTCAGCGAGTTTATCTTGTCCGGAAGAAGATTTTGGGAGATCCGTGAGGAGAGCAATGGCCGGAAAGAAGGTGGACGTCTTGGAAGGCGAGATCGGTCAATTGAAAACCGATTTGGAAGAAAAATTTTTTGAATTTCAAAATCAAATCACCACCAACAACGAAAGGTTGGAGGGGAAATTCACGGCCATGGAAGAGATGATGAAGAAATTACTTGAGATGAAGGCTAATCCGACGGCATCGGATGCAAGAGAGACTGTCGGCGACCATGGCGTAGGAGGAAATCCGAACCCGCCTCGGGGGAGGAGGAATCCGGCTGTGGAGATCCTTGAGGGAGACGACGACATGCCACCTCTAGAGCCACTATCTAGAGAGGAGATGAGCCTGGGGAATGACCGTCGAGGTGCTGATTTTCAGCGTCGAGGTGCTGATTTTCAGCGTCGAGGTGCTGATTTTCAGCGTCAAGGTATGGATTTTGAAGGCCGGAGGGGAGAATATGAGGGAAGTGCAGAATTTGGCGAAAGAAGAGGAGAATATCAGCGTCGAGGTGCTGAATTTCAGCGTCGAGGTGCTGATTCTGAAAGGGGAAGAGGGGATTATGACGATGGACTCGGATACCAACGGGGGAGGGAGGACCGGGACACTTGGGGAGCACCTCATCTTCGAGGAATGGGAGGTTATGGGGAGTACAGGGGTAACGGAAGGGATCCGAAGGTCAGGAAGTTGAAGATGCCCATCTTTGAGGGGGAAGATGGCCATGGCTGGATCTACAAGGTGGAACGGTATTTTGCAGTCAACGGATTGACAGACGAGGAGAAACTGACAGCGGCAGGACTGTGTTTAGAAGGGAAGGCACTGGCATGGTACCAGTGGCGGGACATGAGACGACCTATTCGAAGCTGGGGGGAGTTCAAGGAATGCCTGCTAGAGCGTTTTCGAACCAGCAGCGGAGGGGATTTCTATGAGCAGTTCTTTGCACTGACACAGGAAGGGACAGTGGCAGAGTTCCGGGACCGGTTTGAGTACCTAGCTAGCAGGTTGGATCGTCTTTCTGATACCGTGCTTGAAGGGAACTTCATGAAGGGGCTCAGACCAGAAATCAGAGCCGCCGTTAGAGTGATGAGACCACACGACCTGGGGGAGGCCATGGAGTTGGCACAGTTGGTCGAGGACCAGAAGCACCTGGAGAGGGGGACTCGAGGTAGCAGCTCTGGGGGATCCCACAGGATGACGACCACGTTTTTAGCATCCAAGGGAGCTGCACCGGGGGGTACACGAGAAGTACCAAAGGAGAGGTCTGGAGGAGGAGGGCCTGGGGGAAATTTTAAAAAGCTTACTGATAAGGAGATGCAGGAGAAGAGGGCCAAGGGATTGTGCTTTAGATGTGATGAGAAGTACATGCCGGGACATAGGTGCAAGGACCGGACTCTTCAGGTTCTCCTTGTTTGCGAAGACGAGGAAGACGAAGAGGAAGGTGGGAGCAGGTCAGAAGTGGAGGAGGAGGAGAAGTTACACCTGGATGTGGCAGAAGTCTCCCTGAACTCTGTAGTGGGATTCACTTCGAGTCACACTATGAAAGTGAAAGGGGTGATAGCTGACCACGAGGTGGTGGTTCTGATAGATAGTGGGGCAACCCACAATTTCATTTCCACCCGGCTTGTTGAGTTGCTTGGTATGGCACTAGTGGATACCGGTGGCTATGGGGTAATGATGGGCACGGGGAAGGTGGAAATGGGGAGAGGAGTTTGTAGAGGAGTGATGCTGACCATTCAGGAGATACAGGTGAGGGAGGATTTTCTTCCCTTAGAATTGGGAAGTACTGATGTGATTTTGGGAATGAAGTGGCTGCAGACTTTGGGGGAGACCAAGGTGAACTGGGGAGAACTGAGGATGGAACTGGTAGTGGAAGGGAGGAGAATGGTGATACAGGGAGATGTCGGCCTGTCTAGGACGGGGGTGTCTCTCAAGTCCATGATCCGAACCATCCAGGAGGTTGGGGGTGGATATTTGGTGGAGCTGCAACGATTGGAAAAAGTTAGTGTGGGAAAAGAAGGAGACATTCCTCTTGTAGTTCAACCAGTCATCCAACAGTTCAGCGAGGTGTTCCAGCCACCTCAAGGGTTACCACCGGTCAGAGAACAGGAGCATGCAATTCTACTAAGGGAAGGGGTGTCACCGATTAGTGTACGACCCTACCGCTATCCTCAGATTCAGAAAGATGAAATTGAAAGGTTGATTAGTGAAATGCTGGAGGCAAAGATCATCAGACCTAGTGTGAGTCCTTTCTCTAGCCCCGTATTACTGGTCAAAAAGAAAGATGGAAGCTGGAGATTTTGTGTGGATTATAGGGCTTTGAATAAGGAGACTATCCCAGATAAATTTCCCATTCCTGTGATTGATGAACTTTTGGATGAACTGTATGGAGCAGTGATATTCTCCAAACTGGATTTGAAGTCTGGATACCATCAGATCCGGATGAGGGAGGGAGACATCTCTAAGACGGCGTTCAGAACACATGAGGGGCATTATGAGTTTCTGGTGATGCCGTTTGGGCTTACCAATGCCCCTGCGACTTTCCAATCACTGATGAATAGAGTGTTCAGACCGTATCTCAGGAAGTTTGTGCTTATGTTCTTTGATGACATCTTGGTATACAGTAGAACTGAGAAGGAGCATATGAAGCATTTGAAGTTGGTATTGGAAGTTCTACAGGAGCATCAGCTGAGAGCCAATCTGAAGAAGTGTTGCTTTGGCCAATCTAGGGTGGAATACTTGGGCCATGTAGTATCCAAGGAAGGGGTGGCAGCTGATCAGTCAAAGGTGGAGGCGATGTTGAGATGGCCATTGCCTAAGAATCTGAAGGAATTGAGAGGATTCTTAGGACTTACAGGATACTATAGGAGATTTGTTAAAGGATACAGTACTATAGCTTGGCCACTAACAGAACAGCTAAAGAAAGATGGATTCTTATGGGGAGAGGCAGCCACAGCAGCATTTGAAACACTAAAGAAGGCTATGACCACGGTACCAGTCCTAGCTCTACCGGATTTCACTCAGACCTTCATAGTAGAGACTGATGCTTCAGGGTACGGATTGGGGGCAGTGCTCATGCAAAATCGTCGACCCATTGCCTACTTCAGCCAGGTATTAGCAGCCAGAGCCAGGCTGAAGTCAGTCTATGAGAGGGAATTAATGGCTATTGTCTTAGCCATCCAGAAGTGGCGACCCTACCTATTAGGTAGGCATTTCATTGTCAGAACAGATCAGAGAAGTCTGAAGTACTTGTTGGAGCAGCGGATGGTGACGGAAGAGCATCAGCGATGGCTTTCAAAATTGCTGGGGTATGACTTTGAAATTCAGTACAGACCAGGCGGGGAAAACAAAGCGGCGGATGCTTTGTCCAGACGATTGGGTGAACTACAGACAGTGGTTGTGTCTGTTCCTTTGATGCTAGATTGGGAGGCAATCAAAGAAGAAAGCTCGAAGGATGAGGTGTTGGGAAAGATCAGGGCTGATTTATTAAGGGAAGTTGATAGCCACCCAAGGTACTCGGTAGAGGGGGACAAATTGCTTTATCAAGGAAGGTTCGTGATGCCCAGGACTTCTATCCACATCCCAAACATACTCCAAGAATTTCATGGGAGCGCGGTTGGGGGTCATTCTGGGGTGCAGAAGACCTACAGGAGGATTGCGGCTGAGCTTTACTGGAAGGGAATGCATAGAGATGTAGAGGAGATGGTGGCCAGATGTGAGATTTGTCAGAGGAACAAATACATGGCTATGTCACCAGGGGGGCTACTACAACCATTGGCGTTACCAGGAAGAGTATGGGAGGAAATATCCATGGACTTCATAGATGGGCTGCCCCGTTCAGAAGGCTTCACAGTGATCCTGGTGGTGGTGGATAGGCTGAGCAAGTATGCTCATTTTATTCCCCTCCGACATCCTTACACCGCAGTAACAGTGGCTTCAGCATTCATCAGAGAGGTGGTCAGGTTGCATGGGATACCAGAGGCAATAGTGTCCGATAGAGACAAGGTGTTCCTCAGTCACTTTTGGAGGGAGCTGTTCAAGTTACAAGGAACAGTTTTGAAAAGGAGCACCGCTTATCACCCACAGACAGATGGCCAAACGGAGGTGGTTAATAGGAGCTTAGAAACCTATTTGAGGTGTTTTGTGTCGGAGACACCTAAGCTTTGGGCCAAATGGTTACCTTGGGCAGAATACTGGTACAACACCTCTTTTCACTCAGCTTCACAGATGACGCCATTCAAAGTGCTGTACGGAAGGGATCCTCCACACTTGGTCCATTTTGGGAGTAGCAGCACTCCTGTTTCGTTAGTAGAAGAGTACTTAGAGGAGAGAGACCGAGTACTGGAAGAGCTAAAAAGGCATCTACTGAGAGCACAACAAATTATGAAGAAGCAGACGGATGGGCATAGGAAGGACATACAGTTTGCAGCAGGAGAGAGGGTGTTTCTGAAGCTCCGACCATATAGACAGAAGACAGTTGCCAACAGAAGGAATGAAAAGCTGGCTCCAAGGTACTTTGGGCCCTATGAAGTACTGGAAAAGATTGGGGCAGTAGCATACAGATTGAAACTACCTCCATCGGCAACTATACATCCAGTGTTTCACGTGTCACAATTGAGGAAGGCCATTGGGGAGCACACCGCCAATTCTGAGCTACCAACAACCCTGACTGAGGACTTAGAGGTGATTCTAGAACCTATGGAGCTCAAAGGGGTGCGCCAGAAAGAAGATAAAACTAAGGAAGTGTTGATCCAGTGGAAGAACCTTCCTGACTACGAGGCTACGTGGGAGCCATACTGGAGGATGAAGCAACAGTTCCCTGATTTTCACCTTGAGGACAAGGTGATTCTTTGGGAAGGCGGTAATGTTACGCCGGCCCAGGAGGGGTTGGCTGGACCGGTCCAGGAGGGACCGGTCCGGGTCTATTCCAAGCGACGGAATAGACCCAGCGGGAGCCAGGGGTTGGGCGGAAACTTGGTGGAGCCCATTATGGGCTAAATGCAAGATTAGGAGGGAAATATTTTGAACTAAGGGGTGTTTAGGTCATTTGTAATATTCCTTTGTCTTTAATTAGGTGTTTTTGGGAGGGATTTGGATCTATCTTGAATTTGAATCGTTTTGAGATCTAGGGTTTGTGTTCTTGGGCTCTAGGCTACGACTAGAGATTTGGAGAGTTTTTCCTTCCTCTCGAATTGAAGGAAAGTTGTATCTTGCAAGTGCTTTTCATCTCTCATTAAATAAAAGTGTTTGCTTTGTTTTCTCTTACGTTTTCTCCTTCATTTTCTCTCCGAATCCACTGTTTTGGGCTGTTTTCTTGTGTGGACAGCAGTTTTCATCCTAGATCTACTTGGTTCTTGGTGTGAAACACTTGGAAATCCAAGTGTTTCCTATCAGTGTGCTTTAAAGAATCACTTTGCGAGGAGCAATGCTTTAATGACACAAGCCACCTTTTAGTAACAAAAAAGGACAATAATGCAGCAACTTATGCAGCTAATAAAAAAGGCAAAGAGAGAAATATGCAACAAGTAAATGCTTTAACTACATAAACTATGGATATATTACATCCAACCATGCAAAGAAATTGCAGAACTATCATAAGATGCATGGGAAATTACAGTAAGATACCTGGGCACATCATTTAAGAATGTTGTACTTATCCCCAAAGCAATGTTTAAAATTGCGTATTCGGGTATTGAGGCGTTTTTCATTTGTGAGGCGAGGCGTAAGCCTCAAGGCGTTTTGAGGCGTAAGCCTCAAAATCAAAAGATTGCGTAAACATAAAATGATAAATTTTTTATATACTAATGAGTGAATGATATAAAACATAAAAAAGCATAAGATATTAAGTGAAATTAAAATATCCCAATAAAAAGACTACATGAAATATAATTCAACTCAAAATTCTATCTTTCCCAAATCCCATGATTCTTTTCATTAACATATAATTCCAATTTTCAAAAACAAATAGAAATGACATATCACATAAGAACTCATAAATCATCAACACTGTCATCACTAAGGGGTTCTTCATTTGAATCATCATTATGATGAGCTTCTATCTCCCCTTCTTCCCCTCCTACAGAGTCCAATGTTGAGCATTTACTTCAAGATTTATGTAAGTTTTAATATATATAGCGTGAGGCATAAGCGTCATGCCAATGAGGCGAGGCGGGCCACAAGACGGGCCTCAATCAAGTTGAGGCGTAAGCATTGAGGCGTTTTATACTGGAATTGCGCAAAGGCGGGCCTCAAGACGAGCCTCATATTGCGCAATTTTAAACTGCAAAACAAATGGTTGTTGCTAATCAAAGGAGTTAGTTTAATAGTTAAGGATAAATTAACTCTTACTTCTAAGATGATGAAATGGTTCAATAGATGATTATTAAAGCCCTATTAGCTTTAAAGCTACAAGGTTAGAGTTTCAGCACCTTCATCTTGACTTGTGGATTCTAATGCATCCAATTATATAATTAGTTCCTTGTATCTTCTTTGCATTATTCGACCACATCATGGCTTATCTTCTATTCAAATTACGAATGATAGCACTTATTAATGCTATTGGAGACACTAATTCCTCCATGAAAGATAACCTTGAATCTCCTAGGCTTTCTGCTAATCTAATTTCAATAAAAATTTTAACTGATAATAACCATTATGCTCAAATTTCTCACGAGGGTTGTATTGTGAAGTATCAGATGATGGGAAAGATACTCATGAAGGGGTTTAAAGCAACGTTTAAAATTGCGCAATGAAAGGCGCGCCTTGAGGCGCGCCTCAGCGCAATTTCGTCCAATTAAGCCTCAAAGCCTACGCAATAAGTTTAGTTTATGAGGCTTACGCCTCAAGTTTACTGAGGCGCGCCATAAGGCACGCCTCGCCTCATTTATTTAAGGCGTCGCCTTTTTAAAACTTAACCTAAATTATTTTTTTTTTTCAGTCTCAAACTATACCCAGTTGCCGACGTGGCGCGCCTAGTGAAATGTCGACGTGGCATCAACATTTAAACCCTTGTAAAGGTCGAATGCCGGAGTCGACGTTTCGATTTTCAAGTTACAGTAAACTTTCGAACTTTCAAGCATTCACCCGGAGAAATTTCAATTTTCAAGCATTCTTCACTCAGTTTCTTCTAAGATGGCGTCACCCCCAAAGAAAAAGGTAACTTAATGCTATGTTTTCTGTTTTGTAATGCGTATTTTATGGTTATGCTATGCGTTGGCGTTCAAGGCTCTCCGATTTTATGCTTATTCTATGCGTATGCATGGCTTCTCCGAACTTTTTAAATGTTTGATACTGTGATGCCATTGTGTTTTCTCTGTAATCAGGGTTTATGATAAATTTATGTTGAAATTTGAAACATAAAACCTAACCAAATTTTAAACATCGAGTAAATATGCGTAGGCTGTGCGTACGATATGCGTCTTTTGTGCGTACACTATGCGTTCACATTGCTTACTCCATGTTTATATTGTGCGTACTTTATGCGTGCGTATAAATTACATTATGTTCCCTGTACTGTGCGTGTGATGTGCGTAATATATGCGTGTAGTATGCGTACACTATGCGTGACCGTGACTTATAGTCGGCGTATGTTGTGCGTACGTTATGCGTGCATATAATTTGTTGTATGTTCCCTATACTGTGCGTGTGATGTGCGTAATATATGCGTGTGTTATGCGTACACTGTGCGTGACCGTTGCTTATAGTCTGCGTATGTTGTGCATTTTTTGTGCGTATCTCATTTACTTATTTTTAATCTATAATTTTTTACAATTTTCAGATATATGTTCGTCCAATTACCTATAGATGCTATGTTTCTTCATTCCGAACAAACTGTGATAACTTTGCTCGGCAAATTACTCCTGAAGTCAAGGAAAAATTGAAAGATTTAAAGATGATACAGTTTCTGGAATTTCCTGGGTTTGAGCAAAATGTCCCTCTAATTTATGAGCTGATCTCAAGGTGGGACATTTCAAAACAATGCTTTGTTATAAGAGGTCAACCCATTCCTTTCACTGCTGATGAAGTGGCTCTTCTTACTGGTTTGCCAAATAAAGGAGAAGAAATATCCTGGCATTCCTTAGCACATACTTCAGTTACATCAACGGAAATAAGGAATGACTTTATGGAGTTGAACAAGAAAACCCCCCCGGAGACTATGTTAAGAACGTTTATCATGTATTTATGTTCAAATTTACTTTTTCAACTTAACAACTTCAAAACCCCCCGGTTGATTCAAAGAATAGCAAACAATCCAGATGAATTTTTGTCAATAAACTGGGCTAGTTCAATTAGGGAGTTTTTAGTTGAGAGTTTAATAAGGCATCCTCCAAGATTTCAAATAAGAAGCCAGCAGGTTACATCAACGGTTTTGTACCTCTGCTAATTGTGAGTGATAACTGCTAAATTCATTCAAAATTTTATTGGCTCAATATGAGTGCTAAAATTTTCTTTCATCTTATGCAGATTTGGTTCCTGGAGAATACTACTATTCATGCTCCTATGTATGCTGACAGAAGGCCCCGTTTTCTTCGATGGGCCGATGATATTGTATATACTACAGAGGTGATAACTAACTTATTTGCTAATATAAGGAGAAGTCAGATTTGTAATGTCCTTCAAGCAGTTTCCCAGGCTGAAATGGATATGGTTAATGTTGAGAAATATCCACCAGACAGTCCTACATCCCCTGATTCCCCTCATGACATATCCACCCATCAAAACAACCCCCCCCCCAATCTCCCCATCATGCCCCACCTCCTCAGCAAGACCCCCACCAATCTCCCCATCATACCCTACCTCCTCAACAAGACCCCCACCAATCTCCTCAGCAACCACATTTAAGTTTTTCTGCTGAAGCACTTCAGTCTATACAATAAACAATAATGAAATCCTGCCAAGAAACATGTACAAAACTTTTTCGAGAATTTGAAAACAGACTGAGCACAAAGTTTGAAGATCTTACTGAGAGAGTTGGGGTTATTGAGGTCAAGCTCAATAATTTCATTGATCAGAGCAAAGAAGTTCCTCAGAAAAGATCTGCTAGCTACTCAGCCTACTCTTCATCTTCCAATAAGAGACAGAGATCAGATATCCCACCAAAAATCCAATCCCACCAAAAGATCCAATCCCAGCAGAAATGCAAATTGTTCAATATACAAATCCAAATGAACCAATACCTGTAGATAACATTCAAATAAAACATGTAACTTATGTTCATGCAGTTGAAATAGAAAATTACAGAGGTCTTTTGTGTTTGACTTCTGAGAAGAGAAATTTTGTGCTAGAATGTTTGAAGAAGTTCTCTAAAAGGTAAAAAATTGCAACTTTATTTTTGTTTGCAGATCTGTATGCGTATGATATGCGTGTGGTATGCGTATAATATGCGTGTGGTATGCTTGTGATGTGCGTATGATATGCGTGTGTTATGCTTGTGATGTGCGTATTTAATGTTTTTTTTTTTTTTTTGCAGGGATGATAGTATCTTGTTTGTGCTTAACATTCTTATTTCCAGATCTGATATTGATGAGTTATTAAGCGACAGTTGGTTAGGCAATGAACATTTAGATATTTTTACCTATCTCTTAAATGAGAAGTGTAACCTTATGCTAGACAAGTACCATAAATTTCTATACATCTCTTCAGTCTATTGGGTTAGTAAATTAGTATTCAATTTATCAGTTTAACTATTGGATTAGTAACTTAGTATCCATTATTCCATTCTAAGTTCTTACATTTACTATTTGCACTTGCAGAATAACAAAGGAAGGGAAAAAATGTCCAAATTGCAAGTCAGCCATATAACCGAGCTTTCTGTTACTTCAAACAATATTTTATTACAACCAATCATTGATTCTGATCACATTACCCTTCTGGTTGGTTTGCTGAAAGAACACAAGTGGAAATTTTATGACTCATTGGACCGCCGCGTCAAAGAGCATAGGCTTGTTGTTCCAAAAATCGTAAGTGTTAGTCTTCATCATTTGAACTCTTAAATTTTTAAAAAAATTACTGAACTAATCCTTGCTCAACATATATTTCAGCTTAAAGCCCTATATTCTGACACGAAAGGAGCGTTTGATAGTGATATCAGAAAATGGAAACTTTCTACCATTAAAGTTATACCAAAACAGGAGAACTCTTTTGATTGTGGAATGTATGTCTGTAAATATATGGAAAGAATATGTCTTGAAGGCAACACTGATTGGACTGATAGTACAAATTGGCAAGGAGACATGCCAAAGTATAGGGCAGAACTTGCATATGAAATATTTTGTAAAGCGTTGCCAAAATAACAGTTTTTCATTGTGTATAAATGTTTCTGTGTATTAATGTTTTTGTGTATAAATATTTCTGTGTATAAATGTTTCTGTGTATTAATATTTTTCATTCTGATTCTGTGTATAAATGTTTATCTGTGTATAAATGTTATTTACATTGCTTTGAGTAAAAAATTCCATATTAAATGATAATACGCATACATTAAGCATAGTACGCGCAACGAACTCATAACATACGCATTACGAACGCACAAATGACGCACAACGAACGCATAGAGTACGCATAACGCACGCATGACACACGCACACATATGCAGTAAATTTTATTTATAAAATTCTATTTAAAATTTTATGAGCCTTTAGACAGATATGGTTGGGAGGATAAGAGGGTAGGTTGATTTTTTATGAGCCTTTATTACTTACTATTGCTCAACATTCATATCTCTATTATATAATGCGAGACCATTTGAAGAAAAGTGTAACTTATGATGTAACCACTAAAGAATATATCTTTCAATTCTGTGTATAAATGTTATTTACATTGCTTTGAGTAAAAAATTCTATATTAAATGATAATACGCATACATTAAGCATAATACGCACAACGAACTCATAACATACGCATTACGAACGCACACATGACGCACAACGAACGCATAGAGTACGCATAACGCACGCATGACACACGCACACATATGCAGTAAATTTTATTTATAAAATTCTATTTAAAATTTTATGAGCCTTTAGACAGATATGGTTGGGAGGATAAGAGGGTAGGTTGATTTTTTATGAGCCTTTATTACTTACTAAGGGCTCTTGTTGGATTTTTATGATTTTATTTTCTAGTCTTGAATATGATACTTGAACAAGTACAAAGGGTTTATGGCTCTTCTTGGATTGTAATTAAGGAAGATAAATAAGGAATATGATGTTTGAAAGATTGTGTTTAGCAATTGCGTTCAAATATTAGTGTTTGAATTTCTTATTTGTTTTAAAGCAAAAAAAAATAATTTTATAAATGATTTTGAAACGTTTTTTAAATAATACGCACAACGAATGCATAAAATACGCACAACGTACGCATAATACACTCACAAAAAAAGCACAACGTACTCATATAGTACGCATAAAATACGCCCACATTCTATTAAAGGTTATTGGTTATTTTCATTTAGTATGGAGTATGGACTGAGGGGCCGTGACATGAATAATAATTTTCGTTAGCTGTAGACTGACGGGTAGCAGATATGGTTGGGAGGGTGGGTTGAATTTTTATGAGCCATTATTTACAATTTATTACTTACTATTGCTCAACATTACATTTTTCACTATAAAATGCGGGAACACTTGCCTTATGGTAACGCATGGTTTTTTCAAACAGAAGTAATGCAGGCTTGACAGAAGGTTTGATTTTATTACGCCTTACCTTCTGTTATGCCTGCATTACTTCTCTTGTAATTATTTTGGTTTAATATCTTTAATAGAATGATTGATTTTATTGTCCAATATAAATCATCTTTGACAACCAAGCCTTCCATTCATTACTACGATACTTATGCTTCCTCCCATGAAATTGATGCCAATAACTTGTAAACATAAACATCTCTATCGTGATCAGGTTTATGTTAACAAGTTATTGGCATCATGAACATGGGAGGAGGATAAGTATCGCAGTGATGAAGGGAAGGCTTGGTTGTCAAGATGATTTATATTGGACAATACATCAATCATAATTCCTGTAGGGAAGTTGATGTTGTTGTCTTGTTGAAGATGTACATTAGGTTCTCTTGTAAAATTGTATTTGTTATAAATGTTCTTTTAATTTGTTCTTATATTTTTTATATTGTACATAGTCGTTAAATGTCTTTTTTTTGTATTTTTATATTTTAAAAAATACGCAATGTTGACGCAGAGAGAACGCACAGAACACGCATAGTGAACGCATAGTATACCCATATATAACGCATAGGATACGCATAATGTACGCACAATAAAATAATTAACACTTTCAGTACTCAAACTATACCCAGAAAATCATGTTTTATTAACTATTAATATAAAATAATACATTAAATTACATCTGCTCCAAAACACGCAATGTTCACGTAGATTGTACGCACAGAATACGCATAAATACGCATAGAGTACGCAGTGTTCTGCTTTATCGACGGCTCGACATTATATAATACTGAACACATCCAGGACGCATATTAAACCCTAAACTTATTTGCTTGGAGGTTTCATCTACTGCGAGACTGCGAGTTGGGTTGCTGTCTTCTTCGTCCGACCAGCGTACGCTTTAGTCTGAGCCTCCGAGGCTGCTGTCTCCTCCGACCTGCATCAGGTCATATAAAAGATTAGTAAGAACTCGTTTGTTTCCTATTTCTCTCAATCAGGATGGTCAAAAATAAGGATAAGGCTGCATCAGGTCATAGAAAAGATCCAGCATGGAAATATAGCACTCAGGTGGATGTAGGAGGAAGTGATAAAACATATGTCTATCTGAAATGCAATTACTGTGATAAAGTTGTGAAAGGTGGTGTGACTAGGATGAAGGAACACCTTTCAGGCTCTCACAAGAATGTTGCTCCATGCTCCAAAGTTCCTGATGCTGTAAGGGATGAGATAAAGTCATACATGAATAAGTCTACCACAACAAAACATCTTGCACAGAAGCAATTTGAAGATAGATTTGATGCTGGATCTTACTACGGGAGTGAGCGCAGCGTTAGGGATTCATCTTCTTCTATGAAGCCCATTTCATCTAGGGGTGCTAGAGGGCCTATGGATCATTACATGGTTGACACATCAGAGGATAGGCCTTCTACTACACAGAAGATGGCCCCAGAAAATGCAAGAGAGGCGCGGAGAAGAGTGTGTAAGGATATAGGCATATTTTTCTACGAAAATGCTATTCCATTTAATGTAACAACATCACCTGCTTATTACAATATGATTCGTTCAGTTGGAGCATTTGGGAGAGGGTTAAAACCTCCAACCATGTATGATTTAAGAACATGGATTTTGAAGGAGGAGTTGGAAAGCACTGATAAAAGCATTGAAGAAATTAAGAAGACTTGGGCCCAAACAGGAGTAACAATTATGTCAGATGGGTGGTCTGATATCAAACATAGAAGTCTGATCAACATCCTCATTAATAATCCTTATGGTACTGTGTTTTTAAGGTCAATTGAAGCATCTGACCAGGTCAAAGATGCTGAGTTCATATTTAGATTATTAGATAGCATTGTTGATGAGGTTGGAGAACATTTGGTTGTACAAATTGTGACAGATAATGCAAGTTCTTATAAGGCTGCAGGTAATAAACTTATGGAGAAGAGGAAACATTTGTATTGGACTCCATGTGCTGCACATTGCATAGATTTGATTCTTGAGAAGCTTGGGGATCTACCTCAACATAAAAATGCACTCACTAAAGCCAAAAAAATAACCAAGTTTATTTACAATCACTCTTGGGTTCTAGCTCTTATGAGAAAGTTTTTGAAGAAAAAAATTCTAAGGCCAGCCGCAACAAGATTTGCCACCGCATACTTGACCTTAGAGAGCATGCTGGATGCCAGACAACCTTTAGAGGCTATGTTCACATCTACACAGTGGTTGAGTTGTGCTTGGGCAAAGAAGGCTGAGGGAAAAGAGATTAGAAAGATTGTTTTAAATGACAGATTTTGGCAAAGTGTCTTATATGCCATTACAACTACTAGACCTTTGGTTCATGTTTTAAGGATGGTGGATGCTGAGAAGAAGCCTGCAATGGGTTTCATCTACAATGTTATGGATGAAGCCAAAGAGATGATTGCCTCCAACTTAGGAGGCAGTGAGGGAAGCTTTAGGGAAATTTGGAATATTATTGATGATAGGTGGGAACTACAGCTGCACCGACACTTGCATGCCGCTGGCTACTACCTAAACCCTCAGTATCAATATGCAGAGAACAAGTCTACAAACCCTGAAATAAAGTTGGGATTATATCATTGCATGGATCGTCTAATAAGTGATGCAACTGAAAGATCAAATGCTGACTTGGATTACAAGCTGGCTGCGAGGGTTTTTTTGGATTACAACAAGCAAAAGATACAATTACCAAATGATCTCCAGTTGAGTGGTGGATTCAATTTGGTGATGGGACTCCAGAATTACAGCGTTTTGTTGTGAAAGTTTTGGGCTTGACATGCTCTTCATCTGGCTGTGAAAGAAATTGGAGTACCTACAACCAAGTACATACAAAGAGGAGAAATCGCTTGTCGACATTGAGGATGAACTCACTGGTGTACATTATGTACAATAGGAGACTCAAAGATAGAAATTTGAAGAAAAAAGGATTAATGGATGATGAAGATCATTTGCTTTGCGATGATGTGGCATCTGATGATGAGTGGTTTGTAGATGATGAAGTTGAAGTGATGCCGTCTGAATTACAAGATGAAGATTTAAATGTTGATTTCTTTGATGGTCTTAAAGCATCCACATCCACAACAACTCAAGAACAAATCAAAAAAGGTATATAAATAATATAGTTTTCTTTTCTTAGACTTTTATTAATGTATTACACTATTATTCATTATGATATTATTCAAAAATATTTAGGGAAGAGGAAGATAACTAATAATGAGGAAGAAGAAGCTGATTGGGAGATATTGGACTCTATAGGAGAGGGGGAAGAGGAGAGAGCAGCTCATCATAATGATGATTCAAATGAAGACCCCCTTAGTGATGACTGATGAGTGATAAGTGATGATAATGCTGATGACTAGTGAGTTCTTAACTTCTTATGTGATATGTTAATGTCATTGCTATTTATCTTGTGCATTTTTATGTTTTATATATTATTTACTCATTAGTATATAAAAAATTTATTATTTTATGTTTACGCAATTTTTTGATTTTGAGGCTTACGCCTCAAATCGCCTTGAGGCTTACGCCTCGCCTCACGAACGAAAAACGCCTCAATACCCGAATACGCAATTTTAAACCTTGGTTTAAAGTTGGATGATTGTTTCCCTAGTGTCCTACTATTCTTAAAGTTGTTCTTTTGTATTGTACTACTATAAGTCAAAAATATGAACTATCCACAAATATTTAGGTCATCTTAAATATATTAATTTATCTCATTTAATAAACTTTACTTGGTTGGATAATAAAAATCAATTATCTTCTCATTTTATTTTGATTACTCAACCAAAAAATCATGAAAAGCCAGTCTTAATTTTCCATCACATGATTGTCACACTAAAATATAATTTGAGCTGATTTATAATAATATATGGGATTACTCCAACTATATCGCAGTCAAATTATAAGAGATTTATGACAGTCATTGACGATCACAACAAATATATGAGTTTATTTTCTTCACTATAAATCTAAAACTTCATGTCTTTCAAAAAAGTGTATCCAAAGTTGAAATTCAATGCTCCTTCAACGTCAAACTGCTAAGATCTACTTATGAGGGTGAATATGTCACTTGATTTTCTTCAAAAATGGGAATTATTTCCCAATAGTCATGTCCCAGTATATCTCAACTAAATGGTGCTTTGAATATAAGAATTTCCATTTATTAGATTTTGTTTTAATTTTGTTCTTTTAATCTTCTTTTCCCTCTAGATTCTGAGTTAATTAATTAATAGATTGAGTTCTCGTGTCTTAATGTTTAAATCTCCTTACTATCGTCTCTTTCATATACATTTCAACTACCCTGATATGCATACTTTTGATTGTGTTTATTTTATTTATCTATCGTCCAATGAACTTCATAAACTCAATGGTCAATCAATTAAATATGCATTTATGGGTTATAGCATTTCTCACAAATGTTATGCTTGTTATATGATCCATTATCTATTAGATTTTGCATTTCTTGTATATCTTTTTAACATAATTATTTTTCCCATAAATGTTCAACCTCGATCAGAAATATATGTTCTTTCTAATTTTGATAAACTAAATCCTTGCAACAAATGATTTAGACTTGGATAAATGCATGAAACAGAATATCCACTATACCAATTCCAAATCCAACTCTCCATTTGAACATGTGCAAATTGATCTACCATCTAAGCTCACCAGCTAGAACTCAGTCACTGTAAGACAATATTTCATAATGACTTGTTCTCTATATTGTTATGGATTTTGTACTATGCATTCATTTGTATTATTAAGATATTATTATACATGATAGTTGGTAGGAAGCTATACTTGAAGAGCTTAGCACCCTTCAGAATAAATCATGAATGGGATATTATTCATGTTAAAGCCAATGACTACAAATGGGTTTGCTAGATCAAGCTTCACTCCAATGATACTCCGAATCATATAAGCCATATTTGATTGGCCTTGATAACAAAATAAGAATGTGAAGTTGAGTATAAAGAAACTTTTGCTCCGATGGCTACAATAACTACAATATAATTGGTTCTCCATTGCTAATTTACAAGAATAGGCACTCCATCAAATGGACGTTAGAATTTTCTTTCTTTATGGTGACTTAAAAGAGGAGATTTACTTTTCTTCCACCTAGCATTTCCTTTTCTTCTTTGGATGTAAAGTAAACTAAAGTGTTCTCTATATGGATTGAAAGCCTACTCGCCACTTGGGTATAATTTGATAAATTCCAATCAACCTTAACTTGTTTCTCCAATAAAAAAAAGCTAATATGACTCTTTTTTATTTCTTTGCAAGACATCTAATGTACTGCTCTTCTGTTAATTTGTGTTGGTGGCAAAAATATCACCAGGACAAATTTAGCACTAAACATATATTTTCAAAATCGTCAAGACACATTTAATATGAAGCATCTTAGTGCTCTTATTAAATTTGAAAGTTCACACTAATTCCTCCGGTGTTATCTTGAATTGGTAGGACTTCAAAATACTTTTCATGTGGATACTCCATAAAAAGTAAAAATAAAGTATCATAGTGTGGAGGATGATCTTCCTCCAATCCTATTGGATTTCAATCATTGGTAAGTTAAACTATTTGTCATTTACTAGACCTGATATTTCCTTTGTTGTTTACCTGGTAAGTCAATTGTAGGCTCCGAAAATTCGGACCCGGCTTCCACCCGCTTTGCTTTTCTTTCTTGGGGGGGGGGGGGGGGGGGGGGGGGGGGGTTGGGTTAACGAATTTAGTTCCGGGATAAATTTTGTGAAGGCAGATGGGTTTGTAGATAAGACACTACCCAGAGATTCCGCCCTCATTTTGCGAGGACTTTATAATCTGAGTTCTGGTTTCCTATAGGCGCAACCCCCTATAGTTAATTACCCCTCCCGATAACGAGAGAGAACTTTTGATTAAGGCTAGTCATCAATCAGATATGTAAATATATGTGTTATCTGGCATATAATAGCAGCATTGGGCTTAGGAAATTTGGAAATTAGGTTTGAAGTTGGGAATTTAAAAAATTTGACATTTAAAATAGAAATTTCACCATCTTGCACTTAAAGCGGATGGTGGGGGGATGAATGATGGACCCGATCAAGATCTCATGGTTCTGTCATCCCGGACCATCGTGGTCCTTGGTCTACTTAGTCAGAGGAGGTAGTCGACCCAACCTGACAGAAGGATCCTTGTCGGCAGCCATGGGTTACTTTGTCCAAGAGTACCTTGTAGACCTGGGGTGGGTGTTTGTCTAAGGAGACAAATTTGAATCCACCTTAGCTAACAGAGGGTTTTGTGTCCTATCGATCATATCATATTGATTCATATATCAAGGATCTGATGTCACTAAGGAGCGTATTGGTTATGGCCAAGATCAGTATTTTGTGGTGCCATTTAACGGCAAAACCACCCGGTTCAGAGGGCCCCGGGTCAAAATCGTTTATCCTGTCGTGTCATTTGGAGCAAAATCACCGGTCAGAGGACACGTACCACGTCCTTATTGGCAGGAAATTATTTGAAAATGGATCCTAGTGATATTTTCGACCTGACATTAGCTCTTTGTGAGCTGATGTTATTTTCAATATGTCCACCTTGGCAAGTTGTTGCAGAGGGTGGATGAATTTTGTTTCAAATGTTCGAATGGTTGAATTTTTTATTTTAAATAATTTGAAACTATGATTTTTTGGAATTTAAATTTTTTGGTATTAGGGTGGCATTTTGAAAGTATTTGTAAACCCCTCCGATTGAAATTTGCATTCAACACAGCCATCATTGGGTGTTTGAGGTCATTTCCATTTGTTGATTGAACCTCGTCGACTCTATTGAGCTGTCGACAAAGGATCGGGTTTCATAGACTTTATGTCTTTACTAGTGAATTCATATTGTTATAGCCCTTAAATGTATAATATGAATGTATTAAGACAAATATATCGATCGCCATAATCGTATATTTGTTTAATTGTTCGAACCCTTTCGACTGTTATTGATTCGTATAGAAGGATCAGGTTAGAACTTGAATTCTCTTATTGACCCGCGCAGCATCCCTAGACGTCATGTGTATACTTATAACACATTCGCTAGGGCCCATGCGGGTGTTTGGAGGCTGTTTGTAATTATTTGTTGAACCTTATCGGTTCTTATTTACTTGCTTAGGAGGATTGTGTTCAAATTTATTGACCCGCGTAGCACCCCTAAATGTTACGTATGTTCCTACAACACCCTCGTCGGGGCCCATACAGGTGAATGATTTTATCGATGAATCTTTCTTATAAAAGGCCTTGAAGGCTTAATATGAATATATAAAATAAATATCCTGGTCAACCTTGTGACCGTATATTTATTTAATGGTTCAAACCATATCGAGAAGGATCGGGTTCGAACTTAGATTCATCATTTAGCTCGCACAACATCCATAAATATCACGTGTGTATCAATAGCACGCTCGTCGGGGCCCATGTGAGTTTATTATATGTCCCCTTATGGGTACATATGTGCATACAAGTTACAATGCATGTGCGAGGGTATTTTGGACATTTGACAATTTTTTTACGATAACTTGTACAGGTTTGTAGTCATATGTATTTGTTATGAATCCTCTACTTCTACTGGTAAAGGCTCAATATATTTGTCGTTGCCTCATTACAAATTGTATAAGTATCTCAGTGCTTGTTGTAGGCTCCTTGTATCCTTCTTGTATATAGCATATTACATGTATGGCGAAACTTTTACTGCCGCTTGTGGGAACATGCATTCATTTTGTATTATCCGCCTCTACTTGCAAAAGATTGATGTACTTACTTGATGATGAGTGGTGATTAGTTGCATGATGTTATTGCGTTCATTCTCAGCCTTTCCTATGTGTGTTGATTGGAGAATTATTGCATTCTAATATATGCATTTCAATATATGTGGGGATTGTTGCAGTCGTTTGTATATCAGTCATCATTGGCTCTAGAATACCATAATATTCATTGTTTGTCAACGATCATCACTTGCAAATATGTTATTGCACTTACAAGGAATTTCTTGTATTCATCCTCGGCTTATTGCAATTATTCCAAACCATCAAATTACATGGAATCTCATCATCATTTACAAGTGATTTACACTTGTAAAAGTTCGGCATGTTAACTTGCAAGCTCATTTTTGTTTGAAGACTTGTTCATTACAAATTATTTGTAATCTCATAATGTTGCTCGTAATCACGTTGCCACATAAATTACAATTTCTGTTAATTGTTGTTCGGGGATGAGTCATGTCTAACATTACAAATCAATTATCATAACCTCAAAAGGTCTCTATATCATGGCTTTGTAGTCAAGTCAAATCTCTCACAACCTTCTTGCTTTTTACTTGCAAGCTTTGATGCACTTGATTGTATACCAAGGTTAACTACATAGTGGCACATTTACCGTACATCTTTTGTGTATGTTGTATGCACTCATTGAGTTGTATTTGCTTTCATGAGGTTCATTTGAATGCAATCCTTTTAAGCAAATTATGTTGAAGTCCAAGTCCTCCATGGTCAAGTTACAAGCATTCTATGTCATATGAAAATAACTTAGATTGTGCAAGATAGATTTGCTTTATGACATGTGCCACCCAATTGAAATAATAGTTCCTTAGTGTTCACTAAAAAGAAACCTTGTACCACTTAGTATAAGATGTCATTGTATTTTCCATCTGATCATTACTTGCATGAGATTTGAATGACTCGAATCTTTCTTAATGAACAATTTCATCCAAATTAAAATGATAATCCTTTAACATTCCATTGGAGTTTTATGTTATCATCAAGTTTGACTCATGTTCATTTCTCATTTGGATTTGAGTCCAAGTCCTTTGTAGTTAAATTGAAAGTCTTTGCTTGTGTTCAAATCTTGTCCATTTAATATTCATATCAAGTTCAAGTCATTTATCGTTCTGATGTAGACAAAGGGGGGGTCAACTCATGTCCAAAATAAATCAATTTTGGCTTCCCTTGAGTCTACAACCTCAATAAATTTATGAGCTAGTTTTTATTTCATTTATTGAACTAAATGTTAGCTCATTATTAGCTAGGTTTTAATTCATTTATTATCTTATTTATATAGCTTTATCTTGTAAAATTCTGTGCTTGGCCTCTTGGGTTCCCGTGCCTTGGCTCCTTGGTTCCCACGGCTGCCTCCTTGGTTCTTGCGGTTGCCTCTTCGATTTCCGGTGCTGGATGGCCTTTCCCGTGCCTTGATGCCTCGGTTCCATGCGGGCCTCCTTGGTTCTTACGGCTGCTTCTTCGGTTCCCATGGCTGCTTCTTCAGTTCCCTGGTTGGGCTATTTTCCGTGAAGTTGGGGGGCTTTTCCGTGGCTTTGGTGCTTCGTTTCCGGGAATTGACTGTTGGCTTTTCATTTCCTTTATTTAATAAGCTGTTAATTAATGTTTGTGGCTGTTTGCAACGTTTTAAAAGGCGAAATCGGGAATCGAGACGTTTTGGCTAAGCGAGGCGAGGCGTAAGCCTCGAGGCGGATCGAGGCGTAAGCCTCAAAAATTATAAAAATAAAGCAATTTAAAATTATGAATAATGACAAAAATGTCAAAAAATAACAAAATATTACGTCAATTGTGAATTTGATGATTTATTCTAAGATAATATTAGTATATTACTGGAAAAGAAGATTTAAAATAAACTCACTTAAAAATAAAACATCTCTTTAGGATCAAGACCCAATGCAGGCTCATCATCGCTTTGATTTTCTTCAGAAGAATCTTCATAATTAATGTCAAAGTCATCCTCAAACTCTTCTTCATCTATAATATTTTTTCCTTTATCCCCTATATCAGTTAATATTTCGTTAGCTCTAGAATGAAACAATAATAGCATAAAAAAATAATTCATTATATTTAAGAATACCTTTGAATTTTTTTGAAGCTCCAATCTCACTTTATTTCTTTCTTTTATATACATGAGTAGTTGCTTCATTGTCTTCATTGACTTGAGTTTCTCCTTCTACTTCAACTTCTGAAACATCAACATTCTTAGGAGTAACCCATTCATCATCAGATTGTAAATTATCAACAAGTAAATGGTCAATTTCATTATCAATACTTCCTTGCTTCTGTAATTTGAGATGTCTATCTTTCAATTTTTTGTTAAACATAACATAAACAAGTTTGTTCATTCGATCTGTGGCAAATCGATTTCTTCTCTTAGTATGAATTTGATTGAAGATGCTCCAATTACGCTCGCATGCAGAAGCCAAACATGTTAGGCTAAGAACTTTAACTGCAAAAGCTTTCAATTCAGGAACATCATCTCCAAATTGACTCCACCAACGTTCTACAAGAAATGAAAAATATTTTATGAATATTGATTGAAGTATAAGACTTGAACATAAATATTAAAATTAAAATTATAAATATACAAATTATAACCATACCAGGAGATCGTGTTTTGTAGCATGTTTGTGCTGCTCTAAATCCAAGCATTCCCTTCTTCAGATGAAATTCCTCAAGTTGATCATTCACTTTGAGGTAGTCTTCTTCAGAAATGAGTCTGTCCATACATGCATACAAACCAGTTTTCACCTCTTTATCAACATGAAAGTCTTTATCATAATGAAATTGAGGGTTAAATAGTATGCAGTAGCATGTAAGTATTGGTGTAATTGACGATCCCACTTTTCATCTATAATATCTCATATTTCTTTGTAAGCACTTTCTTGACCTCCCATATCTTTTGCAATATCTTCTTTAGCCCTATTCATTGCTTCATAAATAAATCTCATAGCCGGGGCCCTCTCACCATCAACCATTCTAAGCACCTTAACTAATGGTGTTGTTGTCTTCAAAGCATAATTTGTACTGCGCCAAAATGAATCATCTTTCATAACAATTTTTTTTTACCTATTTTCCTTCTTATTTTTTTGCTCATGAACATTTATCTCATTCTTCAGAAGTAAACATAGCTTCCAAATGTTGCCTTAACTCCTTGAATCTCTGCAATGTTAAATATGCAGTAGCAAATCTCGTAACAGCGGGTCTAATAATTTCCTTGTCAGTGAATTTTCTCATCAAATTGAGAACCCAAGAATGATTGTATATGAACTTACTAACGAATTTGGCCTTCAATAAGGCTGATTTATGCTGAGGCAACAGTCACAACCTCTCAAGCATTAAATCAATGCAATGTGCAGTACAAGGAGTACAGTAAAGGTGAGGCCTCTTCTCCATTAACATTCTCCCTGCAGCTTTATATGCACTTACATTGTCAGTAACAACTTGTACTACTAAAGCATCATCCACTTCCTCAACAACTTCATCCAACATTTCAAACAATAATTGTGCATCCTTTACAAAACTTGAAGCATCCACTGATTTTAGAAAAACTGTTTCATATGGATTGTTGGCCAAGAAATTAATAATACTTCTATGTCGAATATCTAACCAACCATCTGACATTATTGTGACTCCTGTCTCAATCCAAGTCTTCTTAACATCATCCACCGTTTTTGAAGTTGTCTTGACCTCCTCATTCAGCATCCAAGTCCTCAGTTCATACATGCTTGGAAGTTGTAGTCCTCTTCCATAGCTTCCAATAGATCGTAACATATTAATCCATGAAGGACTCCTAACAACATTAAATGAAATCCTATTTTCATAGATGAATCTGACGATATCCAAACAAACCCTATTCATGAGTTCTTTTGTAGCAATAGGAGGCTGAAGATCCTGAGTGTTTATGTTATCCTCTTCATCAATATTTATCATAAATCTATCCATAGGACCTCAAGTGTCTCGATAAGAAGAAACTAGATGGCTTCCACTACTGGAACCTTCATGTTGTGATCCATAATAAGAAGAGTTTCCTATCATCTCTTACATATTTCTTTGTGTATCCTCCTTTGTGGTGGCAAACTTCTTTAAATAATCTGTACATTCCTTTTTCACCTCATCAGATACTTTTGCACATGGTCCCACATTGACATGAGTACAAGCTAGATGATCCTTCAACCTCTTAACGCCACCAGTTATGCGTTTCTCACAGAAATTACATTTCATGTAAACATATCCCTTCTTTGCACCTTCACCATACACTTCAACTTGAGTTTCATATTTCCATGCATGATCTTTCCTTCTTGTACTACTAGTCATGCTAATAATAGGGCATATTTTAACAATTATTTGTACTACCAATAATAAAACAACATGAATACAAAAATGTACCAGTTTGCCGGGGGTCCACGGGGGCGCTGCCCCCTGGCGGGGTTAAACCTGCCCGGTCAGGTCGCGGGGTCAAGGGGTTTTATATGCTCAGTACCGAGCATGTACCGCTTAGTACCGAGCATGTACGAGCATGTACCGCTCCGTACCGAGCATGTACCGCTCAGTACCGAGCATATACTGCTCGATACCGAGCGTGTACCTAGTGGTACCGAGCATGTACCGCTAAATATTGAGCATATACTTGCTCGGTACCGAGCAGTGTTGGCTCGATACCGAGTATGTACCTAGCAGTACCGAACATGTACTGAGCAGTACCGAGCATGTCCTGAGCAGTACCGAGCTTGTACCTGCTCGGTACAGAGCATGTACTGAGCGGACGAATGAAAGAAAGTTGAATCAGGAGTTATTCAAGCTTTCGTTACTGCACCTCAAAGTCAAGGACACAACACCGCTCACCTGCTCTTCCGACCTAACCGAGTCCTGAACGTTTCCTGCACTCACAACTTCGGCTTCGTTTCCTGCTTTCGAAACCGTTATTGCTTTTGGATTCGTTTCCTGCGTCATCTCCTTCTGACTTCGTCTTCTGCACTCACGGCTTCATCTCTTTCCGTCACGGCTTCGCCAATAGAGTCATTATTTTGTTAAGCAAAAAAATCAAGGTCCCCCGGATTTTTTTGCTTACATCACTTTCAAATCAAACTTTGAGTCCTTTGTGGTCTTTTGAGTTCACATCATGTCATTTGTTACAAGTCCAAGTTCATATTCAATTTCATTTTACTTAGGTTCAAGTATTTTTAAAAATTATTTTGTGTCCAAATGCAAGTCCAAATAGTCTCATATTCATCCGAGATTTCGGCAACCTCCCAACATCTCCCCCGTTTAGGAGAAACTATGAGAAACTGCGCATTCCCACCACACTAAGAAAAGCGTGTATGGTATGTGTCCTCGGACACCGCAGCCGTATTTTCTTCGTCCCCCACTATGCTAAGAAAAGCGTATATGGGTCTTCTACAGGTACTTATTTGAAAAGACAGTTATTTCCTCGCAAGCGGGTACTTATGGGTATCTCCACTTCATCGTACGCATCGCACCGGATTCTCATCCCACCACGCTAAGAAAAATGTGTATATACGATTTTTCGGTGCGCCACGAACGCCAAAGAAGGGATTTTAGGTAATCACCCGATTCGTCGAGAGCACCACGACGAACTTCATCCCACCACACTAAGGGTGCGTTTGGGACGGCTGCAGCTATTAGTAAAGTAGGTTGTAAAATTATTATACATAAAGTTGCTTCTTGAAGTTGCTTTATAGAAATCATTATATTTTGTTTGGATAGTATAACTGTAGAGCTGCTGTGCTGCAGCTGTATGAGAACTAATTACCTTCGTACCCTTATATATATTTAGATGAAATATATAATTTTTTCAAATTTAATTTTTTTTAAATGTATATGATAATCAACTAACAATTCTAAATAAAAAAAATTCATTGGTATGTTTCATGTTGTCTTATTATTAGAATATTTTAATTTGTACCAAAATAAAATAAAATATGTCTTGAAGGTTTACAGGCGTACCGTTAATTAGCAAGTTCTCTACCTATGCTAAGATCTGAAACAATACAAGCTCACTGGAAGGACTCCGCATATCTAAACCCATTTCTTCTCCGCAATCATCATCTTCTCTTCCTGCAAGTTTTTCCTTCGAAACTTTTTCTGATCTGTGATAGAAGAAGCAATCTTCCTTGGTCTTACCGAAGCATTTGCTTCAGCTTTCCTACTCATTGATTGTTGTAGCGTCAAGACAAATAAAACAGTACGCCAATGGCGCCCATTTCTCCCAAAGAGAGAAGCAAACAAATGATGAATGCCCTTACGCCCTCCTACAACAACCAAATCCGCCCCCTACTTGACGCCGTCGACCGCCTCCGCCAAGCTTAGTTATACTCATCTCGTCTACTTCCTCAGCCTCTTCACTCCTCCACTCCTTGTAGCTGCAATGGTGGTATTGTAGAGAGAGAGAGAGAGAGAGAGAGAGAGAGAGAGAGAGAGAGAGGAAAAGAATAAGGGAGAACAATGGTCAAGGTTGCTTGGGCGCTACTTCTTTTCTTTGTCGCCTCTCAGGTCCGAAATCACTCGAAATCCTCTCACTACCGCATAACCGCTTCTTTGGCCAGATCCCGTCGGCAATCGGCGAGATCAGAAGCTTGGTATCGCTTGACCTTTCCAACAATGATTTCTCCGGTCCCGTGCCATCCGAGATTGCGGGTTTAGATCCCGTCGGCAATCGGCGGTTCAGAAGCTGGTGTCAATCGAATCTTCAGCAAGAAGCAGAAAGGTTCGCCGGCGTGGAATGATCGGCGTGCGGTGCATTTGTTTGATGGATAGTGGAAAAGCAGAGAGCAGCGCGGCAATGACGGTAGCGAATATTTGCCGCGGGATTTTCGTCATTTTTCTGCCGAAAGCAGCAGACCGCAGCGGACCGCGGGATACAGGGAATGGTCGCGGGAAGCAACAGCGGACCGCAGAATTTTTTCTGCCGTGGTTCTGCCACAATGTCCCAAACAATGATTTAATGAATTTTTATAAAGTAAAGCAGCAATATCGCCATCCCAAACGCACCCTAAGAAAAGCGTGTATAGATGGTCGTTTTGTCGTGTTGCAAGTGTCGAAGGCGGGTTCTCTGAGTTTTAGGGTTTAGAAGGGTTATACCTTGGCGACCGATGGGTGGAGGGTAAAAAAATCAAGACAAAACCTTTCCTTTTCTCTTTTTTTTCTTTTTTCTTTTTTTTTTAATGATAATAATAACGATATCATTATTGTTATTATTAGCATATATACTAGTGATAATATTATTAATAATAATATTACCATTAGTAATAACGTTAATAATAACAAGAATAATTATAACCACAATAATAATAATAATAATAATAATAATAATAATGTAATAATATAAACAATAATACAATATCTACACTAATATTAACATTAATATCAATAATAATATCAAAATTACTTTAAAAAGAAAACTAAAGAGAGGGATCACCTCTCTGATTTTTGCGTGGGATTAGAAGAGAATTATGCTCGGACTAAAGTGGGGAATCAGGTTGTCTGCGACTTATATATGGATGTTGCATCAGGTATAGGTCGAGTAAGGCTTTAGGTTGAAGGAAAGAGGAAGTCGGATAAGGCTTGGGATTCGTTGGCTCCCGCTCGTGGAATGGAGGGAGGAGTTTGGTGTTCGGCTTGGAGGCTGGAGAAAGAGCAAGGTAAGGAGAAAGCTTCTTCTTCTTTTTCTTCTTTTCTCTCTCTCTCTGGACTGGAGGATTGGGGGAAGGGCTAGGGGGTTCGGCTAGATGAGGTGACTGAGGTTGGGAGGTAGGAATCGAGCAGGTCGTCAGACAAGGCAAAGGTGACGAGTCCAATGAATGAAACGTCGGTTTGCATAGAGAGGGAAGGCTTCGACTGAGTGTTGCCGTCGGCCTGGGCTCGCAAAGCAAGGAAGACGTCTTTGGTTAACTACAGGTAAGTGGGGTCGGTCGAGTGGAAGCCGTATGGGTTAAGGTCGAAGAGCTCACGGCTTGACGAGTTTAGGAAGATGAATGGAGTTCGGTTGGATTGGATGGAGGAAGAGGTGGAATGGAAGAAGAGGAGGTCAGGATTTGATCGGAGGAAGAGCTTGGCACTGTGGAGGCTTGCCGGATTTAGGAAGCAGTGGGAGCTTTGCGTATATGGAAGAGCCTTGCTTGCGTGGGAAAGAGGTGACCCGAAAGCTTCATTTGGTTGGCTTTTAACGACGAGAAGTGTATAGTCAAGGCAGAGCACGCGGAGACAGGATGTTTTTTCGGCATTGTTTGCAGAGATCTGAGCAGGACTTGAGCGGGATTTCGGCAGGATATCGGCATGGGCATGTACAGGTAATCATTTTTTTGTCTTTTTTTTATTTTCTTTTGTTGTATTATACTGCAAAGGTCAACATCAATTTATGCAAACTTCCCATCATTTACATTTATTTATCATTCATCAACTCATTTGATACTTTAGTTGGACGCTTACTCTTGAAATCATTTTTTAAATTATTTCTTCTCTTCATCTTGTGAATTATAGTGCTGTTGATTGGGTCAAGTTTCTTGATATTCAATGGTCTATCATTAGTTAGTACATTCTTCTTAGTGATTCATTGATTTTATGGGCACAGAACTAGCAACCACGTGTGCCTAATTTATTTGTTTAGTCTAATATCGTGTAATGTGCGGCGCCTACCCTAATATTATCAGGCTTTTGGACTTTTATTTGAGATTTCTCTCAAAATATTATCACTCCTCTCCATACAAACAATATAAGTGGCATTCAAATTATTGTAAAAATGTTTATCATGAGCACAAATAGTAGATTGAAGCACAACGTCATTCGATTCGGAAAGCTTTTAATGGCCATATTATTATCTTCCTCGTATTGCTACAAACCTTCATATTACCGATATAATAATGATGGCCACGTCACAAAAACATCATCAATTCCTTGCAGGCAATTTGATGCTTCTTGAACAACCACCATCAATTTGAGAGCGAAATGTGGGAGTTTATCAATTAGATATGTGCTATAATTTATATAATATTGTTTTGTGATTAAGGCTAAAGAATCTATGTAACTAAGTAGTATTAAAATTTAGCATTTAAATCATACCAACTATTTTAGACATAATGATGACAACTCGCCATATGAGGGCAAGTAGTCCAACTGACAAGTGTGTGTGCGTGCACACAAGCAGATAGATTATTATCCTTTAAGGTGAAAGTAATTTTCTGTAAAATTTTATTCAACTTTTTTTAATCATTCTACATCAATTGGAAAATTGTAACTATTCATAGTGATTTACAAAATGAAAAATAGAAGGATGCAAAATTATAACAATTTTCAAGATGATTTAATCATTCATAAACCATATAAATATAAAGACCCCAATAAATGATCAATATGGTGAGATAAATATAGTAATTTTAGAGATAAGTACTCAAACCATATGAAATTTTTTGTCATCTACAACCACTGGAACAACTTCAAGGGTTTTGATTTCAAAAAATCATAAGAGCAGTATGTATCTTTGGTGATGAACATTACTAGTTGTTAATTTTTCATCATAATTTATAAATGATCAAATCATCATAAGAAAGTGATCTTATAATTAGATTGTAGACTAAGATCAATACATTTAAGTTAAAATTTGAAGGTGATAGCATCAATAATAACTAATCGAATGGAGATAATTAATTTTCATAGAAATAGATGGTAGTTTATATATATATATACACTAGCAAACAAATACTGTAAAAACTAGCATGATGCTAAATTTTCTAAAAATTTCTGAAATTTTAAAGACGATTTGATCATTTATCAAGCTCATAAAACCAACACCCAAAGAGATGATCTAGATAATGATAAATGATTAATTTATTTCGTAGAGTGCTCAAATGAAATGAAAATTTTTAAGATTGCATAAAAATACATCTGGATAAATTTTAATGGATATTATTTAAAAAAAATTAGTGGTGGCACTTTAGCTATGATTATGGTCCACCTATTTCTTCAAAGTTGATCAATGACAAAATCTTAATCTTACATTTGCAGGTAGTACCGTGTAAGACTAATTGTGTGGAAAATAAATTTATATAGACTAGTGAGCAAAGAAATAAAAAATTGAACAACAGTAAAAGTCAAAAGCGAAATTGGCTTGCATAATTAATATTTTTCAAAGGCATAGATTTTGTCCAAAGTTGAATGACATGTTTGAGGGTTGTCAAAGAAGTGATGATCTTTATAAAATAAACTAAAACTTTAGATGCCTTAACTGTATCCTGTGCATTCAACCCTCTAAGCATTTCAATGGTTCAAATCATCATATCAAAAACTTAAAAAGTACTCAATTTTCCACATGTTTAAAAAATAGCAAAGGGAGTAAGTTCATTGTGTAAGATCAACCAACCTGTAATTTCACTGTCAATTTTCACACTGAAACACGGTCATTAGAGCAATAACAATAATTGACATTTAAGGACAAAAAAAATATTCAGCTATGAACATCGGTGTAATCAAGGTTCATACTAACTGATTAGTAGACTCACCTCTCCTTGATGAGCAATCACAGAATGAGTTGGCTTATTAGCAGTTGGGGAACGCAAATCCCATATAAGCAAATGTTGATCATCACCAACAGAGCCGAACAAGTACTCGTGTCTCAAATGCCAAGCAACATCTTCAACAACGCCATCATGGACCTGCTTTTATCAAAAAACGAACTTTTAGGAATACTATTGATACTATTTTGCAAACTTCCAGTTAGTTTGCATATAACTGAATTTGAGTTCTTGATGCTAAATAATTCTTATAATAATCAACAAAATAGCATCCATATAGCATTTTAATTTCATTTATTGACAATATTATCCATACAAATACTCTAGGATTCTTGATTAGGATTGGTTGTACCAAACATTAAAGTAGTACAAATTTCATGATTCCTCATGCTGAAAGGGATCAACGGCATATCACATGAAAATGGATTTAACAAGTTCATGAATAATTCAAGTACAGAAGAGGAAAAACATGAAAACTAGAATCCAAAAACTTAGGATTATATTAGTTGCTAAAATGTAGCAAGCTTTAAATTGTGCAATTGAATATTGAGGCATTTTTTATTCGTAGGGTCAGTCATAAACTACAAGGAGTTTTCAGGCGTAAGCCTCACATTTGAAAAATTGTGTAAAGTGAAAATAAAAGTTAAAAAAAAATTTAGCATCATAACCAAATAATATATTAAAAGATGACATATTTGTATTCAACTATACTATGAAGTAATAAATTGGCATAAATACGAAACTAAAATTTAAAAAGATGTAAAATGGCAAGTGATAAATTATGTGAAATAAAATTGATGTGAAAACATGAACATGGCAAAGCATAATAAGACAAAAATTGAGTAAAAGTAACACGTAACATCAAATTCAACTCAACATTCCTTCATTCCTAGTTCCATACTCATCAGCATTTAATTTCTAAAGACAATAACAATAGTATGACAACAACTCATTACTAAAAATACACTCCATGCATTCGGTTTTAAATCTACTCAAATGAAAACCTTTAGAATCTAAAGTTGACCTCCATAATTCAATTTTTTCTTCAACTCCCTCTCTAGTCTTATCAACAAGAAGAATATTATCAGCACAAAGCATATAGCAAAGTACATCCTCTTGCAAATGTCTAGTAAGAGCATGCATGACTAAAGCAAAAAGACATGGGCTAAAAGCTAATTGTTAATGTAAACCAACGAAAATTAGAAAAAACTTTATCAAACCACCTTGTGTTTAAACACAACAGCTGCTCCATACAAATCCTTAATGACTTGAATATAAGCATTATTAACTCCTTTATCTAGATTACTCTAAAAGCACTTCTATTGGAACTTTATCATATGCTTTCTCTAAATCAATAAATATCATATGTAGATCCTCCTTATTCTCTTTATACTTCTTCATCAAACCTCTCAATAAATATATAGCTTCCATAGTAACCTACCCAGCATGAATCCAAATTGATTTTGAGAAACATTAGGATCACGTCGTAACATATGCTCATTATTCTCTTGCATTAAATTTTAATATATGACAAATCAACTTAATTTCTCTTAATTCGCAAACTCTTGTGCATCACCTTTATTATTTAAAAAAAGGAACTAACACACTCATTCTCCACTCATCTGGCATTTTTTAGTTTTCAAAATAATATTAAAAAGTTTAGTAAGCAAAGAAATAACTTCATCTCCTAATCATTTCCACACCTCTATTGGAATATCATCAAGTCCAACTATTTTTCCCCACTTCATTTTCTTCAAATTCTCTCTAACTTTGATTTTACTAATACGACAAGAAAAATCCCTATTTTTATTTAGGATGCCGATGACACTAAATTCAATTGTAAGATATTAAAAAAGAGCAAAAAACCCGCACCCGTAAGAGATAATTTATAGGATTTCATTTGATGGTGGAGTATTTCACCTCATTGAGATATGATTGAAAAGCCATGGTATTTGGTGGTGATGGTGGTGGTTGTGGTGGTGGTTGGGGAGGGGGGTGGAGAAGGCCTAAAGTGGTCATGTTCTAGACGAGCAAATGGAAGAGCAAGGTGCAAGAGACTCCAATGTTGCAGACATAATAATAGAGAGCAAATGTATAAGCTACAATGCAGGGGAAGCAAGAACAATGGACGAGAAGCATTTGGGAAAAAAGTGCAGAGAGATACAAGGTCAAGCACTTAAGTTGAGCAAGTAGGCAGGGATGCGAAGGGAAGAGAAAAAAATAGTAATGATGGGTGCAATTGTGTGGGAGTACGAAAGGAAGCACTTTAGGAAAGGATCAGCACATGGAGCGTGTGCAAGGGAAAGATTAGAGCATAGGGAGGTTAAGTACGTGCAAAAGAGTGCTGCACAAAGAAATTAGGTGACCAATTGAGGGTCGGAGAGCTAATGGTAACGACAAGTTCAGAATTTTTTCAATATCATGTCAGAGGGAAATCTCTTGATATATTATTAAATTAAAATATATGAGCCTATAAGTTGTGGGCTCCAAAAATTTGGCCCCAACCTCCGCCGTTGTGCTTTTTATTCGGGGGAGTTTTAACGGAATTAAGTTACGGGGTAAATTTTGGAAGGCAGATGGGTTTGTAGGTAAGACAATACCTAAAGATTTCAACCTCATTTTACGAGGACTTTATGATCTGAGTTCCAGTTTCCTATAGGCGCAACCCCCTATAGTTAATTACCCCTCCCGGTAATGAGAGAGAACTTTCGAATAAGGCTAGTCGTCAATAAGATACATTGTATCCATAGATACATAGTATCAGGTGTATAGTAACAGCATGGGCTTGAGGGATTGGAAATTTGAAGGTTTTATATTTAAAAATAGAAATTTCACCATCTTACACTTAAAGCGGATTGTGGGGGAATGAATGATGGACTCGATCTAGATCACATGGTTCTGTCGTCCTGGGCCACCGTGGTCCCTAGTCTACTTAGAGGAGGTAGTCGACCCAACCTGACAGAAGGATCCTTGTCGACAGCCATGGTTTGCTTCGTCCAAGGGGAGCTTAGGGTGAGTATTTGTCTAAGGGAACAAATTTGAATCCACCTTAGCTAACATAGTGATTTGTGCCCTATCGATCATATCCTATTGATTCATATCTCAAAATTTTGATGCCACTAAGGAGCGTGTTGGCTCTAGCCATAAAAGGTATTTCATGTCATTTGGCGGCAAAACCACTCGGTTCAGAGGGCCTCGGGTCATAATCATTTATCCTGCAGTGCCATTTAGCGGCAAAACCGCCGATCAGAGGACACGTATCATGTCATTACTGTCAGGAGATTATTTGAGAATGGATCTTAGTGATATTTTTTATTAGGCATTAGCTCTATGTGAGCTGAAGTAGTTTTCAATTTGTTTACCCCAACAAACTGTTGCAAATGGTGAATGGATTTTGCTTTAAGTTATCTGATGGATGAATTTCAATTTTAAATATATGGAATTGGATGATCTCGAGATTTCTGGATCTTCAGATATTTGGGATAGCATTTGAAATGTTTGGAATGAACCCATCCAGTTGAGATTTCATTCAACACAGTCATCATCAGGGTGTAAGAGGTCATTTCTACTTGTAGATTGAACTTTGTCGACTCCGTCAAGTTATTAACAGAGGATTGGGTTCCACATGCTTTATGTTTTTGTTGATGAATTCTCTTTGTTAGAGGCTTTGAAGGCCTAATATGAATGTATTAAAATAAATATCCCGATCATCCTTGCGACCACATATTTATTTAATGATTCGAGCCTTGTCAACCCCTATATACCTGCATAGGAGGATCAGACTCGAACGTGAGTTCATTTATTAACCAGCGCAGCATCCCGAGACGTCATGTGTGTACCTATAACACGCTGAGCCCATGTAGGTTTTTGAGAATTTCATTGATTAGACCTACCCCTTGTGTACTTATGTCTATACAAACTATGGTGCATATGTAGAGACTTTTTTTGTAATATTTTGACTCCAATCAATTATGCGGGTAACCTCCATTTGAATGCAGTGTTCTTTTTTAATGCTCGTACATGCCTTTTGTCTGCATGTAAGGATGTTGCAGATCCGGTGGCGTATTGTAGCAGCTTTTGAATTGAGTTATTTACTTCTTTGTAAAGATAGACTATCGTGCCATATTTATTGCTTTCTGCAGGTGGATCATAGTGCACTAATGAATCTCTTGCTTTTCGGTAGATAAATGTTGCAATCTATTGTAGTTCCCTTGCATCCTTCTTATAGACTGCATGTTAAATGTATAGCGGGTTTCTTATAAAAACTTGTAAGAACTTGCATTTATCGCATTCTTCATGCATTTTGCTACAGTTTTTGGCCTTCGCAGTATTCCTGCTATTGTTGCCCATAGGCAGGTAGATGTAATCATTCTTAGACTGAAATTTGACTACATGATACTACATTTACTGAAGTCTTTCTATATTTACCCATAGGTGGCATGTTGTACATACATCTGTATTCGTAGAGAGATTGTATGTATTACAGATCTTCCATCCTTGCTTGTAGAGGTCCAATATATTTGCTTGAGGTTAAATGATAGTTGACTTGGTCTCTTGTTGTAGAAGACAAATGTATTCATGTCCTTTGTTTCTTGCAAGATGTAATGTATTTGACTTCATGTTAACATAAATTATAAGATGTGGCATTTGTTGTGCATCTGGTGATCCCTTAATGTTGATTGAAAAATCTTCATGTCTTTGGTTGAAAGTTTGTAGTTGCATCCTCTATAAGGTTCCCACGTTATGAGTGGCAGCCGCATCCTGTTCGTCATAGCATTCATGAATCAGTGAGGATTTATCATGGCTTTGGAACCAAGCCATGTCCTTCACGAACTTCTTGTTGCTTGCAAATAAGTTATACTTACAAGTTCTTTGTTCTTAAAAATGATTTACAATATGCATGGCGAGCTTGGGTAGTCAAATCTGACTCCTGGTCCCATGGATGATTTGGGAGTCCTGTAGTACTAGCAATCATCATTACAACAATGTTCATTGAAGAGACTTTGAACAACATTGGCAATCAAGTTATTTTTTTTTGTCACCTTGCTTTCATCATTTGTAGGTAACATATACTCAACTCTGGTGTCTCACTAGATTCATTAGTTTCAACAGTCCTCAAAGGTGTGATGTGATTTTTTTTTATTTTTTTTTTTTGAAAGCCAATGCAAAAAAATGCATTAAAAAAGAGCGAAAGTCAAACTACAACCAGCACACTCACGGAACATCTAAGGTTTCACATTCCTCTTTCAAACAATTTAAGAAAGAAGAAGGAATGGAAGTACCTTGAAGATCTTCCCAAACAAAAGAACCATCTACAGCCAAATTAGCACACAAGTTCGCTAATTTGTTACCCAACCTATTGGTAAAAGAAAAAATAACTTGTTTGAAATCAAGTAAGAAATCTAAACTATCATCAATAACATTGCAAACCTTCCATCTTTTGATTTCTTTTTGGAGCATATTAATGATGTTAAGGTTGTCTCCTTCAATGAGGACTCCAAGAGCTTCCGACATCCAATCCTTCTTCACAAACTTTAGAAACTTCACAGCATACAGTTCAGTTTGAGCTGCATCCCAATGATGAAGCGAGTTGCCAAACGCCAACAAAAATCTTCCCTTGTTGTCTCTCACAACCCCACCTACACCAGCCGAGTTGTTTCTCCTCAAAGCACCATCAATGTTGATTTTAATTCATCCAAGGGGTGGGGGATGCCAATGATTAAACAGCATAAGCCGGTTAGCATTCCAGATTTCTTGATGGATATTAACAAAATTACTTTTAACCGCAAAAGAAACAGCTTCAGCAGCTATGAAGTTAACTGAATCCTCCTTTGTATTAACTAGTTTACATCTACTCTTCCACACCAGCCATATAGCATTGCAAAACAAGTTGGCTGATAAATTCTGTTTTCCACTCATTCTTTGTAAACCAGTCAAGCACTCTTCCAAATTGCCAAAAACAGGAACCTGAAATCCCCATTTATTCAATAAAGCAATGACCTGCAGAATTTTAACACATCTCCCCACCATGTGATCCACATCTTCTATATCATTACAGCTTCTTCTAGGACATCCAGAAACCGTTTTAATCCTCCTACTAACCAACATAGCATTAGAAGGGATGGCATTGTTATATAATCTCCACCAGAAAAGTTCCGTTTTGGGATTCAGCTTTAATCTTTTCATCCAATTCCAATGAGCATTCTGATATTCCAGATCCTCTTCAGCTTCCCTTATAAGAGCAGCAATCGAATTTCCCGAAAACAACTTAATTAGTTCCAACTTGTCTGAGCCACCGCCTGCATCAATAGGAGTTCTCATGATAGACTCAATAAGCTGTTCGCCAAAGACCTCATTCAGCTTATCTAACCTCCACTGTCCCTCTTCAATGAAATAGCTTAAATTGAAGTCATTAGTATTTTGTATATTCACAAAAGTTGGCCATTTTGCAATACATTTATCCAAAAGCCAAGTATCATATAACCAGTTGATAGACTCTCCGTTAGCAATTTGCCATCTTACAACCTTTCTAAGGTATTTAGCCCCTCTGGTAATAACCTTCCAAGCTGTTGAACAACCAGCTTTCTTACCCGATGACCAAACATCTGCCCCATACTTAGCTCTTAAAAGTTGGTTTAATAATGAATCTGGTTTCGTTATAAAATTCCAAGCGAATTTAGCTCTTAAGGGACCCACCTTTTCCACAGCTGAAAATAAACCACGATCACCCCCACATTTGGATTTACAAAGTAAATCCCAAGAAGCAGAATGAATTCCAGATTCCCCCTTATTCTTGCTCCATATAAACTCCCTACACATCTTATCAAATTCTTTTAGAATGCTCAATGGAACAATTGAAATAGAAGAAATGAATAAAGGTAGTGACAGAAATGCAGACTTGGTAAGAACCAATCTATCTTCCAAGGAGATACACCTCTTACCACAAGTGTTCAGTCTACAAGCTGCATTCTCAAGTAAGCCTTGGAAAGCAACTTTACACAGCCTTCTTAAAGCCATCTTTACCCCAAGGTAATCAAACTCTTTAACTTGCTTATAATTCAGAACTTTGACAACCGCCTTCTTAGCTTTTCTGCTAGTGTGTTTCCCAAAGATGATCAAAGATTTAGATTCGTTTACCTTTTGTCCTGTCCACAAACAGTAATTAGAGATGATCTTCTTTAACTTCTTTATTTCCTTTAGCTTAGCTTCTGAAAAAAGCAAAATGTCATCTGCATATAACAGATGAGTCACTTTGGGAGCAATTTTAGAAACCGAAACTCCTTTACACCTCTCCTTAATGGCATAAGAAAATAATTGTGAACATAAAATGAATAAAGATGGAGATAACGGACATCCCTGTCTAAAACCACATCTCCCTTCAATCCAACTTGTTTTCTTCCCATTTATCAAAATACAGAATTTAGGATCAAGCACACACTGCATAACAAGTTCTATAAACTTATTAGGAAACCTGAACTGATACAGAACTTGCTTCAAAGTCAACCACCCCATACTATCATACGCCTGTTCCATGTCAATTTTAATAGCACTTAAGCCATCCTTACTTTTAGACCATCTGAACTTGTTAAACACCTCCTGGGCCAATAAAACATGATCATTTAAAGAACGACCTCTAACAAAAGCCGCTTGGTCTTCAGATACAATCTTATGCAAGACTTTTTCCAGCCTATTGAACATCATCTTAGCAACTACTTTGTAAATGGTCATACAAAGACTGATAGGACGGAAGTTGCTAGGAACTTGAGGATTTTTTATCTTTGGGATTAAAACAATTAAAGTTTCTTTCCAAGTTTTATCCATCTTACCTTCCTTGAAGAACTGGCTAACCGCATTCCACACATCTTCTTTGATAATACTCCAAAAGTCTTTTAAGAAAGAAAAAGTAATCCCATCTAAACCTGGAGAAATGTTTTTGTCCGAATTTTCCACCACAATTTGAAGTTCTTCTCTGAAAAAATCTGCTCCAAGCATAACTTGATCCGCCTCAACAACAGTCTCTAAAGGAGTTGGCCAACCTGCCAGAGAACAATCTCTATTAAGCCATTTATTTTTGAAATAAACTGAAAAGTTTTCCTGAATAACAACTTCATCTTCCGAAATCTCCCCTTCTAAAGTCTTGATGTGATGAATCCAGTTCAAGTTTCTTCTAGCATTAGCAAAACTATGAAAGAAATTTGAGTTACAGTTTCCCTCCTCCATCCACTTGATCTTTGCTCTTTGCTTCCACCAAGTATTGAGTCTTGCTAAAGTAACATTTAACTCATTGATTTTACTTCTCAAAACCTGAAGCTTGTCCATAGAAATACCAACTTCCGCCTCTTCTAATTGGATTTCCAGAATTTCTGCTTTTAGATCCTCCTTGAGCTGAGATAATTTTTTATGTTTCTCTTTACTCCAAAAGAATAGAGCTCTTAAAGTCTTCTTACATTTCTTACTAAGAATGACAACCGGATTACCTGAACATTGCTTTTCCCAAATCCTTTTCACCAATGCCGTTGCTCCATAATAAGTAGCCCAAACCTCTTCATATCTTATATCCTTTCTCACTGAATTCACTGGTTTGAATAATTCCATAACCAAAGGACAGTGATCCGAAGCAATACAAGGAAGGTGTTTAACAAGAGCTAGATGAAGAAAATTCATAGAAGAAGAGTTTATAAGGCACCTGTCCAATTTCTCCCAAATGCGATTGCTACCGGATTTATTGTTGCACCACGTGTATTTAGGCCCCATTGAATTTACCAAATGAAGATCATTGTTAATCATGAAGCTTTGAAAATCTTTGGAGCTTTGATTCATTTTGAATTTCTTTCCACCTCTTTTCTCCTCTTGAGACAATATACAATTGAAATCCCCTCTGATAATCAAAGGAGAATCATCAGCACATTGCCTTCCAAGTTCTTCCCAAAGGAATTTTCTTTCCTGAACATCTGTACTACCATAGACAGACGCTATCTTCCAGCAACCTTTGTTGATCATTTTCAAATTACCAACCACCATTTGAGAAGAATGCTTTAACACAGTAAATCCGCTAAATCACATCTCCATAAAATCAACAAACCACCTGAAAGTCCATTGGACGGGACTATAAAAAACTTCCAATTGTCACCCAGAAGCTTCATAATTTGATTATTTTCAACATTATTAATCCTTGTTTCCAACAAACCTACAAAGATAATACTGTGATCCTTGATCACCTCCTTAAGATAGAGAGCCGCCTCTACTTTTTTGGCTCCCATACAATTCCAAAAAAGAAGACCACTCATTATTTAAAGATGGGGAAAGGGTCCCCAACCTTTTTTATCTTCCCACTCTCCCCTTTTCTATTATGAGCAATGATATTACCTGCTCCCAAGGACTTCAGCTCCTTGCTCAGTTTAGCTTTTTTCTCCAAAGAGATGTCCTTATCCAAGATAGAATTCTCCAAAGAACCTTTCTTCCTTGCTGATAAACACAACTTTTTTTTTCCTTCCATTCCCTTGCCGCTAGAAATACCAATATCTGGAGAACAGATAATTTCACCTTCCTCTGAAATCCCCTCCCCTCTATAAACAGCATCCCCTAGATGTACCTCTTCCTCCAAGTTACAAAGAGAATTAAATCTGTTCTGGATTTCCACACCTCCATTAGCTTCAGGAATTGCCATAATAGAAGGCCCCATCTGTTCAGTTTCAACCACCTCTTCAACAAGCATTGCATCCTTAAAAGGCTCATGTACAGAATTCACCAATTTCTCCGGCTCTTTCAACGAAATGTTTCCCTTCTCTTCAATCAATTTCCCCTGAACCTGACCTCCCATTTTGGGGACAAAACTCTTCTTCATATGAACCGAAAATCTCCTATAAGGAAATCTTCTATTATCCACCTTTCTTCTTACATTTTTCTTCCCATGATTGACTACCTTCCAAGTTAACTCAGAAGCAGTTTCCACCTCCTTAAAAATTTTCTCACCCATTGATTGCTTCATCCTAACTTCCGGCACCATATTTTTATCCTGAACAACAGGACCATCAACCACCTTATTTTTTAAACTATCACAAGAAATTCCTTCATGACCTGCCTTTCCACATTCACAGCAGATTTTAGAAATTCCCTCGTATTCAATCTTCTGAAAGAATTTACCAGATGAACCTTCCACCCACACTCCTTGAGGCAGTTTCAAATCTAAAAGAATTCGTACACAAATCCGAGCGAATTCCCTTCTACTCCACTGAAACAAGTTTCCATCCAGAAGATACGGTTTGCCCACTTGAGAAGCTATCCTGCATATGTTGATCTCATCCCAACATTGAAGGGGAAGATTAGGTAGCCTTATCCAAACCAGAGAAGTAATACCTTTAAGCGATGTGGGGTTGAAATTAACAGACCATTTGTCAATTCCAGCAACCTAACCACCAACCCACCAAGGTCCGCCTGTGAGAACCTCTTCAACTGCAGAAGTATCTTCAAAAGAGCAGAGAACCCAACCAAGTCCCAATCCAGTAATGTGGAATTTTCCAAATTTATCCCACTGTCTTCTCAAAGCAGAGCAAATAACAAAAAATGGTAAGTTTTCACCAAGAATTTTAACCACTACCGCTTTTTCCAACCTCTTAGTATTTTCAGCTTCCTTATCTGCCTGCATCTTCACCACCTTCCCATCTTCCGATAAGAAAGATCCCAAATCCAGATTATCAACTTTAACATACGGTTTCCTTATCCATGCCGAATTAGCATGTCCTTTATTTTCTGTCCCCACATCTGCTTTATTCACATTAGCAATTCCTATTAGACCATCCTCAGGTTCCTTATTGTCCTTTCTTGAAGACAAAACCTCATTCACCTTGCAAGCATCACGGGATTTAAGACATTCCAACTCTGCTCTGATAACTCCTCTCTCAGCAGGAGACGAAGGCAAAGATTTTGAAATATAATCAAAATTCGAAGAAATCTTTAAACCTCCCGAAGAAGAAGCATAAGTCCTAGCCACCGGGTTTTTAAAACCACCACTCTGAATCGGCGAAAAGCTTGAAAAACTCTGGATATTTTCCTTGACAACCTCTTTACCCTTACCTATTACCGGAACAGATACAACCTTTCTTTCTAACAAACCTCCCTCCTTGATCACCAATGGCTTTTCCTTAATACTTTTGAAATTCTGGTTAAAATCATCCAGAATCTTTGCACCCCCATTGAAGACTTCGAAAGAATCAAGAACCGGCACCGATAATCCTTTCCTGTAATTAGCCCACGCATCCTTCTTGAGAATACGTCGCTGCTCCATTACCGATCTTCAAAGCCGAATGAGTACCGGCCGTCCGCCGGCGACCACCAACTGAAAAGCTCGCGAACCGCCAAACAGAAATTTGAAAATCACTTTCTCACTCTAGAAACCGGCACTTTCTCACTCTAGAAACCGGCACTTTCTCACTCTAGAAACCGGCACTTTCTCACTGAACCGCCAAACTTGTGATGTGATTATTTACAAATCATATTAACTTCATTGTTCATGAATGAGATGTTAGGGATTCCATATACCATGAGTCTTTGTTTGCTTGCAAGCCGATATTTGTATTTTTGAAGATTTTCAATGTTTGTGCATTATATTTATCACAAGAAGAAATCAATTGATGGAGCCTTCATTATCATTCATAAATGAGTGGTGCTTGCAAAATTTCTATAGGTATTATCCTCAAGTTCTGCACATAACACATTGGATGCTCTCTCCATTCATTATGATTACATCTGCTTACTTGTGAGCATGGTTGAAATGATCATTACAATATAATTATCATTATTAAAGAATTCTATGTCAAAGTTTATAATTAATTCATGTATGAATCTTAATTCATTTCGCTTTGATTATATCACTCTTATGATTTCATTTGTATTGTTTATGATTCATTTGAGCTTCTTTGTGCCAACATTCAAATCAACCTCTTGGTCCAAGCTTGAGTCCAAGTTCAATCATAATTCTTAATGGACCAAAGAAATTCAAGTTCTTTGTCATTCAAGTAGCAAGTTCAAGTTGTATGTCTCGGGTTGTTCTTTGAGTTCGATTAAGTCCAAGAGTCGCATCAATCAAGTTCTAGTTTGGCTCATGCTCATTTTAGTATCCTTCTGAATTCGAGTCCAAGTCCTTTGTAATCAAAATACAAACTATTTGCTTAAGTTCAATTCTTGTTCATGTTCAATGTCTAAGCATAATCCTGTCCGCTTGAATTTGAGTCCAAATTGCCCAAGTCATATTCACTTAATATTCAAATCAAGTTCAGGTTTGAATTCATTTAGGTCCAAATCATACTTATCTTCAAGTTCTTTGCTTAATTTGTTTGAGTTCAAGTTCACAAGTCATGTTGTCGTTTGAGTTCAAATCATGTTCAAGTGCGTCCTTATGTTCACTCAAAATTTTGGCATATCCTCCCAACGTCTCTCCTGTTTAGGGGAAACTACGGAAATCTGGCCCTCCCACAACGCTAGAGAAAAGCATGTACAGTAGGTGTCCTCGGACACCGCTGTCGTGAAATTTTCAATCCCACCACGCCATATAAAGGCATGTACGGGCCTTCGGTACCTACTGCAAAAGAAAAATAGTTGTTTTCCCGTAGACACAGAGCCGCATACAGGTACTTAAAATTGTCCCAGCCACGCTAAGAAAAATGTGCATCGGGCCTAACTACCTCGTTGTAGGTATCGCACCAGGTTCCCTTCCCACCACGCTAGAGAAAAGCATGTATGGGCGGTTTGCAAGCTCGTCACACATATCGAGGACAGGATTTTGGGGTTGAGACTGCTCACCTACATCGTATGCGTCACACCAAATTTCCTCCTACCACGCTAAGAAAAGCATGTATAGGTGGTTGACCGGCGCGTCACGCACACCGAGGTAAAAGAGGCAGATTTGCTTCTTTCTTTTTTTTTGAATTAATTAACTAATTATAGTTATATTTAAGTAATTACTTAAAACTAATTATAATTAATTAAAATAATTATTTTAAGTTTATTAAAATTAATTAAAATAATAAGTTATAATTAACTTGTAATTAACTATAACTAATTAATATTAATTGATTTTAATAAATTATAATTAATTAATAATAATTAAATTTTATAAATTAAAATTAATTAAAATTAATTCTAATTAAGATTAATTATAATTACTTAAATAAAACTAACTCTAATTAATTAAAATTAATTAAAAACAATAATTATAATTAATAAAAAATACCCCTCAGTTCAACAGATTTATGGGACTAGGTCGAAGAAGCGCTCAAAAGGGGAATGTTAACCTCACGGCTAGCGAGCTCCGGTTGTTACTTCCCATCCAACTAGATGGGAAGGTCGCTGGAGGAGCGAAGTCGAACAACAACGAAGGAGTCGAAAAAGCGGCACGAGAGAGGGAGAGTTACCCTCTCAACGAGCAGAGCTCCCATCGCTACCTTCGATCCGACAAAAGGGAACAACATCAAAGGGGCTAGGTCGACCGGCAACGAAGAAGCCAAAGAGGCACACGAAAGGGAGATAGATGACTACCCTCGCAGCGAGCAGCTCCCACCCTTGCTTCTGATGAAAATGTCGTAGCTTTCGATCCACCCGGAAGGGAAAGTCGTTAAAAGTGCGAAGCCGAACAACAACGAGGGAGCCGAAGAAGTGTGCGAGAGAGGGAGGGAAAAAAGCGACAAGACCTTCCCCCCTTTGGCCTTTTAACGTCACAAAGAGATCATGGGGGAGGCGACGCTGGGTCGTGCGTAGGATGTGCGAAGCACGTCGTCAATGTGATGTGTTCGTGGCCGGACAGGTAGGTAGGATTTCGCGATTTTTTTGGGTTTTCGATACAAATGTCAACACATGCTCCTCAATAAATGTGGTGCGTATGATGGGTTCAATAAGTATCTCTTGATGCTATCAAACGCTTCTTGGCACTCTGTCCCATTTGAAACGGACATCTTTCTTCATTAGCTTTGAAAATGGTTGGCACCTAATCAACAGTTTCGATAGGAACAGTCGACTGAAGGTCAGTTGTGATTGCAAGGAGCGAAGTTGACAAAGGTTCTATGAAGGTGGCATCTCCATAATTGTCTTGATTTTGTTGGGATCGACTTCAATTCGTCGATGATGAACAACGTACCCTAAAAATTTCCCTGAAGATACCCCAAACGCACACTTGAGGGGGTTCATTTTCATATCATATTTTATTATCCTCTCGAACATAATTCTCAAGTCATCTACGTGAACTTATTGATCCATGCTCTTAATGACCAAGTCATTTACGTAGCATTCGACCTTTTGATGAATCAAATCATCAAATATACGAGTCATCGTCCATTGATATATAGCACCAACGTTCATTAGGCCAAAGGGCATGACCGTGTAGCAAAATATGCCTATATGTGTTCTGAATAATATATGTTTTTTATCTTCAAGCACCATTTTGATTTGGTTGTAGCCCGATAATTCATCCATAAATGAGAACATATCATAGTTGGATGTGTTGTCAATTAGATGTTCTGATACTATGAGCGGAAAGTTATCTTTTAAACATGTCTTGTTAAAGTCCCTGAAGTCGATGTAAATATGAATCAGGCTATTCTTCTTCTTTACATGAACAATATTAGTAATCTAGTCAGCATACTTTTCTTCACAAATAAAATCTGCATCTATGAGCTTCTTTGTCTCTGCAATAACATGTTCTTCAATCTCCAATTTCATTATCCTTGGAGCTTGTTTAACGGATGATGCATCAAGCTTGATGGCTAATCTGTGAGCTGCCACATCAGGGGATAAATCAGGCATCTCAGCATATGTCCAGGCAAAGCAGTCCCTGAATTCACAGATAAGCTTCTTCATTTCTTATACTTGCTCTTCTTGCAGAAAAGTGCTAATGAAGGTTGGGCGAGGGTCTTCCTCAGTTCCCAAGTTGACTTCCTTTAGCTCATCCTAGTAGCAGCCTGTATGCCATCTTCCAATTCTTCAGGTGTAGGCTTGGCTTCTACGGGTTGATTATCATACATGTCAAATTTCATACATCTCCTTATCATCATCATCATCAGATTTGATTTCTCTGTATGTGATTACTTGGCAAGTCTCCTTCCGAAGGTATTTTAGCTTGATGAATCTGATGCCTTTATATGCAGCTATATCCTTCTGTTGTAAGGGACGCATATTCCTTCCATACCAGAGGCCCAGGCATGTACGAAGTTGTCGTTTAGTGGTAGGAATATTGATTTGCTTTTGTAGCATTCTTGAATATCTTTGGTATTAAACCTAGGTAGCTTCTTAGGAAGTAACTCTTCAGAATCGAGCATGCAGCACCAGTCATAATTCTCTTCTTTGTGCTTTCCTGCAGAATATAGTACGTTCCCTAACGCAATCCCCTTTTTAAGAGGCAGATAAAGGGTGATAAGTTCTTCAATCTAATGCACCTCACGCTGAATGATTTCTTTAAAGTGTTGTGGGGGAATACGTGTGACTACGAGTACGCTATCTAAGATTGACAAGTTGTCTATTCTTCGAGAGAACACACCCTGCACTGTGTTCATATCGATAGAGTCAAAGTCATAATCATCGTTTGAATATTTAACTTTCCTACTCCATTTGGTCATTGACTGACATATCCTCCGGGATTTTATAGGGGTGACATCATCTTCATTTGTGTCACTCCCAAGGTGAGGTACGTATTTCTTTTCTTTGAAAATGGTCGGCACTTTGGAAAGAGTCAATGTTGTCTTCTTTCTTCCCACACGCTTCTTCTCACCTTCCTGTTTGGGCTACTTTGTAGCCTTTGAATTTGATGTCTTAGCCTCAAGGAAGCTTGACAGCTTTAACTTCCTTAGCATGAAATACCTAACATTTTCATATATCATTACTTCATGTACTACAAAGTGTTGGATGTCGCCAGAGATCCTTAATTCTTCTCAATCCTTGAGATACTTCATGCACTGGTGTAATGTTGATGGGATAATACCGTATTTATGCAGCCAAGGGCGACCTAGTAGTGCCTTGAATGAGGTGTCCACATTAATTATATGGAACTTAGCTTATGTATGAAATTCCCCAAATACAAGAAAAAGCATAAATGATCCAAGGGTCTTCTGCCCCTTCTCATTGAAGTCATATACCATCAAATTATCTTGCCCAAGATGTTCCACATTGAGGCACAATGATCTCAATGCTTTCAAGCCCATGAAATTAATGAATGACCCAAGATCGATCAAAATCTGACTGATCTTCATACTGTCGCTCTCCACCATAATATATAGAGGTTGATTGTGATCTGTCATTCCAAGCATCAAATCATTCTCAGTAAAAGTAATTATTGACTCATTCAGATCTTGCAAGACCTCAGTCAAGTTACACTCAACAAAATAGACCTCATATCTTTCAAGATCCTTGAGAGCTTACATCAAAGTCTCCCGAAGGTCTTTAGATATCATGAGGGCATCGTATATGTTGAGTTGTGATGTGATCTTTCGCAAATTGGATAAGATATTGTAATATATCCCCTTAGCTGAAGCCTCTTTTTTCTTGGAGTCTTCGGGGATAATATCTTCATTGATAACTATGTTATTCCAATTATCTTTATTAGGAACCCCCTTCTTTAGTGGAGGTGGTATGTTATCTGTATATTCACCTGTAAACTCAGAATCGTTCCCCAGTTTCACCTGCTCCATTTGCGACGCTATGTTTGGATCTGAATCTTCATCACTTAAAAAATATATATCCTCTTCTGAACTGTGATCCACTGATAACACCATTAAACAGGAATCAGAGGCCGCTTCTTTAATGTATTTCTCCCTTTCTGATATCTTTGATGTCGCTAAGATGACTCGGCATATTTCCGTAGGAAGAGATTCATCTTCAACTTCTTCTTCCTTCTCATCTATTTTGAGATCTGTCATGAAGTCACCGAACTTAATAGGCCTCCTAATGGTCTGATAATATTAGCCAAAACTATCAATGACCTTTTGAGTTGCAGTTTTCTTCTCCATAGGCCTCTTCAATTTGGCTTTCTTCTTTGAAGATTTTGATTTTGACTTACCAGACTTGGACAAGCTAGCTTGGTCAGGTTGCTATTTGGAGGTGGATGTATGTGGCGCAGGCAACCACTTTAAATTCAATACTAGCTCAGTACGAGACTTTCACTTAATACCTTAAACTCCTAGCTATTTCAACATTTTTGTTGTCTTCTTGGATACCACGATTTTCCATTGTTCCTCTTAAATAGATTCTTTTGTTATTTTTTTTTTTAGGCAGGAGTATGGGAGAGGATGTGACTACCCGGGAGGACTCCTTTTTGGGATAAACTAACACGTTATCCTATAATGTCAACTCTCCCCTTTGTATTTTTTCTCCTGCCAATCTTTGAAAACATAACAATCCTCAATTGGATGACTAATTACCTGATAATATTGGCAATAATTTGGATCACCATTGTGTTTGAAATCTTCAGATTTTTTGCATTCTAGCAATTCCATATCGGCCTTGAGTGCTTGTCAGAACAGTTTAGCGACACTATCCCTCTTAAATGAATATTATTTGTTCATTTTTTCCTTGAGAGATGGGAACGTTCTATCACATATTCCCGTTGTTTTCCTCTGCGCTCTCCTCCATCGGGAGAGACTCGAGGTTTATCATTTCCTCCAAGCACTAGTTTTGGCTAAGGATTAGGATTATAAGCCTGTTTTGGCTTATCATCATACTGCATTGGCTGATTCCCTTTATCTATGTTATACACTACCCGTTTACCTTTATCAGATCTGGGATGGAATGTGGAGTAAGCCTCACTCTTCCTAGCGTCAGGTGTCTTGGCCTTTTGGGTTTATCAAGGAGACTTTCTAATTTTGACAAATTTAACTTTTCAAATTTAGTCACCCTATCCAGCAAATTTTGAAATATAGTGATTGAAGCCATGCATAAGAAGGGTTGCATTTATCATCAATGTTTCCCATCAACAGTTAAACTGCATGTTCTTCTTCCAGTTGTTGCTCGTGCTTCATGCTGAGATTACACCAGCGTGTTATATATCTTGTCATTGACTCATCATTTCTCCTCTTATCTAGGATAAGATCAGCGATGGTAGTCTTCTCAGTTGCACTGGCGAATCATTTCACAAATAAGACCTCTAATTCAGCGAGAGTCTTAAATGAATCATTCGATAGCTCGGCGTACCAATCAAAAATAGTTTCAGTCAAGCTGCTCACAAATTACTGCAATAACAGAGCATCATTGCCTCCCGTATTCTCGCATGTGGCTTTAAACTGTGCTAGGTGTTGTCTAGGATTTTTATTGCCATCAAAAATATTAAATTTCTATACAGAATATCCCTTTGGATACGGCACCTGATCGTACTCTACTAGGTATGGGCAACCTTTTCCTACTAACTTCTCTGACTGTTCAGCAGCTATAATGGTTTTAATCTTTTTTTACTAATTAAGCCTTCTAACTGCGCGGCAGTTATAGGTTCAGAGAGAACAACATCAAAGGGGTGAGGTCGACCGGCAACGAAGAGGCTGAAGAGGCACGCGAAAGGGAGATAGATAACTACCCTCGCAGCGAGCAGCTCCCACCCTTACTTCTGAATGTCGTAGCTTTCGATCCACCCGGAAGGGAAAGTCATTAAAAGTGCAAAGTCGAACAGCAACGAGGGAGCCGAAGAAGTGTGCGAGAGAGGGAGGGAAAAGAGCGACAATACCTTCCATCTTTGGCCTTTTAACGACGCAAAGTGATAAAAAAATCAATAAATAAAAATAAATAAAAAATAAAAAACGATGGAAAGAGATCGTGGGGGAGGTGATGTTGGGTAGTGCGTAGGATGTGCGGAGCACGTCGTCGATGTGACGAGTTCATGGTCGGACAGGTAGGTAGGATTTTGCAATTCTTTTAGGGTTTTCGGTACATATGTCAACATAAGTAGGCACATAAAACAAATAAAAAAATAAAACTAATAAAGGAGATAATATACATACTTATCAACAATAACAACAACGTCATTAAGCTTTATGATGCGTTTGGGACGGCTACAGCTGTCGGTAAAGTAGGTTGCAAAATTGTTGTACAGAAAGATGCTTTCAAAAATTGTTGCATAGAAATCAACATACTTTGCTTGGGAAGTATAAATGTCAAGTTGTTGTACTGCAGCTATATGGGAATAAATTATATTTATACCGTTATATATTGAGATGAAAAAAAAATGATTTAAATGTCAAATTTTTCAAAAATGTATATGCTAATAAATAACAATTCTAAATAAAAAATTGTATCAATTTTTATGAAATATTTTTTAACTATTAAATACCATAATATAATCTTTTTTTGTAATGTAATATCATATTTTAAAATATTCTGGAAAAAAAATTATACTTCATACTAAACATACTTTTCTAATAATAATATAACTATGATATATTTTTAAGATTAAATTAAAAAATTAATATGTAATTACATATCATGAATAACTATTTATATTACTTACCACCCCTCTGATAAGGTGCAAGAAGATCAACAATCTTGATGCCAGTTACAAGGATTTGTTGCTCTGTTGCTTGATCAATAAAGGCAAGAGCCTCATGATGGATAGGAAGGAAGTGATTGGTCTTTATTTCTCCCCTCGATCTCATCAATAGGTTCTCCAATAACATTCATGATGCGGCCAAGGGTAGACCTACCTATGGTAATCGATGATCCGGCGTTCAACACCCTCTTTCCCTGCAAGAGATCGGGGAAGGAATGGGAGGTCTGGGATTTGGGAAGGAGGATTTGGGAGATGAGAAACGGCGAAAGGAAGCGTGAAGTAAGGAAGCGAGGATCTGACGTGAGGCCATGTCAAGGGAGAGTTAGGTTATCCGAGATGGATGACCTTGAGGAGGATGACGGAGGTACTCGAAAGCGTTGCGGAAGGCTTCGGACGACGGTTGCAAATATTTGCAGGGGGGATTTACGTCATTTTTCTGCCGAAAGCAGTGGACCGCAGGAGATAGTGAAAGGTCGCAGGAAGCAACTACGTGCCGCGGTTCTGCCGCAATGCCCCAAACAACGATTTAATAACTTTTTATAAAGTAAAGCAGCAATGTCGCCGCCAAACGCACCCTTAGTCAAATTCTCATTTAAATCTAATAAAAAAAGAGTATTTCTAATACTTTCTAACAAAGTCTTGATGAATATACACAATTATGAAAATATAAAAATATATCTTCCTAACCAAGTATTCTCTTAATATAACACTTCCAATATAAAACTTCTTAACATATCATAAGCCAACAGAACAAAGGGGAACAAGTAGAACAGACAAAAAACAATCTATATTGCATTCCTATAAAAATGATCTGACCTTAAATATCTGAAGAGCATCAAGTGACTTATTCTTGGGGGATCCATTGATATCCCACAAGCATATTTGAGCATCGTCAGAACCACTCAATAGGTGTCCTTGTTTAAAGACGCTCCAAGATAAACCATAACCTTCAGTTGTATGGCCCTTCAATCTCAAATCAGGACTACATGCACCATCTAGAGGAGGTTTTGAAGGATGTTTGCTGTAATCAAATACATAAACATCCGCACTGACAGTTTTTGTAGCAATAATAAATTGATTTTGAGGCATATATCGAGCTCGGTTCACTTCCCCTTCATGATTTATTTGCTGAATTATTTGAACCTGGCATGACAATTTAAGATTCACAAGAATGAGACTCCAGTGATAAAATACGTTAAAGTAGACACAAAGAAATAAGAAATGCATGATGATCCCAATATGCAAAGGAGGAAAACCCCGCTACATATAATCACATTCGAATTCTCATATACTCTTAGGTGGGTTTTAACTACCTTGATATTACCGACATTCCAATGCTTCTGTTTTTCAATCTCCTGAAAAGTTCAAATTTCTGGAAAACACTATTGCCGGAGATGGCTTTTTCAATTTAACTAAAATATTATAGCTTTCTCTCTCAAAGAAACACGCTTAATAAACAATATTATACTAGCCGTAACACCCATAAGTGCTACTCTATACCAAATAAAATCAAAGCGGCTCATAATTCCACTACTTTCAAGTAGAAAATTACTTAACAAGGAATAAAAGTCCAAAAATAAACAAAATAATAATCTAAATCGGGCAATAACCTGAAGAGGAAAAAAAATTAGATGAAAACTTGACAAACAAGCAAAAAATTAGAATTGACTATAATTCTAATCTTAAGGAGCCATCTTGAACAAAACCTAAAAAATAAAAGGATAAGCTTTCAGAACAAATCATGCATAAAAGGAAAAAAACATTAAATGATAACATTCTACAAGTTGAGAAGGCATAGATCAAAACGTCATTATTCTGCAACAGTGATTTTGCAATATGCTTCTCTGTCTGATTCAGCTGTGCCACATAAGAAAAGCAGAAAAATGCCATAAGTGATTCTGATGAGGGCCATGAGGCAAGTCAATGAAATTTCTAAATTCAAGAAGAAAAATTAATGAATGGCATGAAGAATAAGGTTTAAGCATCCAAGTTAAAACAAGTTCGCAATTTGCTTCAATACAAACAGCATCCACCCATCACATATCACAAAAGTCTTTCCTTCCTGCCCTCCCCCAACATTGATGCTGTCAGAACATTAGAGTGTCTACAGCATCCAAAAGTAAACATGAGTATTGTTGAATTAAGAATTAGGATGACGATAATGTTGGGGTAAATTGAAAAAAGAATTTAGGAACATCGCAAGCAACTTCAACCACTAGAGTAGGACTGTAGTAATGTATGTTCCAAGAGTTCCAACAACATTAGGATAAAGATAAAATTATGATGCATAGACGTTTGACCAAATATACAAGTTCATACGTTTGTGGAAGAAAAAGCCAAAAACAAAAAATTTACACAAGCTCAGCCAGCCCCAAAAAAATTGATATGCTCTAGAGGAAGTTGAGAATAATACATTCATAAATTACTTCCATACAAAAATTAATGAGACTTGCGATTCAGCCCAAGTGTTAAAAACGTGACCTTGATTGTCAAATATAGATTAATTGAATTAAAATCCTTCAATTAAAAATCCTTTTCCAGGTATCCCTTAAATATTCCTCACAAATCAAACACAAACAAGGGGAGACTATATCTATATATATATATATATATAGTTTTAATTGTGTTTTATATAAAAAGTCATTTATATTTCAGGCTCTTTGAATCCTGAAGAACAATGTTTGATGAAAATCACAAATCATTCATGCAGCTGCATCCATAAATCAAAAAATTATCGATGCAGTTCATGATCATCAACTAGGCTAATAGTTCTTGTTAAAATTGTGTTAATCTTCTTAATAAATTAACCAAACAAGAACAAGATTTTGCTGCTCCTTAACAAGCTTAAGCTCATTCAATTATGGCATGAAAGTTAATAAATCATGCCAAACAAAGGCACGGCTCATTACATCTGGCTCATTTATACCACCGCTTTTTAGTTTAAAGGATTTGACTCTAACAAGCTTGTACCTTATGCTCCTTTGCTTTAACATTTTTGCTACAATAAATACTAATGCTAATAGTATTTGAATTAGGGTCTTAAACCTGGTCTTAAATATAATTCTTTATCATTCTTTTACATCCTATTGCCCATGGTGTAGCTAGTTTTTTTGTTCTTGTTAAATAGCCCTTCTTTTCTTAGCCTAATAATTACCAATTCTTTTTTTCTTCTCTATTTATACCTAGAGGACCAAAATCCAGGAGGAATTACAACCTAATACCATAAAAATATCTAATGAACAAAGGGTTTCAGATTTTGGCTTTTGAATGAAGGCGGGTGAGGGAAATTGAGCGAAACCTACTCAAGCAAGCAACAAGGAAAGAAGCAAGGAAGAACCATCGGAAGAGAGAGGAGATCAGAAAGGCTTCGAAGGTAGAGTCTGACAGAGGACTTGTCCTTGTTCATCTATCTGAGAGGTGGATGCCAAGATATCCCCTACTTTAGCTATTTGAATTTGGAAGATCTAAGTAGCAGTATTGGAGGCTTAAACTATGTGGAGGAGAGCACTAACTAGCACTAATAATATGTTAATCGGGTGAAATCATTTATTTTATTTCTCTATACAGTTTTAGGTTAAATCATAATTATTTTGATAATAAACATTTATGGAAACTAGATATAAATCTTTGATCTAAAAACCACGTAAGATCTGCAAACTTGTAATATGTTGTTTGCGATTCCTTAATAAAATTTAAGTCTCAGACGCTCTCCTCAGGTTGTATGCAACCCTTGTCAAACCATGTATATCTATGTGTTCTCATGTTCGTTTACTATTCTTTTTTGAATTTATTTACTTGTTTATCTCTTTCATTTAACTTATTGGTAGGTTTATATATAGAGAGAAAGAGAGCATTGAAAGAATTCATTATAAATCAAATCATTTAAGTTTATCTTCTTAACTGGATATAATTATGTGTAATGCCCATAAGAAATATGATGCAAATCCTTTATTAATTAGTATGATCAATATATATGCAGATTTCTTTTAAGATTAAGCTACAAGTAATCTCAATTGTCTATACAATTTTGATATTATATACCTTAGAGTCTAAAGATTTTAGTTTTTGATGATTTATATAATGGATTAGATACTAAGGAGGGTGAAAGATATATGTATAAGTTAGCCAAACAAGGAGATTGGAGTAGTAAGAATTTAGTTCAAGTGAAGTGCATTAAAGATAAAGGTCAAAAAATGCTTTTATTAGAAGAGGATTTCAACAAATGTGGATGAGATATTTTGCTAAAATTTTCAATAAAAATTATGAGAATACGATTGACTTTATTGGCCTGAGAATCCTAAATGAAAATAAAGATTTTTTGTTTTTATGGGCATATTAGTAAAATCGAAGTTTGAGAGGCCTTAAAAAAAATGAAGTATAGAAAAGCTATTGGACCTGATGATATTCCAATGGAGTTGTGGAAATGCTTAGGAGATAAAGGAATTTATTGGCTTACTAAACTTTTTAATATTATTTTGAAGACAAAAGATGATTGATGAGTGGAGAATGAGTGTGTTGATTCTTATTTTTAAGAATAAAAGTGATGCACATATTGTGCGAATTATAGAGGAATTAAGTTAATGTATCATACCTTAAAACTATGGGAGAGAGTTATGGAGCATTTCTAATGTTTCTCAAAATCAAATTGGATTCATGTCGGGTAGGTCTACTATGGAAGATATACATTTATTGAGAAGTTTGATGGAGAAGTATAGGGAGAATAAGGAGGATTTAAATATGATATTAATTGATTTAGAGAAAGCATATGATAAAGTTCCAATAGAAGTGCTATGGAGAGTTATAGAAAAGAAAGGGGTTGATACTACTTATATTCAAGTTACAAAGGATATATATGTAAGAGTTTTTACTTGTGTTCAAACAAAAGGTTGTTTGACTAAGTATTCTCCTATTTCTATTGGATTACATCAAGGATTAGCCTTAAGCCCATAGCTTTTCACTTTAGTCGTGGATGTTCTCACTAGACATTTGTAAAAGGTTGTACCATGGTGTATGCTTTTTGCTGATGATATTCTTCTTACTGATAAGACTACAGAGGGAGTTGAAGGTAAACTTAAATTATGGAGGTCAACCATAAAGTCTAAAGGTTTTCGTTTGCGTAGATTTAAAACCAAATATATAGAGTGTAACTTTTGTAATAATAGATCTAGTGGGGGACTGTGACTTTGAACGATCAAGTCATTAATAACAATACATATTTTCAATATCTTACGTCTATTGTTTAGAGTGATGGTAAAATAGACGAGGATATTATTAATAGAATTCAAGTTGGTTGGTTAAGCGGAGGAATGCATCGGGCTTGATGTGTGATAGAAAAGTCCCCCTCAAACTTAAGAGAAAATTCTATAAGATGGTGTTGAGACCTGTTATGCTTTATGATGCAAAATGTTGGCCCTTAAAAGAGAAGCATAATATTAAGTTAAGTGTAGTAGAGATGAGGATGATCAGGTGTATGAGTGGCTTTACTCTTAGAGAAAGGATAAGAAATGAGCATATTCGTGAAAAGGTTAGAGTAGCTCCATAGGAAGATAAGATTAGATAGAGTCGCCTTAGATGATTTGGTCACATAAAACGGCGGCCTTTTGATGACTCGATTAGGAGAGTAGTTGTATTCATGGTTTAAAATTGCGCAATATGAGGCTCGCCTTGAGGCCTGCCTTTGCGCAATTCCAGTAAAAAACGCCTCAATGCTTACGCCTTGAGTTTTTTTATGAGGCTTGCGCCTCAACTTTATTGAGGCTCGTCTTGAGGCCCGCCTCGCCTCACTGGCATGTGGCTTACGCCTCACGCTATATATATTAAAACTTACATAAATCTTGAAGTAAATGCCCGACATTGGACTCTATAGAAGAGGAGGAAAGGGAGAGAGCAGTTCATCATAATGATTATTCAAATGAAGAACCCCTTAGTGATGATAGTGTTGATGATTTATGAGTTCTTATGTGATATGTCATTGCTATTTATTTTTGGAAATTAGAATTATATGTTAATGAAAAGAATACTGGGATTTGGGAAAGATAGAATTTTGAGTTGAATTATATTTCATGTTGTCTTATTACTGAGATATTTTGATTTCACTTCATACTTATGCTTTTTTATGTTTTATATTATTCACTCATTAGTATATAAAATATTTATCATTTTATGTTTACGCAATCTTTTGATTTTAAGGCTTACGCCTCGCCTCACGAATGAAAAACGCCTCAATACCCGAATACGCAATTTTAAACATTGGATGTATTAGATATGGTTTATGTTAAAAAAGGTAGAGGTAGACCTAAAAAGACTTGGTTAAAACATATTAGAAATGACATTTCTTTATTAGATTTAAATGAAAATTTCACTCTTAAGTCTTAACATGACACAATGGAGAAGAAGAATTCATATAGTCGACCACACGTAGTGGGATAAAGGCTTGATTTGTTGTTGTATAATTCAATTTTGTGGTGAAATATGTAGTGCATGATCTTTGTTTGACCTTGCAGGAAAGATTGTTGGTAATTTGATTGTTTCCTTAAGTTGGATTTAGTACTAGTAGCAAGGAAATTGAAATAATAGGTCTTAATACTTACAAGTAAGAGACTAATTCATTTGAAGTAAAATGGGTATAAAGTATTCTAAATGCAGGGGCTGTGAAAATAATGGTGTTTGGTATAAAACAAAATAAATGCAAAAAAAAATTTTGAAGTATTTAGAATTCACACTCTAGTTCAGTTTTAATGTATCTGAAAATCATTACATTTTGATGAGTTTCAAATACATTAAAAATTATCTATCATTAAGACCGCCCATAACCACCACCACAGGCCGACAGCCACAACCATTATTGGGCTTTACACTGCTTTCATTTTATTTCAAGCCAAATAAAAAAATAATAAAGTGTTTTCTCAAAAAAACATAGTACTGGTTAAACAATCAAAATTCATATAAAGATTGTGATTTTTATGGGTCTACTACAAGAGGTTAACGTGGTCTTCATGGCAATAAATCAAAGTGATTTTGATTCATTTATTATTCAAAATTTGTACAAGGAGTGATTTTGCCATGTAGGTCTACTACAAGAGGTTCTCCAAAAACATTGTTATATATTTGCTTTTGTATGTTGACAATAGATTCATAGTTAATGACAGCAAGATGGAGATAGCAAAATTAAAAGCAACAGCTCACAAGCAATTCTAGATGGAGGATTTGGGTCAGGCTAGATATATTGTTTGGTATAGATATAAAAAGGAACATGGAGAAAAGCTTGTTACAGTTATCCCAAAGCAAATATTTTTGAAAGGTTCTAGAAAATTTTGGAATGTATATTATTATATATATTTCAACTCCTTTCGGTTTGCAATTCAGGCTGAGTCTCACAACCATTAACTTACAAAGATCAAAGATATATGGCTACAATTCCATATATCAATGCAGCTGGCAATTTCATATACTCAACAATGTGTATTATACCAAATATAGCTTATGTAATCATATGATATGCAAACATATGGTTAAATTAGAATGTAAACATTGGAGAGTTTTCAAGTGAATCTTTAAATAGATAAGAGGTTTAGTCGATGCTAGATTAACATGCAAAAGGAAAACTGAGGCAAAGAGCAGATTGTAGGTTTTGTGAATTTGATTATGTAGGGGAAGTAGATCTTTGGTTGATTATGTCTTCACAGTATACGGGAATACAATGAGCTGGAATGTAAATCTTCAATATGTTGTGGCTAATCAACCACAAAGGCAAAATACTAAAAAAATTTACTAAGGATTAAAAAAAAAAGGCACATACATAAAAGGGATGCTTACAGAGCTTGAGAACAAAGAAATAAAATTGTAATCTTGTATGACAATCAAAGTGCAATTCAGGTAACGAATAATCAAGTATTCCATGAAGAAAAAAACACATTAGCATAAGATAGCATTTCATCAGAGATGTTATGACTCAAGGTATTGTGGATTTTCAAAAAAATGCATACAGATAGGAATCTCGGAGACATGCAAACCAAGGTAGTGTTTGAAACTAAATTCTAGCATTGCTTGACTTTTTTTCAAAGTAGATAGAGCTCCTAATTAAGGAGTGTGGAGAAAGACGGGCTTAGCTTGTCTATGATTTTGATTCAAACTAGTGATTGTTAATATCATTTAAATCAAGGTTTTGGACTAGGTTTTAAACCTAATTCTTCATCAATCTTTTACTTGCTATTGTTCATGGTACAACTCGTTTTTTATTCGTATCAACTAAACTTGTTTTGTGCAGCCTAGTATATTGCCAATTCTTGTTATTATTTTTCTCCTCCATTTATTCCTAAAGGATCAAATTCAAGGAGAGATTGTGACCTAATACTAGAAAGGCATCAAGCAGTTTTTACTGATTCATCACAATTTTTATGCTTGCCCTTTCCCCTTATACTCAATGCACTAATAGCAAAAAAAATCATGATTTATTAGAACAGCTCAAAATAATTAAGATGCATTTTCAACAAAAAAAAACATTAGTATATTATATTTGAGAGTTGAATAATAATATATTGATACACTATAATGATAATCAACAATGAAAATCACATAAACATAACAGCAACACAAAGGTTCTTAAAATAATAAAGCAAATACAAAAACACTCGAGTCAATGAAGCGAAAAAATTAAACCCTGCACTAAATAAAACCAAATTGATCCTTTAAATCTAAAAACAGCACCTTGATTCTCACCCTTCAACAAAAAAAATCACCGTTACCCCCATTCAAATTACCCGTATTAACAGCAAAAAAAAAAAAAACGTCCACCGCCCTCCCCCGGGGACACAAAGAGGCAGATCAAGAGGGAAGAAAAGAAATACAAACAACGAGGATATAGTCGTGAAGTGATGCTTGCCTTGCCGCTAGCACAACCAAACCCTCCTATCTCGCCGCGCTCTTCGTCGTACTGCCGCGCATCATTCTCAGCATCCTCAAGCGGAAGCTGGACTTGAGCGAGCATGAGGTAGTTAGGCTCGTTGTCGGAAGTATGGGTGCCGAGTATCATCTTCTGGACAGAGTAGTCCTTCCCCGGCGGTTCCTCACGGTCCGGTAGCCATTGCACCGTCAGCGACGGCCACTCCAGCGCATGAGTAATCACCAGATCGTAAAGGAACGGCGTGTTCTTCTTCCAGATTTTGTACTCCTCGTTTATCAGCCGCTCCTCGATCTCCCCTCGGAAGTCATCTTCATCCTTGGCCATATTTGTTCCGCTTCACAAGGCCTTTCGAATCGCTCTCCTCGGCGTCCGAGTGCATATGAGTTTGAAGTTTTCCGACTGCGTTTTATAAAAAACCAGAATTTATGGGAGGTTCGGTTAAGGATTTCGGTGGTTGCTAAGGCTAAGGGCCGCCGGAAACTTATAAATAAGGGTGGAAACCGCAGGGGGGCTTAAGACCCTAGGGTACGAGAGCGGGTAAAAAAAGGCTCCAAATTAAATTAGTATAAAACAATATTTTGATAAAATGTGTATAAAGCTTCTTTTGGCTCAAAATATTTTTATTTCAGAGTATGAATTATTTTTCAAAGAATACTATAATCAAATTTAATTTAAAAATTATTTGAATAAATTATAATTAAATTCAATCTAAATTGCAATCATATATAATAAAAATTTCTATCAATAATTGAATAATTTTGAAATCCTAAATAAATATTAAGCATTTTAGTTTCTTGATTAAACTTCAAACATAGTTTGAACGAATCAAATTCAAAGAGTTATTATAGCGAACATAACAAAGTAAATTCAATCTAGCATGGGTCAAATAATGATATAATACGATTCAAAAAAGTTTAAATATGAAATATACAATAGGAAGCAATCACAACAAACACAAAACATCAAATAGATATAACATAGCCTACTAATATTCATAACATATGAAAATAACAAGCATTACATTATTCTACAATAATTCAATGACATTAGTAATATGAAAATTGAGTTTGTTTCATCTAGAAGCTTCTAGGTGTGTTCTTTTTAGAATGAACATCTATTCTAAGCGCATGCAACTAATCATTCTTCTTATGTATAGAATGTTGAACATAAGCTATAATAACTCACACATCAATCCAAAGTTAATTGTCAATGTATGTTAGCATGGAAGCTGATTACATCAAACTATTACATGTTTGATGTCATCTCTTGCAAATTAGCATCACGGTTAAAATTAATATCAAGGACATGCAATTTAAATTAATTAATAGTTAGATGGTCCTTTTTACTTCACTAAAAAAGTTTTTTAGTTCTATTTCATTTCTTGAAGAGTCATTTTTGTATTGTATGCCTTAAAAATTATACCAATGTAGTTCTTAGATAGGAATGTACACTATTGATAACATTATTGTAGCTCTCATAAATACCAATTGTAATCAATTTCAATTAATTTTTAAAGAAGAAAGCGCAGGCCCATCTCTCAAAACTAACTTCATTATCAAGGTAAAAAGCTATGAAGTGAATTTTAACTCATATTTTATTAAAGTTTCTAGAAAACTCAACTCCTCTATGAGCCTTAGAATTTAGGTGATACTCCTCATGACAAATATCTGATTTGAACTTCATCGTGATAGTCATTGTTGCATTGTGAGTGCAAGCTCCATGGCGTGCCTGTAGAAAAATAATTGTTAATGCATTAGTGATAATGTTGTGTCTGTTAGGGAAAGAAACCAAAATTTTCACTTTGTACATTACCTTATTAAGCTTGCTCGTTGATTATTGTTTGATTTAACAATTACAAAAATCAAAGGATAAATTTGAATATTGGAATATTTTGTCACTACAATAAACGAAGTAAGTCCATAACATGTATGTAAAGGATATTTCATCCAAACTTAACAATGTGTAGCATGTAATTTTAAATCAATGAGTATGAATACAAAAATAGAAATATGCGTATATGAAATGACCATTATTGTCTTATTAGAGATCAATAATTATCCATGGAATTTTGTGTAGTGTAACCAAATAAAATGATAGCTACTAAAATGATGTCTTGAGGGATCCTCTCAAATAGGTGATAGCTTGCTCATGACATTGCTTATCCTTCTCATAGGACAAATAAATATTGTCATCTATCTTCATGTTTGATATGATCATCTTTGTCTTTATGTTAAGATTGGAGGCAATGAGTTTATATTTGTCCTCTAACCATAATTGAGCTAGTTAGTAGTCTTAAAATATTACACCAAAAGTATATTTTGATGTGAGGTTTATTATCTCGAATATACTTGATTTTATCCATTGCTCTCATGTTTCATGAGCATGCCCCTAAAGAGCAACTGATGTATCATACATGTTCGATCCCTCCTTAGCAAAGCAACATTGACAAAGATATTATGATGATAACAATAATGGAGAAAGTAAAATTGAAAATGGCAGGATATTGTCCCTCCTATACAACAGAATATAAATATAAGAGGAATATTTTAGTTTGAATAAAACTTTTGAGCATATTTTCTGAAAAATGACAAGATGAGTATAATTCTCTAATTTTAAACATGATGAGGAATATAAAGTCAATTTTCTCTTTTAAATTCAATTTGATTTCCATTTAAAAAGTGAATAAACTTATTCAATAGGTTTATGTTATTTTTCATTTTGATTATTTTTTATTTTAAAAATTAAATATTTTAACTGTATCATCCAGACTTTAAAAATTAAATATCTTAAAAATTAAATATCTTAAATAAAAGAGCTTCAAAGGAGCTCAATAAATGCAAGTTGCCAACTTTATCATCCAGGATGATAATAATATCGTTTTATACAATCAGTTCAAAACACAGATGATCGGCCAAAACACCGCTCTGAAAATGAACTAGACGATTAAAAGTTGGCTTGATCATCCTGGCCGATCTCACGATCTTCCCAGACGATCAGTTCAAATCAGAGGAAAATTGTCCAGAGCATCGCCTTGAATTCGAGCTGTTCGATCCTGATCGGCTAGAACATTGCCCTGAATTTGCGTTGGCCGATATTTATCATCCAGGAGCAACTAAGGGTTTTTGAATATATCATCCCATACGATCCTGCGATCATCCAGGACGATGTGATCGTATCGATTCATCCTTAATTTCTTCCTTGATTGTCGGATTAATTTAGGCATAATTGTGCAATATCGTCCAGGCCGATCCAAGACCGTCCTGGCCGATTTTCAAAAATACAGAATATCTAAATTGATTATGGTGGCTTTTTTTTTTTTTTTGAGCCTATCGTCCTGACCGATATAAATATCATCTGAGCCGATCGGCTAATGACGACTGCCTTAATTAAGAAATACTGATTAGAGTTTATGTTTTGAACTCGATCGTTCAGGCCGATATAAATATCGTCCGGAACGATGTGAGTAAAAATAGAAATTCTAACTCTCTCAAGTGTGTGTGTGTAGGGTTACTTAACATCAGTCAGTTCAAATATTTAGAATTGACTCAAGAAAGGGAAAAGAAAAGAAAATTACAGACTGACTTAACCCTAATCTACCAGTCTTGAGCTGGTTCTGATTTCCGTCCGATCTTTGAATCCTGAAAATGTCAGTAGTAAAAGGTAGTCGAAAAGAAGAAAGAGTGTTTGCTAATCATCAAAACATAATCCATGAAACCGAATTTGCAACACTAATCTACTTTGAAAAATTCTTCACCTCTTATCCTTATCTTAATCGTTGAAATCTAAACAAAATTTTTGCCACTACTAAAAATAAAGAGTATTGTTAGTATATTTAATTTTCATAAGATATGATTAATTGTTAGGGTTTGCTTTATTAGGAACTTATAACCCATTATTAAAATAAATCTTATCTTATTCTCATATGATAGAGGAAAAATCTCTGGGAATATAGATGATTAAATAAAAACCTATATTATATTCAAGTTACTTCGTAGAATATTATTTTAACCTTATGAGGTGATATGATTTTATTGTTATTATATTTATAACAGAAAAGAAAAAAAGAATTAAACCAACCCCTCTTTCATCCTTAAATACTATTTTAGAATGACATTTATGTCTAGTATGTTATTCTTTTATTTGTATTAGACTATGAAAGTGAAATATTTCAAAAATGTTTTTTCGTATATGAATCCATTATAGAATATCATTCAATCTTTTGAGATATCATGCTATTCTCAATGCCCTATTTGATCATGAGAATAGGAGCACCCCAAATTTGTGTGCATTTCAAACTAAAATTTTTATTTTTCCACCCCTATGGATTTACATTACTATGAAATAAATCACACATAAATGATCCATGTAGAATTATATGTGATTAAGTGTGATGTCTAAAAGATTTTTTCTTTAAAAATAGGTGATAATGTGTAATATTACATATACTAATCACCACTACAAACAAGATGCAAAGTAATAAGTAAAATAAATGTATTTATTTTTTTAATTTCAAATGGTTTACTTTATTATAAAGCAGGAAATCTCACCTAGGGAGGCCCTCCATTATGCCTAAGCAGATTTGGAAAAGAAAAGTTTATAGCTTTTTTAAATAACCTTGTTTTCTAAAGAAAACTAAGGATCAAAATAACTTACAAACTGCAATCATTATTTACTATAAAACTTTAATTTAGTAACAAGAGGGGACAAAATTAAATTATGTTGTGGGCATTATAGGATATGAAATCCCACCTATAATCAAATCAATTTTGTTGCATTCTATTATACAATATAAGGGCTCTACATCAACCTATGATTTCAAGAACTACTCTTCTCTATTGGCTTACGTGAGTACCACATTAGGGCACTTGAAGGAGTCTTTTTTCGAAAGCTTGCAGACAGTGGGTACTACTTATTTATAATAGTAATTAAATGATATTTCCAATATAACCATGCTAGATCAAATGGTCTTTTGGTAGAGCCATATTTCACTTATTAAGTAACATTAAGAATCAATGAGATATAAAAATAAAAATTAATGTTAATATTAAGATAATTTAAATATTAGAACCATACTTTTAATAAATTGAAATATTTCTCAATTTTCTATCTAACTATATAAATGTGTGTGTGTGTGTGTGTGTGTATGTGTGTGTGTGTGTGTGTGTGTTTGTGTGTAGTGAGAGTATTCAATTTTGGGAGCCACATTGCTCTTGCACTACTCATATCTCTCCTTCTTCATAGAATTTTCAACCAACCCTAGCATTCAAGAATTGAAGGAGAATAATAATTTCTCATTAATTGGGTATAGCGGATCAATTACAATGAATCCATTGGTGTATACCTCTTCTTTCATGCATTCGTGTAATCCCAATTCAAATAATTTTATTCTTTTGTCTTTTTAAACCAAAATAATTGTACATCACTCTTACATAATACTTCAAGAGATGGGTTGACAGTCACATCCTTCTCAACCTCACATTCTATAGATATAATGTTAAGGGAGTACTTCCCTATGACCTAGATCTCCTCCTCCACCTCTTAAGTATTAGCCTCCATGATCCTTAACTTGTGATGCTCTGAGATGTAATAGAAGGATTAAATTCCTAAACCAATTTTTTTTTCTCAACCACAATACAAAATAAACCAAAGCTAATTATAATATCCAAAACAATACTTATATATATATATATATATATATATATATATATATATATATATATATATATATATATATATATATATATATATATATATATATATATATATATATATATATATATATATATATATATATATATATATAATTTTATTTTATTCTTCAAAATTTATATGTAATAGTTCAGCTTACATGAAATTTATACATCAAAAGAAATAATACTGTGTTACAAAAAAAAAACCCTCAAAAGTTTGGATCGTACCACTCTTTCCCTAATTAAATCTATTCAGCTTGGCCTTTTCCATTTCTTGAAAAAAAAAACCCATAGGGTTAGCATAATGAGTTTAGTAGACTTCTTTCACATTCTTATCACAGATGTCAATATACATTAAAATATCAATAATAATTTCTTCAAATATTCAGTTAATCAATAAAGTATAACTTAAAAGCTATAAAAAAAAAAGAAATTTTTTTAAAGTTATAATATAGTACTTGATTTTAGAGTCATTACTTATACTTTTATAGATAAACTTCATAGAGGTGTTAAAGATATCAAAATATACTTTCTATCAAAGTATCACTTACACTTAAACTTTATTGATTTATCAAAATATACACAAAAGTTTTAGAGTCACAAAAGATGTTCAGAGTATCACTTCTAATAAATTTATAAAATTTCTAGAATATGCAATACATGAATATGATGCACATGTCTTGATGTCTTCTTATAATTCCTCTTTCACTTATAACTCCCTTTTTACCTCTAACACCGCATACAATAAGTTGGGCCATAAACAAAATAGAGTAACCCCCTACATCCACATTCAACAAGTGGGATAAAAATCCCTCCAATATCTACACAAGGTATACGGGGCAAGAAGCAATAACAAAACATATATGGCCCTTATATCATTTTAAAGAGCGCATTTATAACATTAAAGATTTAAGAACTTCTCTAATGCCATGCAATAAATTAAGCAATTTGAATGCAATAGAAGATAACTATAACTTTACATGTGAGCATGATAATTTGTGAGCTACCATAATTATTAAAGTAGGATAATATTGCATGTGTAGAACTTTCCATACTTGATATTTCTTTTTTCAATTATAATTTTAAAAGAACATTTAGAGCAACATTTTAAGACTTTATAGAATTATTAGGACTCACAAGAAATGTCTCATTTATTAGATATATATAAAAAATCACAAAGAAAACTAATTGGATAAAAGAAGACTATAATATATAAAAAGCTACAGAGTGAAAACATCATAAAACTTAAGAAAAACATTTTTTATCCATGTCTTTTTATATAATTAATGGAATTGAAATTAAAGTTTGGTATTTAAAAGTCTAACATGTGTTCAATGATTTCCTTAATTGACCCAACTGATAAAAACTCTAAGCTATGGCCTCTGAACCCCTCTCTTCTCTTTCTCTCTCCTCCCTCTTATCTCTCCCTTTTTTCTTCTACTCTGAGATTTTAAGGAAATGGGGTGCAGGGAAAATAAAATGGATTAGGTCATTTTTTATATAAAGTATTATTTTTGAACTAGCACTACAATTCCCACTTTTCCAACACAACAAAGTTCCCATAGAATATTCTTGAGGTTCCAAGATTCCTCAAACTCATGAGTTGAGCATCACTGCACTACTCCAAATTGGCACTCCTAGCGTCATGACACTCCAAGGGCTTCTTTGTCCGTAGGTTCTCTCTTCCCCATTTCACTTCTTACACCTATTTAAGGTTAATTAAATGTACAAGAGTGTAAAATTAATAATTAAACAAATCATGATGTCCTTCTTACATAAATGTCACTCTTATTTTGAATGTTGTTCAAATAGACTTGGATATAAGGAGATTCATACCAAATTACTTTGATTAACTGAATCCCAGAAAAACTTGTTTTTATATTTTCTCCTTCTTACATAAATGTCACTCTTGACATTTACATACAAGTCTATTTGAACAACATTCAAAATAAATCATGATGCAGTTGCCTAATCTTTGCTTTTTTTCTACCAAGCCGCCTCTTATTCTGACATATACCTCCATTAAACTTCAACTATATGAAACTTCTTTTTTCTCAACTACTTCACGTCAATGGATGATATTTGCTCAAACTCTTCCCTACAGGTTTGATTGGGTTGCACTTCAACTTCATCTTTGGGGACTTTCTATTGTACATTTGATACTCACTTTCTTAACACTAATATATAGAATACATTGTGGATGTCTGACATGTGAAAAGGCTAGGATATTCTATAAGCAGATTTCTAATTCTTTCAATTACTTCAAATGGTACTATATACCTAAGACTCAAATTTTTATCTCTTCTAAATCTTCTTACACCCTTTATTGCACTAACTTTTAAGAATACAAAATCACCAATCTTAAACTAAATACACTTACATTTTAGATCAAAATATTTCTTCTATCAATCATGAGCTGCTTCTAACCTCTTTCTAATTAATTTGATCTTCTGTGTAGCATTATCTACTAGCATAGACATAATCAATTATTTTCTCCTACTTCAGTCTAGGTCATTGACATTATATACTTTCTTCCATATAAAGCTTCATATAGGGTCATATCAATACTTGCTAAAAAACTAATATTATAAGCTAATTTAATTAAGGGATATGATGATCCTAGCTTCCTCAAAAATCTAGGACACAATCTCAAAAGATCTTCTAACACCTAAATCACTCACTTTGACTTCATATCCGTTTGAGGAAGAAAGGTTGTATTAAAATTTAACTTCTATCCCAAACCTACATAAATACCCTTCCACATCTTGGAAGTAAATATACCATCACGGTCAAATATAATTGTTGGATGACAATGACAACCCAAGAGGGAGGTGAATTGAATTTTAATATATTTTTATTTAAAAATAATTAAAATAACTCTAATGATATTTGGAAAGAAAATAAATAAACACACAAATTTTTATGTAAATGATAAAAAAAATAAATGCAAGAAAAGAAAATGACAAAAACAATATGTTTATGTGGTTCGGTCTAGATTCCAATCTTGCCTGCATCCACACTAGCAAACTCTAGGGCTAGAATCCATTAATCTTAGGTTTGCCTTGTAAACCTCATTTTTTAAATCAAAGAAGTCATTTATAATCTAAGTACTCTCTTACACGGGTGAGTATAACCCAATATAATTATAATTTAAACTTCACTAAGCCAAATAGCTTAGATTAAGAAAACAAAATTGATATAAATGATACAAGCTCAAATTATCATGTAAAAAAATGATCAAAATATTTGTGAACTTACAATTTTAATTTCAATAAACTCACTACTTGCAAATATAATAAAAAATTTGCTCACCTTTAGATAAATTTATATCTTGATTTAAGTATGAATTATATTTTAAATGAAAAGATTTTTCTTACTGATTTAAAACATAAACTCCTTAAATCATATAAGACTTTTAAAAATGAATTAGATTTGAAATAAAAATCTATGCCAAATAAAAGAAAATAAAATACTTGTTTACTATCTTTATGGATTTAAGAGATTTGACATATAAAACTTAATATAACATTCTCAACTAGTGTTTCATCAAATAATAAATATTTTTTAAGAAAAATATATGATAAAAATTAGAAGAAGAACAAGCAAATATTTAAAGAAAGAAAACAAACTCAAGAACTCTGAGAGATGTTTCATGATTTAGTGCGTTAAAGCTTTCAAATCTAGAATTTGAACTTGCAAATATAGAGCTCTTGGAATGAAGATCAAAGTTTCTCCTCACAAGATTTAGTATATAAGGAATGAAAGAGGAATGAAGAAAATGCTAGAGTTTTTATCTTTTTTTAAGTAACCCTCACAACAAGAGAAAATGAGATATTAAAAGAGAAATGGTAAGCAAAGTCAATTTTGAATAAAATTAATAATATAATATTATGTTATCAACTAATATTATAATATTTGCTAAAGAATTTATTTATATAAATAAATATAAGTTTCAAACAGCAATAAAATGGCTAGTAACATGGAATAGAAAAATCTGCACATACATCTAAAATAAGATAAAAATGGCTACCCAATATATAATATAAAAACTGGATAATGTTTAGAAAATTAGTATAAATTTAATTTAGCTCCAAAGTGGGTTATGTAACTTATTAATTTCTATCTACAGAGTTCAAGGATCTAATGAAATAAAAATGACGCCAATTTTCTATCAAAATGAAATCTTTTTTTAGCAAAATAAAACATGCATATTTTAATATATTAAAGATATATTAAATATTCATATAGCAATATGATATAAATTAGATAAAATTAATTATATGTCAGTAAATTTTTATGAAACAAGTTCAATTTAAAATGAATACATAATAAAATTTTTATCATATAAGCTTATTACTTTTAATTTTTGTATATAAGTAACTTTTTATTGTTGATAAAATGTACATAATCTATGAAGCATATAAAATTTATTTGATAAAGGAATCTTATATCCTTAATTAATAATATGCAAATCATTTTAATAGATATTTAGATTATAAGCAAATCAAATCATGTAAGTAAATATTAATGAACCTCTAAATACTTCTACGTTAATATAATAATGTTCAAGCTATCTATCTTGGTCCATCTTGAGCTATTTCAGCTTAAATTTTGATTGAATTTGAGTTGTGCAATATACATCTCATATAAGTAATTATCTTGCATATTCATCAAACCATTACACCTAAAATACTTAGCACACAAATTAGAATATCTAAGCATATATTTGTTATCATCAAAATTTTTATAATAGATCATGAGGATGAACCATGGTCTAATTCAACTAATTATATTGTATGATTCATATCATATAGTTTGATTTAACATAACTTAAAATCAGGTATTGAACTTATCATATTATACGATTCATAATTCGTATTATATGATTAATATAATAAAATTAAAAATTAAGGTTCAATTTAAATAACACAATATGATACTTTTCGTATAAATTGTGTGTGAGGCAAGTGAGTAGGCAAAGATATTTTTTCCTGAGAGAGAGAGTCCTTTGAAGAGAGAGAGGTGTTTATCCTTACTTATGAGAGTTTTCCAATCCACTTGAGAGAGAGAAGGTCAAGTTGAGATGTTGTTCCTTGAGGGAGTCAAGAGTTGTGTGAGGGAGCTCATATGGTTATCCTCGTTGGCTTGCACCTTGGTCCTCTGAGTTATGGTTTTGGAGCACTTAGAGAGGAGTTCTATGAAAAAAGTATTTGGGTGAAAAGCCAGTGACATGTTGAGGAAGCTAGGGGAACAAAATCTTTGTTTTGTGAGGAACAGAAGGAGGGAGTGGCATCTCTACCATTACGAGGAGTAGAAAGCCATTATAGGAAGTAGAATGAGGGATTCTAAGATTTTTGTGAGGAAGAGCTTATGAAGGTCATTCTCCACCATATAATAGAGAAGGGATTCTCTGCCTTGTTTAATGTATAAGGAGAATTTACTAGTGAAATTTCCAAAGAGGAGGACCTTTGAGGAGTGGACGTAGATCGAGTTTGACTGAACCACTATAAAAATCTTAATTCTTTTTTCTTTTATTTTTTTGCATTTTTATTTCTTACAAGTTCATTATCTATATTTGGGGTATTATATTATTGTGATTGAATTTGAGAAATATTTTTTAAATAATCTTAAGTAATTTTATTTCTCTTAAGAAAAAATAAAATAATTTGTTTTTAGCACTTTCCATTCTAAAGTTATATTATTGCTTTCAAAATTACTTTATGCTGCACATTTCATTGTTTCTTAATTAACATTTTGAGTTAAAATTTTTAAATTACCAATTCTCACACCCTCTTGGTTGTGTCATGACACTTTTAAAGCACTCTCTCTATTAAGTTAAATAATTTAGCCTCCAAAGTGAGTGATGCCTGCATAGAATTGTCATCACCTAAGAAGCCAAGGAGAGAGAGAGAGAGAGAGAGAGAGAGAGAGAGAGAGAGAGAGAGAGAGAGAGAGAGAGAGAGAGAGAGAGAGAGAGAGAGAGAGAGGATTGTGACTCCCTTCATAGGATGAATCATTGGATTATCTTAAGCTATAGGTGGCTCCATCATATCTTCCATAGTCTCCTGCACTAGTTTCCAATTTTTTGTTGGTGGCATCATGAAAGTACTTGGCGCTATAGGAGATGCTCTCTTGGTGAATAATCAAGGATAAAATATAGAAAATTATCTATCATAAAACTCAACATAATGGTTTAACATGTATCATGGAAAGTTGTTATCTTTGTACTAGACCAGACTCCCACTATGTTAATGCTAATTTCTCGAACTCACTGCTTGAAAGATGTCCTGAAAGATAGCTTGAAGAGAGGCATATTCTAGGTTCACTTACTTCAAGATTTCTAAGTAGTTCATCTCCTTACCTTCCACATGTCATTAGCAAACTTTATAATCACTGGAGTCATGGAAACCTTAGTGGATGCCACCTCCTCAATAGCAACCATCTTTGTTGTGCACCCAATTTGAGGTTGACTTGCCAACCTAGATGCCAACATGATATCCTTAGAACTTGCGTGGAGCACCATTCTTCATAAATTTGCTAGACAGACACTTCAATAGTCACCTCCTTTATGGTTTCCATCCTTGTTTTCAGTATCGACAAGCCAAGGTGGGCTCCACTTTTATCACCTTCAAGGTAACAAGGCCTGCTAACTTTGCCTCCTTAGGGGCCATTGGAGAAGTAACCTAAACTATCCACACTTTGCTTTATGAGGACTTAGAGTGGTTTTCTTCCTCTTCTTTCTATTTAAAAATGGCAATAGTAGCTCTCCTCAATCGCTTAAAGTTTAACATCACTAACTCGGTAGGTCCATGCCCACCTTTTTAAAAAAGTCAAAAAAACATAAGGTGTTGAAATGTAGAGAGCTCTCACCTCTCAAGCTGTACTTATAGGTAAAAGAAGTAAGTTTCATCACATAACAGTCATGATTATGAATCTACATGGTGCCCAAGACTATAGTAACACTAGGGTAGTAATTTATACTTAATTTATTTTTTACTATTTAGTAGTTATAATAAATGCTTGTCATTAATTCTCTTGACTTTTTTACAGATCATCATTCAAAGGGGAAAGTGAATTGGGAATCTATTGTATACTCATACATGTTCATTTAAGGTATTTACAAGTTTCTAATAAGTTTTTGTAGAAGTACTTGAACCTAATATGTGATGCAACCCACGGATCGGCAGCAACAACTGGACCTCTGATATGAAAGTTCGTTAGGGATGTTAAGACCTATAGAACTGGCCCAAGACTAAATAAAGAGAGAGGTGAATTGAAAAAGAAGAATCTTTAAATTAAAACACAAACCAAAATCACAACAGAAATCAAAGTGCGGAAATTAAAATGCGAAAGCAGTAAAAAGAAAGAACACACCGGATTTATAGTGGTTCGGTCAAACCTTGACCTACGTCCACTCCTTGGAGGCACCCTCCAAGTATTGCACTAAAATAAGTGTCTCTCCTTTAGCCCCCACAGCAAGGCGGAGAAGCCCTTACAAAATCACTTCCACCTTCCCTGGTGCGGCGGAGTCGCCGGGTCCTTTGACACCAAGGAGATCTTCTTCTTTGATGAACTTACCTCGAGATAAGCCTTCAATCCGATGGTACTAAGGTGCGAGTTCGCCGGAGCAACCATGTGGATCCCCCACCACACTCCCTTGAGTTCCTCCCCCTCACAGGATCTTCTCCCTCTCAAACTCTACCCTTTCCTCTCTCCCTTTCAAGCTCTCTCTCCAAGTTTCCCCCATAAGAACGAAGCTACAATGGCTGTCAAAGACACTTACAAAGTGCCTTGCCATAGCTTAAATAGAAGCTCTCAAAACAAGCTCATTAATGCAAGTTGCCGACATTATCGTCCAGGATGATAGACATATCTTCCTGGCCGATTAGTTCAAATATGAGGAAAATCGTCATGAATATCGCCCTGAAATGAAGCTGGACGATGTCTAATCGTCCCAGACGATCTTGCGATCGGCCTGGACGAAATCCCCATTAATTGCTTTCCAAAACTGCCTGAGAAATTTTGGAAAAATTGCTCTGGATCGTCCGGGACGATATTTTATAGTCCAGGATGATCCACCAGAACGATATCCAAAAATAAGATTTTCCTAAGTAGATATGGCGGCAGATTCTTGCTGAATTGAGCTGATCGTCCTAGCCGATACAAAATCGTCCAGGATGATGTATTTTGCAAAAAGATGGATGCTTTAATGAGGATGCCCTAAATAGGGTTTCTACTATTGTTAGATCGTCCAGGATGATATAAATATCTTCCCGGAAGATGTTACCAAAAATAGAAATCTTTTAAGGCACAACAGAAAATCTTCCAAGTTACAAATTATCAGATGCCACACCAAATACAACAGACTCAAGAAAGGAAAAAAATTACAAACTGACTCAGACCTAGTCTACCCAATCTTGAGCTGATTCCAAATTGCAGTCCGATCGTGTGAACCTGAAATATCAGTACATAAGACAGTTGTAGAGAACAAAGAATGTTTGCTATCATCAAGATCATAAGCCATAGATCCGCAACAATCTCCCCCTTTTTGATGATGACAAATAATTTAATTTGAATTAAAAAAAAAAAAAGCAATTTCTCATAATCTCCTCTTCACTAGAATAACACTTTTAAAAATAGGGGAGATGAAAATATTTTTTTTAAAAATTTTTTGAAAACAAGATACAAACACGATAACAGCACAAAAATTCAACAATATGTTATTCCCCTTTGACATTATCAAAAAGAGAGGAGGCACAAATAAAAAAACAAAATGAATAGAAGACAAAAAACATTCTCTGATCTTAGTGAAAAAACAAATATTCTTAAAATGAGAAAGTTACCTCTTGGTTTTAATCAAAAACTTAGCAGAATTGGATTGACAACGCATAATCCAGAAAAAGTAAGAAATTCATAAATTGTTTAATCCAAGCTCAAGTTCTTTTAAAGGCTAAAAAAACTTTTTAATTTAATATCCAAATCAAAAAATAAACAGGAAAAAGAAACATTAATTTTTCAAAACTCCTTTCATAAAACATATCTAATAGAAGATCAATGCACGAATTGCTGAATCATGAACCAAGATTTTCAAGCATAAGTTTCGAACATATGAAGGATTTTCTTAAATTTTTAGTAGTAAAAGAAAAAATAAGCATATTTTTTTGTGGGCTCATTTTATGCCCTTTATCACATGAATGGCTCTTTGAGCATCTTTTAATTTTTAATACACTTTGTGTATTTTTTTTTCAATTTGGCGTCATTGCGCATCTTTTGGTTTGGCATCATTGGCCACTTTTTTTTAATTATTTTCAAAAAATATGCTTTCTTTCTTAAATTTTCAAAATCAAAGTAAACCCAAATTATTGACAACACGAACAACTTGATTATGAAAATTTTATGATGGATTCAACAATCTTGCAAAAGATTCCTATGCGATAGAAAAAATGTGGGGAGATAAAAAAAATAGTTTCAAAATCCAATTTAAAATATGATGAAGATTTTGAATCAAAAGTAAAATAACCTCTTTAAGAAGAGAGAAAGAGAAACAAAAATACGAGTTTCCTTCCTTTGACTGTTTTAGAGAAGTCAAACACAACTTATCAAAGATTTCAAAAAAAATAGGAAATAGATTTTTCATTTTTAAAAAAAGTGAATGTGTGTGTTGATCAGAGAAAAACTTTCACAAAAAAAATTTCAACGAATAAACAAAACTAAAAAAGAAAAATACAAAAACACAACACAAAAATACGAAAGGCTCTTAACCATTATCTCTCTCCTGGTCCAATGCTTTAGAGACCAGATCTGCCCATGAGATTTTTTGCCTTTAATTATTTCCCCAGTTTAAATTTTGCTTCGCCTTGCCCTTTTTTTTCGTAGGAAGAATTCTTAAATTAGGGCACTGATTTTTCATATGTCCAGGCTTCCTGCATCGAAAGCAAATAACGTCAAAAGAAATATAGACATCCTTTCCATTTTTACATTTTTTCCACTTTTGCTTATGCTTAGGTGAGCTTTGTGATTTGCTTGACACGTCATTGCCTTCGTCACCAACTATGCTATCTTTTTATGTATCTCCAGCTTTTAGAACAATAGTTTCACCTGCATCCAAAAGTTTTTGACCCAAACTTTACTCGTAGGCAATGAGTGAGCCAATCAAATTATCAATAGAATAATCATTCAAATCTTTTGATTCACAAATAGGAACAACTTTGGCATCAAATTTTTCAAGTAAACAACGAAGAATTTTATTGACTTTTTCAAAATTTGAAAAATGTTTTCCTAAAGCATGTAATGAGTTTACAATTTGAATGAATCTGGTATACATGTCTAAAATCGTTTCAAAAAGTTTCATGAAAAATAATTCTAAATCATGCATTAACAAATTCAACTTGGATTGCTTGATTTCATTAGTGCCTTCGTATATGGTGTGTAGTTTATCCCAAACTTCCTTACCAGTAGTGCACGTGGATACTAACATAAAATCTTCATAATTTAAAGCACAGAAAAAATAATTTAAAAATTTTGCATTCAGTTGAGCATTCAGTTGTTCTTCCTTATTCAATTGATTAAAAGGAGTATCAGTTTTAACTCCATTAACAATACGTGATGGTGATGAATAACCAGTTAAAATCATATGCCACATGCAAAAATCATTCGATTGCAAGAAAATAGACATGCGAGTTTTCAAAAAATCAAATGATATATTTTCAAATAAAGGAGGTCTGGTGATTGAATATCCTTCCGCAACATTACGATTCGAAAAATTAGCCATGGATCGAAATTCAAAAGCTTTTAAAAACTTATTTTATGAATCCTGCTCTGATACCACTTGAAAGTTCGTTAGGGATGTTAAGACCTATAGAACTGGCCCAAGGCTAAATAAAGAGAGAGGTTAATTGGAAAAGAAGAATCTTTAAATTAAAACATAAACCAAAATCACCACAAAAATCAAAGTGCGAAAATTAAAACGCGGAAGCAGTAAAAAGAAAGAAAACACCATATTTATAGTGGTTCGGCCAAACCTTGACCTACGTCCACTCCTTGAAGGCACCCTCCAAGTATTGCACTAAAACAAGTGTCTCTCCTTTAGCTCCCACAGCTAGGCGAAGAAGCCCTTACAAAATCACTTCCACCTTCCCCGGTGCGGCGGAGTCGCCGGGTCCTTTGACACCAAGGAGATCTTCTTCTTTGGTGAACTTACCTCGAGATAAGCCTTGAATCCGATGGTACTAAGGTGCGAGTTTGCCGGAGCAACCGTGTGGATCCCCCACCACACTCCCTTAAGTTCCTCCCCCTCACAGGATCTTCTCCCTCTCAAACTCCACCCTTTCCTCTCTCCCTTTCAAGCTCTCTCTCTAAGTTTCTCCCACAAGAACGAAGCTACAATGGTTGCCAAAGATACTTACAAAGTGCTTTTCCATAGCTTAAATAGAAGCTCTCAAAACAAGCTCATTAATGCAAGTTGCCGACATTATCATCCAGAACGATAGGCATATCGTCCTGGCCAATTAGTTCAAATATGAGGAAAATCGTCCTGAATATCGCCCTGAAATGAAGCTGGACAACGTCTAATCGTCCCGGACGATCTTGCGATTGGCCTGGACGAAATCCCCATTAATTGCTTTCCAAAACTGCCTGAGAAATTTTGGAAAAATTGCTCTAGATTGTCTGGGATGATATTTTATAGGCTAGGACGATCCACCAGGATGATGTCCAAAAATAAGATTTTCCTAAGTAGATATGGCGGCAGATTCTTGTTGAATTGAGCTGATCGTCCTGGCCGATACAAAATCGTCCAGGACGATGTGTTTTGCAAAAAGACGGCTGCTTTAATGAGGATTCCCTAACTAGGGTTTCTACTTTTGTCAGATCGTCCAGGATGATATAAATATCATCCCGGACGATGTTACCAAAAATAGAAATCTTTTAGGACACAACAAAAAATCTTCCAAGTTACAAATCATCAGATGCCATACCAAATACAACAGACTCAAGAAAGGAAAAAAATTACAAACTGACTCAGACCTAGTCTACCAAATCTTGAGCTGATTTCAAATTGCAGTTCGATCGTGTGAACCTGAAATATCAGTACATAAGGCAGTTGTAGAGAACAAAGAATGTTTACTATCATCAAAATCATAAGCCATAGATCCGCAACATGATAGAGACCTGAAACAACTGGAAAAGTAAAGAAAACTAGAGAACAGGGAAAGCTGTGACTCCCAATCGTATATCACATGATTAATAGAGGATAACACCAAACCCTTTTTAAAGGAAAGCCCGTCGGCCCACCATCCTGTACAGGTCGATCTTCAACCAACGGTTCAACCAGTCTTTACTTGTCTTTCAGTAATAGTAGTATATTCAATCATATATCCACATTCATATATATCTCATTAATGCATTGCAATCAATAAACATGATTTAACTCAAATGAAGAGAATCATCAAAATATCGTACATTCGACAGAAATCCCAAACAGAGACAAAATACACAGTTTCAGAAAAATTACCAAATTACCAGAAATCAGATAAAACATCATTCCAAAGCTTTACTTGTACTGAAGCAATATTTTTCAACATTCAGATATTTTTCTATTCGATAAAAATCCTGCAAAATTCAAAATACATGGTGAAAACTTTCCAGAAAATACTCAGAACGTGCAAAAATATCATTTCAATAACATACTAAAAGTTACACGGTAAAAGTGCCGTCAATACAAAGATAGGCAAGAATTTCGGTAACGAAAACACAAAATTGAGCAGAAAAATACCAAAACATGAAATCTTCAAAATCAGAAATAGGATTTAGATTCCTTATTGCAAGATGAACAAATCTTCCAACTGCATCGTCGGACGAAAATTGCTCCGCAGCCTCCGAAACCAAGCATTTTCCTTCTCTTTCTCTCTCTAATCTTCTCTCTCTTCAAAATATTTCAAAATCAGATATTTATCAAATCAGATCATCCCGGATGAATCCTATTCGTCCCGGGACGACTTGCTCTCTGGATAATTTTCGTCCTAATGAATTCAGGTTCGTACGGATGAACTCAGGTTAGTACGGGCAGCTCGTACGTACTAACCATACATATTTTTACAATTTTCTTCAGTTAGTCCCGTACTAAAGTCAGTTCGTACAGACTAACAGCACTCAAAAAATTGAAAATATGAGGGGTTTTACAATCCGATATTTCCCTTAAGAACTCAATTGAAAATCGGTACAAAACAAATTCGTCAAATCAAAACTCAAATCAAATCAAATCAAATCAAAATCAAAACTCATTGAAAACCATACAATCATATAATTCATTCAATCACATGTCATTCATTATGTATGCAAAATGATGCACTTGAAACTACCCATTCTACCAAACTATCAATCAAATCCTTTCACTACACTTGCTCTGATACCAATTTGTGACTCCCAATCGTTATATCACGTGATCAATAGAGGATAACACCAAACCCTTTTTAAAGGAAAGCCCGTCGGCCCACTATCCTTTACAGGTCGATCTTCAACCAACGGTTCAACTAGTCTTTTACTTGTCTTTCACACTACAGGAAAAATGCTGACTACCGGCAGTTCTAACCAGCGGTTTATTGACCGCCAATTTTAACGGCGGTTTTGCCGGCGGTTTCGCCGTCGGTATTTACCGGCGGCCTAACCGGTGGGTTTGTTCTGTAAAGCCGCCGGTACTAGCGACGGTCTAAAAACCGTCGGCAAACCGCCGGACTTCAATATAAACCGGCAGTTTAACAGCGACTGCGCCGCCGCTGATTAGTTATAATGGTACCGGCGGTTTGGACCGCCGGAATACCTCCGGTAAATGCCCTAAAATGAACAGACCCGCAACTCGCATTTCAATTATATTTTCTCCTTCTCTCTCTCATTTCGGTCGCTCTCCCATTGCCTCCGACCGCATCATTGGATCGCACTCTGTTTGTCGCCGCCGACGAAGTATCTCCGACCACCGACCCCACATCGGCGGCCTCTCGCTCAGTCAACCTTTGGTGTGACTTGCTGCCGTCGATCTCACTCCGAATCTCACGTCGCCGGCTGCCCTAGGTTTCGTGTGAGTTGAACAAAAATCAGTAATTTAAGGTATTCTTTAACGTTTTTCTTTGATATTTATTCTCACTAGACATTTGCAAGAGTTTTTAATATTTTGGATGATTTAGGTAGTAATTTCGACATATGCAAGAGGTAATGTTGTAATCATTTGGTTAGATCTAAATTTTCTATTTATTAAGTGTTAATTTAGTAATGATAGATCTAATTTGTTGATTGTGACTTTGGGTTAGAGCAAGATAGGAAGAGAGAGATTGAGAGAGAGAAAAGAGAGGGAGAGGGAGTGATAAAAGAGAGAGAGGGAGAGAGAGAGAACAAGAGTGATAGATAGATAGAGAGATATATGAGAGAGCAAGAGAGAGAGAGGGAGAGAGAGAGAGAGAGAAAAGAGAGGGAGAGTGAGAGAGAGAGAGAAAAGAGAGGGAGGGAGAGAGAGAACAAGAGCTAGCATTGAGATGAGAGAGAGGGAGTAAGAGAGAACAAGAGAGATAGATAGATAGCAAGTGTTAGAGAGAGCGAGAGAGAGGGAGAGTGAGAGAGAGAGAGAAAAGAGAGGGAGAGGGAGATAGAAAAGAGAGGGAGAGTGAGAAGAGAGTGAGAGGGAGAGAGAGAGAGAGAGATCAAGAGAGAGAGAGAGCGATAGTTAGAGAGAAAGAGAGAGAGAAACCGTCGGCTTAACGGCCGGAGAACCGCCGGTCACAAATCCGGTAGTCACCGGTGGCATACGCCGCCGGAAAACCGCCGCCTAATAGAACCTCCGGTAAAAGTTTCCTACGCCAATATTTCCGGCGGTGTAAAAACCGCTGAAAAACCGCCGGTACAATTTAAAACTGCCGGTTTTTCCTTCCTAACCTCTGGAAAAAATCGCCGGTGTTTGGCATTTTTCCTATAGTGTCAGTACTAGTAGTATATTCAATCATATATTCACATTCATATATATCTCATTAATGCATTGCAATCAATAAACATGATTTAACTCAAATGAAGAGAATCCTCAAAATATCGTACAGTCGATAGAAATCCCAAACAGAGATAAAATACACAGTTTCAGAAAAATTAACAAATTACCAGAAATCGGATAAAACATCATTCCAAAGCTTTACTTGTACTGAAGCAATATTTTTTAACATTCGGATAATTTTCTATTCGATAAAAATCCCGCAGAATTAAAAATACCAGGTGAAAACTTTTCAAAAAATACACAAAACGTATAAAAACATCATTTCAACAACATACCAAAACTTACGCGGTAAAAATTCCGTCAATACAAAGATGTGCAAGAATTTCGGTATCGGAAACACAAAACTGAGCAGAAAAATACCAAAACACGAAATCTTCGAAATCAGAAATAGGATTCGGATTCCTTACTGCGAGACGAACAAATCTTCCAACTGCGTCGTCGGATGAAAATCGCTCCGCGCCTCCGAAACCAAGCATTTTCCTTCTCTTTTCTTTCTCTTTCTCACTCCAATCTTCTCTCTCTTCCAAATATCTCAAAATCTGATATTTATCAAATCAGATCGTCCCGGACGAATCCTGTTCGTGTTGGGACGACTTGCTCTCTGGACAATTTTCGTCCTGATGAATTCAGGTTCGTACGGACGAACTCAGGTTCGTACGGGCAGTTCGTACGTACTAATCATATAGATTTTCATAATTTTCTTCAGTTCGTCTCGTACTAAAGTTAGTTCGTACGGACTAACAGCACTAAAAAAATTCAAAATCTGAGGGGTTTTACAAAAGCTCTCCCCAGAATAGTATTATATATATTTTGTAATATGATAAAAAGCTACTTTCTTCCTTACACTTGGCATATAAGTATACCTTTCCCTGAGATAATATTTTCTATACTTACAATTAATATGATAACCAACAAAAAGTGGTAAAAACTTCCTACTAACAAAAATAGTAAGGAGATAGTGGAGGCTGAGTGTATAACTGAATACTGACCAGAAAATAGAATATAGGTGTGGGCCTAGGTATGCGCTACATCAGTCTTCCTCGATATAAAAAGAGCTCGACTCCTACGAGCTGATTGTAATTGGAGCGTCATCGTGAGAGTGGTAAGGCCAAATGTCTGAAACGTTGAAAGTTGGGGATGTCTGCGTGTCGGTAGGTAATTCCACAATATAGGCTTGTCATTTATTTTAGCAATGATCGTCACATGTCCAATCTTTTGGCAGTATAGTTTGGAATATGTGCCCAGGGAAAAGCGCTCATGATGCATGTGAACCATGACTAGATCTCCTATATTTAATTTTTTCTGCCATCGGTGAATGTCTGCCGCTGCTTTATATGATTGGTTGGACTTGATGAGTTGCTTGCAAACCTCTTCTGACATTTGAGAATAGTTGCTGGTGAAATTGGAAGCAGGTTTGGAGTTGTATTTGGGGAGAACTGCAACATCCAATGCTAGATTAGGTACTTTGGTATAGACTATGCTGAAAGAGGACTTACCAGTCGATTAATTGATCATAGAGTTGAAAGCAAATTCAGTGGGGCTTAACATCTCTTCCCACTGCCTTGGGTGATCTTGGACTAGACCCCGTAGCATGTTGTCCAAAATACAATTTACAACTTTCATTTGTCCATCAGATTGCAGATGATATGCTGAACTGAGGCACAATTTGGTACCTAGCCTTTTCCATAATTCACGCCAAAAGTGGCTTATAAATTTGACATCCATATTCGAGGAGAGGCTCCGGGGTACTCCATGCAGTCGAACGATTTGTTGAAAAAATAGGTGGGCAATGTGTAGTGCATTGGACGTTTTCTTGCAGGATACGAAATGAACCATTTTGGAGAAGCGATCAATGACGACCATGATCGAGTCGTTTCCTCATTGAGTTCGAGGTAGCCCAAGGACAAAGTCCAAGATGAGGTCCTCCCAAATGGAATTGGGCACTGGTAATGGAAAATATAGTCCGATATTTAATAACCGCCTTTGTAACTTTGACAGACAAAGCAGCGATCGACGAAATGATACACATCTCGTTAGAGGTGGGGCCAATAAAAATGAGACTATACATAAGCCAAATATTTCTCTTGACTAGCTTGGGCTGCAAGTCCACCCGAATGTGCTTCACAGACAATATGATTTCTCCAGGAATATACAATAATGCATAACAAATTATGTCGAAACAGGTAGTCAAGCCGAATGTTGAACCCAACACCATTTCCTTGCGGCTAACATTGCTTCCAAATTTATGCAAAATTAGGGTCAATGGCATATAATTCTTTAAAACAAATCAAACCTGAAAAATCAGTTTGTAACTGAGTTATGAGAATCATCTTCCGATTGAGACCATCGTCCACGATGTTACTTTTGCCAGACTGATGTTTCAGAGTAAAAGAAAATTTTTGAAGAAATGTAACCCAGCGTGCATGCATCCAATTAACATGTTTTTTACTATTAATAAATTGAAGTGTTTTGTTATCTGTACAAATAATGAACTCTTGATAAAGTAAATAAGGTTCCCATTTTTTCAGAGCACGAATCACTGAGTATAATTCTTGTTCATAGGCCAACCAATTTTGGCGCGATGGATAGATCTTATCACTAAAATATGCCACCGGCCTTCCTTCTTGGGATAACATCGCTTCAATTCCATGAGAGAAGCTTCAGTTTCTACAAAGAATAATTTATCAAAATTTGGAATGGCAAAAATGGGGGAAGATGTCAAGGCCATTTTGATAGCATCGAAACTGTTTTGCTGACACTCGCCCCAGTGGAAGGTTTTTGACTTTAAGCATTTGGTAATGGGACTCATAATCATACTTAATCCCTTAATAAATTTGCAATAAAAATTCACTAAGCCATAAAAATTGTGAATTTTGGAGAAAGACTTCGGGACGGGTCAATTAATGATGGCTGTCACTTTATCTGGATTAATTTGAAGGCCTTTTGTGGACACCACAAAGCCAAGGAATTAGACCTAAGGGGCGACAAAATGACATTTGGTGAGATTAAAAAACAATTGATTCTTCAACAAGAGTTCAAAGAGTTGTTTGAGATGATCTCGATGATGCGACAAAGTGTCATTGTAAACTAAAATATCATCAAAGTATGAAATACAGAATTTTCCCCAAATTGGCTTCAATATGTCTTGCATCAGTCTCATGAAAGTGGATGGGGCGTTACATAAGCCAAAGGGAATTACTCTCAACTCATATAATCCGAATGGCATTTTAAACACTGTATTCCATTCATCACTAGGACAAATGCGGATTTGGTGATAACTACTACATAGATCAAGCTTGGAGAATACAGATGCCCCCACTAATTTATCTAGAAGCTTGTCAATCATGGGGATGGGAAAACGGTATTTGATAGTGATTTTGTTCATAGATCTACTGTCCACGCATAGTCGCCATTCATTGTTCTTTTTTGGAACTAGTACTTGCTTGTATGAGCTTCTTGTCCAATAAGTCATCAATGATTGACTGTAGAATTTGTTGCTCTTTGGGATTGAGATGTTAGTGTGGTAGATTTGGTTAAGTGGCATTAGGAAGCAGATCAATTTGATGTTGAATGTGCCTTACTGGTGGAAGGGTGGCTGGTAGCTCTTGCAGGCAGATAGAACGAAATTCTTCCAGCCAAGTGAAAATCTCATCAAGAAGGCATTCCTAATGTAATCTAGTCGCATCAGTGACTACCAGGGCCCAAATTGAGTCTGAGTCCTTCTCGCTGAGTAATAATTTTGGCCTAGTTACAATCTGCATCATAATAGAGGCTGGAGTGCTCGTGGCTGACAATTTGTTGTCACGGAGGCCAAGTAATAGCAGCAGGCGCTTTCCCTTCCAATCTAGAGAATAGACGTTAGCTCGACCGTCATAGATAACACCGGCATTAAATTGCCATGGCCTGCCTAAAATTAAATGGTATACGTCCATATCTAAGACGTCATATAACACATCACACACATATTGCCACCTGATGGAAAATGTTATTTGGCACATTTCTGTCACCTGGATGTCAATGCCCCTCATAACCCAACTTATCTTATACGGTTGTAGATTTCTTGTCATTTTGAGTTGGAGGGCTTAGACTACCGACCGCGAAATGATGTTATCTGTGAAGCTACTATCTATCAAGAAATCACAAACTTTCCCATTAATGGTACACCGAGTCTTGAATATGGCATTACGTTGCGATTCATTGGCGAGTTGCGGAGCTATCGATAAATTTTTAAGCATACAAACCAATGTCTCACCATCGTCAGCATCTACATCTTCAATTTTGAGCCCATCTTCATCATTTGGATGAATTAGATTGTTACCATCTTCATTCTCCATCAACTATAATTGTTTTTTATTGTGGACACTCATTGGATTTATGCCCGGGTTGAAAAAAAATGGAAGCACTTCATCGTGGACGGCCAGACATAAGGATTATTCTGGGGAGGGGCTTTGAATTTTGGTTGAGTTTTGTTCTCAAGAGCTTATCTTGAAGGCTTCGATAGTGAAGCTGCTTGAGGTGGGGGCACAACATTAGGAGTTTTTGTAGAAGTTGAACCTCCCCTTACATGATCACCGGGTTGGTCTTGAAATTGACATCGAGGATATGAGAATTTGGAAGGGCGGTTCTGTTGCATCTCCACTCGCAAAGCAAAATTGATGGCCTAGGCTAGCGACCATATAGAATTCAACTGTAGCTTATCCTGAATGCTCTCCTTGAGGCCACCAACATAGAGGGCGACTAATTGATTCATGGACTCATTCAAATTATTCCTTGAACTGAGGTGATGAAATTCTTCAATATAATCGCTGACAGAGCGGGTGCCTTGAATGTAATGTTGATACCTCATATACAAAATATGTTCATAATCCATCAATAGAAATTGAGAACACAATAACTGCTTCATTCGTGTCCAGCTACGGACATGTCCCTTCCCTTCTTGTTCCCGCATCTGGAGCAAATGTGTCCACCACGCACTAGCGCCACTTCAGAGATAACATGCAACATATTTTACCTGCTTAGATGGCTTAACTTCCATGCAATCAAAGAAATTTTCAACCACCTTTTCCCAATCCAAGTAATCTTCTATGTGAAGGTGCCCATCAAAATAAAGTATATCTACCTTAACTTTAAATTCAGCTTGGCTCCTCTGATGAGGTGGGTGTCGAACCCTTCTGTAATATTCTGCATTATTGTCGCTGCATTCATCATCTTCAGAGACGCCCATATTTAATCCTCCCTTCCATTGCAAATCAGCTTAAGAATTTGAGAATTCTTGTGTCGGTGGGGGAAGGAGACGCTCTAGACAATCAAGGTCCACACCACGCCATGCTCCCAGAATCACAGATGGTACCTAAACTCGACGAGGATTATGGGGTGTTGTCCCTGTCCGGTTGAGATTGAACTCACGGCATACTTCGACAGAGAGGCATTGAACATCAGTGGATAACACTTCCAGTTGTCAGGTGATGTTCGTCTGGTTTGCCATAACGATTCTAGGCTTCGGTTGTCCTTTGCAGCCATTCCTTGCCTTTTTCTGTCATCCCGCTGCTTCGGCTCTAATACCAACCTGATGTAACCCACGGATCGGCAACAACAACTAGACCACTGGCAGAGAGACCTGAAACCACATGAAAAGAAAAGAAAACTAAAGAATTGGAAAGATCTTCCTAGAACAGTATTCTATATATTTTGTAATATGATAAAAAGCTACTTTCTTCCTTACACTTGACGTATAAGTATACCTTTCCTTGAGATAGTATTTTTTATACTTACTATTAATTATTGACCTCATTTTTGTATGAGGTCAGTAAGGACCCTTCCAGACTCCAAATCAGTCCAGAACTTAGGATCTATCTTAGACCCTAGGATTCTTCCAGACAAATCTAGACCTTAGGATCTATTCTAGGTCCTAGGATCCTTCTAGACTACAAACCTTAGGATCTACTCTAGACCCTAGGATTCTTCTAGACCCTAGACCCTAGGACTTCTAGACTCTAGGATTCTCCTAGATTTCAAGCCCTAAGATCTACCTAGATCTTAAATCAATCCAAACTCAAATATAAGGCTAAAGGTCCAAATCCTAAAAGCCTTTTTCAATGAATATTGAAACACTTCAAAACGTAACCAAAAGATCTCTGATTCAGAGTCTATCACTTGCACATTGATAAGACATGTCTCTAGAGGTAACCATTCAAATTTAAGCCCATTCTGAGGTCTCTAACCAGAGAAATTGAATTGAATCTAAAGGTTGTGAAACCTTCAAATATTTATAGCTTATGCCACTGGACCTGCCACCCAGTGGATTTTGACCTTGGAGCTTTCTAAAAAGCCTCCAATCACTTTCAAACCCTTAATCCTAACCCATTGAATATTAAAATGCTTTTTTTTAGACTCACTTTGACCCCCAGTTGACCAGGGGTCAAAATGACCAAAATGTCCCTTTAAGGCAATTTTGGAATTTTTCATAGACTTCAATATGCCCTTTTGAAGTTAAACTTCAAGACACCTTTCAATGCATCCTAATCACCCTTAGGAGTGCAATGGACTCAAACCCTGACCCTAGTCTATCCCGATTGAACAGTTTGACCCTTTTGACCCAAATACCCCTTAATATTTTAAATGGGTTATTTTAACTCATTTGATATTTCATGCCTCAAATCAATTCCAAATCATGCTTCAAACCTTGATAAATCAAATCCAAGTGTATTTGATCAAGTCAACTCATTAGGACTTGATCAAATAAACTTGTATACTCACTAACTTGCTCCTATATGCAATTCAACCATTTAAATTCCTTTGAACCCATTCCACCAGCTGTTCAAAATATTCTCCATGCCACCTCATTAGTCCACTTGGACTTTGACTGGTCAAACAGTCAATTTAAGGCATTATGCATGGTCAAACTTGGTCAAATGACCTCTTAGGCTTAATCCCTCCATCTCTAAGCCTCTCCAGCTGTTTATTCAGGTTCTAGAACCCTCCTAGGGTTATTCTCAACCCTTAGATCTATATCAAATGGCCCATACTATACCTATTTGCTTTAAAAGAACAAAGTACATTTTTTACTTAGGCTTGTCCTTGTGTCCTTTGATTCCCTACTCCTACCTACTCTTGAGACACATGGCAACATCCCAGCAAGCCCCTTGGTTGATCCCAGCTATCCAAATGCCCTAGGGTGGTTTGAATAGGCAAAATATCCTAATTGAGTGAATTTGAACCCTAAGCTCTCTCTCACTTAATTCCTCTCATCCAAAGCCATTCCAGCCCCCAAAAACCCTCAAAAAACCTTCTCCAGGCATTGATCTAACTTTTTCAAGCCTTTCCCCTCCAAATCATGGCCTCCAAACTCTCATTGGAGAAGAGAGATAGTCTAGAGAGAGAATCACGAGATTCAAGAATAACTTCAAATCCAGCCAGATCCAGCTCTTGAAGTCTTCAACAAAGTTGAAGAGGACATCTTTATCTTTCATACAAGCCCAAGAAGTCAAAAATCCGACGGTTGGATTGTACATTATTCCCATTTTTAGTTAAATTTGAAACCATAGCAAATCTACAATGCATAGAGCCTCCAAACTCCAGGCATTGTTAGATCATGTTGTCATTTAGCTACAGTTCAAATTTTGTGTAATTTCGTTGAGTATTTTGAAAGATATGGATATTTGAACTTCTTTAGCTCTTGTTGAAGGCACGATCGGACAGCCCAGAAACGGCCGAGTCACCTCGTAGCCTGCACAATGCTCTTCTTGGGACTCGGACACGAGTCCTTCTGCGGTCATGGAGATGACGTGGCAGCCATCTGGCCGTCCATCTCATCGCTCTTTGATTCAACGGTCGGATTGTTGGATTCGACGTGGATAAGTGATCCGTCCAGGATCTGACATGTGGCGCCAAGCTGCGCCGCCATGTCGCCGCAACCAATGATTGTCCGGCGGCTGATTTGACCCAGAATCAAATAAAAAATGCTTTAAATGCTTCAAATCTTCCAAAATTCACAGAAAATTAAAATTTTTACCAAATGGGACGTTCTTTTGCTCGTTGAAAAGATAATTTAATCTAGTATTTATTTAAATTAAAATTAAGTTGATTTGATTTCTGTATTGTGAGATATTTGAGGTTATTTGAATTTCATTTTTTGCAATTTTCTCATAATCTAGTTGTCAACTTGAGTCCAAATTTTGGTGGAAGATTATTGGGTATCTTAGGCATGTTCAGTTATTTTTTCTAGGGTCAGATACTCAATAGATTTTTGTGATGTGAATTTTTAAGGAAAAGGGTCCATTTTGGACCCAAAACTTTGAAAATTCATAACTCCATAGATCTTTAGAATTAGGGTGCATGATTGTTGTGATGTGTTTAAATTTATGTAAGGCTTAGGTACACCTGATTTCAAACCCATTGGAATACTAGTATCATCTAGGAAAAATAATTAAGGACAAGGTCTAGTCAACTTAGAAAAATCCTAAAAAATTCTACACATACCCAATAGGGGTGAAACTTAAGAAAATTAAACTTTTTCAAAACTATATTTTTTAATCAAACATTAATATGATAACCAGCAAAATGTGGTTAAAACTTCCTACTAACACAAATAGTTCAGAGAGAGTGGAGGCTAAGTGCATAACCGAATACTGAGCAAAAAATGGAATATGGCCATGGGCCTAAGTATGCGCTGCATTAATTTGTTCATGTGAAAGAGCCAAATTGGAACGATCACCTTGCTCTCCAAGGGCTCTCAACAACTAAGGGACATGACTGACTGAAGCCAAACAAGTCAAAGAGTGGTCAATAGCAGTTGCAAGGAACTCATATAAATCCAATCTAGGTCTCTCTACTTAGCGGGGGATAGTCCTCTAAGGATACTCGATGTCACCCAGACTGGTAAGCCATCATTGGTGCATTAACATAGCTATGGGGAAAGAGAATCTTAGAAGATAAAGGATCCGATTCACTAGACTTGCCAAGTTCTCAGCGGGGGATAGTCCACAATGGGCCATAATGTATGATGTACATTTTTTTTATCTTTTTTTGATGTAATGTTTTCTGTAGCCCACATATTCCTATAAATGAAAGGTGAAGAAACACATTTTAGATTTTTTAAAACATTAGTAATTTACTAAAGCATTTTTATAATTTCCTTCCTTACTCATACTAATTCCGATTCCTATAAATAAAAGATGAAGAAGCACATTTTAGATTTTTTAGAGCATTATGGATTTACTAAAGCATTTTTAAAATTTCCTTTCTTATTCATACTAAATCCAATTTCTATAAATAAATGGTGAAAAACACATTTTAGATTTTTTAGAGCATTATTGATTTACTTTAGCATTTTATAATTTCCTTCCTTACTCATACTAACTCTAAGTTTTTAAGTTTTAGTTTCTAAAGATTGTCTACTAGTAAGATCAAATATCATTCACAAACATATTAGAATCCAATCTTAAGCATCAAAGTTAAAGAGAAGAGCTTTCATTTGATTGATACATAAAGCCTGAAATTTTTTTTAAGCTGCTTAGAAGCCAAAACAAGCAGAACTGTAAACTTGGAACTATCTCATCCTTCCCAAAGCGCATTCACTGATGATTTTAACTGAACATCCAAATATTGGCAACTTTAATGAGCCTTATAATAAATAAAGAGAGAACCCCTTCCATTATAAAAAACCATACATAAGTATATGAATTTCTATTGTTAATATATCAACTCTATCTATTGATAACGACATATGATGCCCCAGTTATTGGAGCAAAACAATAATTTTGAGCATGAATCAATATTTATGACATGAACAGCTACAAATGTTCAAAGAGTACAATTGGGCATTTCGAACACTATACATAGAATGTTGTTTACAAGGTTCAATTCGCTCGTTCATGCATGTAGACTGGCACATAGCTTCCGTAGTTGAAATAATGTCACCTTAACAAATTAAAGCAAGAAGCAAAACAATGGTACATGTTGCAACCACCCTAAAATAGGGCCTTGACCAACATCTAGCATTAAGTTCCTGAAAAAGACAATAAGGAGATTGAAAAGAGAGTTGCAAAGGACAACTTTCAAGATCATTTTAATAGAATCACAAAGAAACAATTGCTTGGTTGTGTTTCAGGTGCAAGAATTGATAAATTATGGTAGGAAAATACATTCACACCACTTTTGGGTGACTTCGGAGCAATATTTTTGGAGTCAAAATCTTTCAGTGTTGTTGATTAGTGCATGAGGGAATAAGAAAGAAAAGCCAAAACTAAAACATTTAATGGTTTAGATGGTCAGGAAAATACGTGGATAGGGAAAGAGAAATCAAAACATAGATATCAAGGCAAATGGCAATCCACAATGATGTATGAAATATAAAAATACCTTGAGGGAGGCTAGAGATGGAGAAGCAGATGATGGCCTAAGCCCGGTGAATCCAATATCATATGAAATGCTGCCATCCGCCTTGAAAAGTCCATAGTGTCTCTCTGAACTTGGTCCAGGCTTCAAATTCTCATTAAATAATGCAAAGATATAGGCCTTGACCACCTTTTTTGGCCTAAGTGGAGTCCCTTTCTTTTTTAGAAGCCTCTTACGCAGATTATAGTTGTAGGTCCTTGCATTGTGAACTGTAGCTCCTGCTTCGTTTTCATCCCCATTAGAAGCCCATCCTGTCTCCGAAACCCGAACTTCCATGTCATTATAGCCTGCAGCTTCCAGAGCAGCATAAGCAGCATCTATCATAGCATCAAACATATTATCATAGTGCAAATCAGTCTTCGCATCATATATTCCAGAGTTTGACTGAAAGAGAGCATAGTTAATGTCGATATGCTCAGGATCACTTTTGTAAGCCAAGAATGGATATGCATTGACGTAGAAAGGGGAACCATGCTGTGAGAAGAAGTCCAGAATGGGCTTCATGTAAACTAAAACATCATCTTTAAAGATGCATGATGAAGGAGGATAAGAATTAGCAAAAACAGCCTCAGAATGTGGCGTCCAAATCTCAATAGTATCTGCAAGTTGAAGCCTGCTTAGGGCACTGTAAACATTCTTTATTGCACCCATGAGAGCTTCCTCTAATTCCTGATCTGTTCCTCCTAACACTTCATTCCCAACAGTAATTCCACTGATATGGGTTCCAGGTACAAAGGGCTGAACATTCTCATTAATCCAGTCCATGGCGCGCTCCTCATTTACACTCATATCTTTAAGATACTCATTCCCAATTCCAATAACCAACTCAAGTCCAGACCCCTTAAATGCCTGAATAACACTATGGTCCGCATCAAAGATTTTGACATTTTTCACCCTTGCTGCTTTCAAGAGTGTCACAACACTTTCAGGAGCAGGAATGTTATCAGCAATTCTGCCATAGTTTATCCCATAAGTACCAGTAAACGCATGAGCCGTCAGTATGCCTGTAATAAATTTGTTTTAGCATTCAAAATGCACGAGCTTGCTGATCATAGCTTCTGTTTCATTGTTAGTTTGAAATTAGAAGAGAAGGAAATCAGTAAGAATAAGCTTTTGCCATGGTCACAAATTCCTGCACCTCTTGGAGTATATTAAAACATAACCATTTTTTGGTAAATAAATTTGTCAGCTTCAATCAATGTGGCAAAAAAGCATTTTATTTAAAAAAAAGAAGTTCAAGAGTTTAAATGGAAGAAACGACTTCTGTATATTGGCAATTGAGCTATGCAAGGAACATATTTATTGAACAACATAACGTAAAGAAAATTTTGCATTTGCTTACAAAGAGATGCACTTAAGCTTAGCGGATAAATTTGCTTGGCTAATAGCTGAGAGGCACAAAGTAACTTCTAATATATATAAGACTCTATTAAGTATATTCCAACGCAAGAATTTCTTTCAAAACATAATACTCACCTTGAATATTGACATGAAGAGCACCTTTTTGTCTGTTTTATATTAAGCTTTTATATGATTTCTGAACAATCAGAACAATCAGAAAAGAAGGGAATATACGGAGGAAATGTCAATTCATATTTCATGTATTTGTTTTATTATGATGGTGTGTTCTTAATTTTGATTTGCAACATTGACAGAAAAACTGCAACCAGATCCTTATCATAATATATAATTTTCAAGTAATCTGTTATAGTTTTTCATCAAATGAAGGTACATATGCCTTGGTCCAATATTCTAGACTTGTAATACTAGTTTTATAACCTACCACCTCTCATGCAAGGCATCATAATATAAACAAACTAATTCAAAACTTAACCTATAGTGCAGGCAGTAAAAGAAGATAAAAATAGTGCAAGCAAAATCCTGCTTATTTATAAAAGGATTATATACTAGTAGAAAAATCACTATGCGATGACTGAAAGTTGGTAGAATTATAGAAGAAGTTACCATCTTAAGGATAAACATGCAAATAACCTAGTCTTTTAAGCACATACAAATAATTTGAAAAAAATGAAAAAGCATACGTAGTATTATAATTTGGTATTTTGTTTAAGAATATATTGTGAAAAGTGTCCTGAAATGGGTCATAAAAAGCTTTTTTACAATACAATTATTTTGGTTTCATATATATACTACTAAAGCAAGAATAAGAAACGTTACTTGAGAATCCCATTCACCTCAGAGACATCTAGGAAGAAGCAGAAAAGAAAGTACATGAAACAAGAACATTTCTGACATATTACATTTCTTATTATGGCACAAGAGAGTGGGCTTCAGCATAACGGTTAGGAAGCCATAATGGTCTAAATCGAGGAAACAGTCTGAAGGAGTTTGGTAAATTACAAAATAATAATAATAATAATAATAATGATGATGATGGTGGATAGAGATTTCATTAAGTTACAAATATTCAACCATGTAGGTTTAAGAGAGAGCTCAGGGAAAGGAGAGCCTCGCTTCAAATTACAACTTCATGTACTTGGACAAATACTTTTTTCACCTTCCCAAACCCAAAAAACTAAAAAGCTTTGCTGAAATTCCATGTGAAGTTGATGGGAAAGTTTACCTTGGTGGAAAGGTAGAAAGAGCATAGAACAGAAGAAGAAAAAGACGGGCATCATTCCAAGCCTTCCATTAAGGCTCGTACTCTGCAGCATAGTTGTATTCCTCTTCGAAAACAGATGTTTAGCTGCTTGAGGTACTAGTCGTTGGAGGAGAAGGAGGAACTCAGCCATGACGGTACCAACTAACAAAGGTAGGAGAAGATGCTCTTAATGTTAATTAGGAAGTAAGAGAGGCGGGGATGAGGTGAAGAAGGATTCCATGCGTAGAGATGGGATGCGATTACATGACCCGTCGAGTAGAACAGCTCAGATTCCTTGTTTTTTCACCACCCAAAGCAAAGTAACCTCAGAGAGCCACCAGGATTCCGCAAGAAAGGAATTCATGGGGGTCGCATGCACATCCAATCGAAGCAAAAATAAGCTAAAACTTGTAGTAGAGATGTAGCCCAGAAGCAGGAGAGCGGTGTATGAAAGGCATTTCCCAACGAGGAAGAGCTGAAGAAAAGTTGACTGACTAAACAAGATGATAGAGTTACAGGGACAGTCATCCATTGCGAATAAACTTCACAACGCCTGAACGCTGAGATTCTTGAACTTCCACTCTTCGATGGGGAAGATGACCAAATTGAGAATCAGATTCTGTATGTACATGTAAAATGTATATACTACGATCAGTCTAACACAGTTTAGTGCACGGTTATGTGATGCGTGTGATGGGCCTTAATTAGACTTATATATTGGGCACCCGATTAAATAAAAAAAATATATCGTACAAACTTATTCCGATATGTAAGTTTAAATAGTTAAATTCATAATATATATAATTTTTTTGCTTCCACTTAACGCAAGCTCACGCACTTGCAAAAGCCACACAACTCACAAGCGTAGCTCAGGATTTATTTGGGAAGATTTTTTTTTTTGACTATTTTTAAAAATAAAATTTTAGTACAAATAAAAAATTAATTTTAAAAACAATAAAAAGTGCGAGTTTTGAGAATTCGAGGCCCAACCTCTTCTGCTTTCGCGAGAGTTTTAACGAATTAAGTTTGGTTTAAATTTTTAGAAGACAAATTGAGTTCGAAATAAGACATACCGAGATATTTCACCCTCATTTTACGAGGACTTTATGATATGAGTTCTGATTTCCAATAGGCGCGAGACCCTATAGTTAATTACCCCTCCCGATAATCAGAGAAAACTTTCGATTAAGGCTAGTTGTTAAATGAACGCATCATATTTGTAGATATATGATATCCGGCGTATAGTAGCAGAATAGGTTGATATGTGAAAATTTAATATTTATAATTAGAAGTTTCACCATCTTGCACTTAAAGCCCAATCAAGATCTCATGGTTCCGCCGTCCCGGGCCATCGTGGTCCCTGGTCTACTTAGTCAGAGGAGATAGTCGATCCAACCTGATTCCTCTTAGACTGAAGCTGAAGAGGAAACAACAAACCTATGTTTGATGGCAGACAATCATCTTGGTCAGTTTGACCAAGAGGAGGCATGTGAACTAACTTACAATCAATTACTTGAAGTTTTTGTACAAATTCATGTATCATATAAGAAACTTAAGAAATTGCATGCTAGCATGAAATTAGAACTTTCAAATTTGCAAAAGGAGCATGAAGTGTTGTTTAAAGATCACTATACACTTGATACCAATAACATTCCATTACTTGATTAATATGATGCATTAAACAAGAAGCATATTTAATTATCTGATACACATGATTCCTTGAAATCATTGCATGTTGAGTTAGAAAAAGAATTTAAGAAATTAGAGGAACTTGCATAGGAAATAGATAATATTGAATATCAGCTAAAAGTGGAAGTGATAGCTTATGAATATAAAATAAAAAGTTGAAAGCAAAAGTCATAACATTTAAAAATGAGAAACCATCATTGCATACATCACACAACTTTAAGAAGAGACATCACTACCTGAGTAAATTAGTTAATCCTTTTCCTGGTATTAGATATTTTTTATGTGGCATGCTATGACACATCTCACACAATTGTACTGTTCACCGTAGTACATATTGGGTGTGGAGACCCAAATTACATGATTTACATCATAATACACATGTATTACATTCTTCTTTTCATAAGCATGGACCCAAACTTATTTGGATTCCTAAATCTATTATTTGATGATTTTGTAGGTGTGCTCTCAGAAAAGATCTCATGAGAGCATGTGGTACCTAGATAGAGGATACTCATGACACATGACTGGAGACACTAATCAATTCATTTCACTGGAGGCCAGGGCTAGAGGCAAGATTACTCTTGGAGATAACACCACTAGGAAAGTGGTGGGCACAAGTATAATAAAAAATTCCAAGAACAATTTGATTGAAAATATTTTGCATGTAGATAGACTAAAACACAATTTGCTCAGCATCAGTCAACTTTATGATAAAGGCTTTATCATAATTTTTTTGGCAAATACATACATTATTAGCTTGAATAATAATACTATTTTATAGGAAAAGCGGATTAACAACATTCACATACTTGGTTTAAATAATATTAAATGTGCTTCTTCATTTTGCTTAAAAATTGTCGCTGATGAGTCTTGATTGTGTCACAGGAGGTTATGTCATGCTAGTATGAAAACCCTTAGGAGAGTGACCCAAAAAGACTTAGAGGTGTCCCCAAGTTTAAGTTCATTAAAGATCACCTATGTGATGCCTATAAACTAGGGAAACAAGTCTAATCCTCTTTCTATTTTATTAAGGATATTAGTACCTCTAGACCTTTAGAAGTCATTCACATGGATTTATTTGTACCCATTAACACTACTAGTTTAGTTGAAAAAGTCTATGGATTTGTGATTGTTGATGACAACTTGAGGTTCGCTTGGATTAAATTTCTGTCACATAAGAGTGAGTCTTTTGATGAATTTAGATCATTCTTCACTTGGATTAAAAAAAGCTAGGTTGTGAGATCTTGATCATCCATAGTGACAATGGCAAAGAGTTTGAAAATGAGATATTTGGAGACTTTTGTGAGGATAATGGGATTAATCATAACTTCTCAGCTCCTAGGACCCCTCAGTAAAACAGGATAGCCGAAAGGAAGAACATGACCTCAATTAAGGCTGTTAGAGCCATGCTTGCTGAGTATTCACTTCTAAAATACTTTTGGGCTAAAGTGGTAAACATAATTTATTATGTGTTGAATAGGATGAATGTTAGAGCCAAATTTGATAAGACACCCTATGAGATCATTAAGGGTAGGACACCCAATATTTCTCACCTCTATATCTTTGGTTGTAAGATTTTCATTCTTAATAATAGGAAATCACCCTTAGGAAAATTTAACTTAAAATTTGATGGAGTGTTCTTAGGATATATATTCAAGTGTGGGAAAATTCTTTAGAGTGTTTAATAAGAGGACATTGGTGGTGGAGGAGACTACTCATGTAGTATTTTATGAATTTGATCCTCAGAAGTATAGAGTTGAGGATGAAAATAAAGTTAGAGAGATCACCCAATGAGTTGATATTTTGGAGAAGATGGTAGAGCCCCAAAATATTAAAGGAGCATGTGAGATTACCTAAGGAGTAGAAAATATAAATATGGAGGAAAGGGTATAACCTAGACATACTTTGTCTAGAGATTGGATATATTCTTCGAGTTATTCTAAAGAATTGATCTTAGGAGACCCTTATGAAGGTGTTAGAACTAGGCATGAACTTAGGAAAGAAGTGAACCACTATGCTTTTATCTCAATGAATGAACCCACCAACATCAATCAAGTCCTATTTGATGAGTTTTGGATCTTAGCCATGTAAGAGGAATTAAACCAATTTATTAGAAATGATATTTGGGAGCTTGTAAAAAGACCAAAGGGATAAAGTATAGTTGAAACCAAATGATTCTTTAAGAATAAAATGAATGATTATGATGTGGTGGTTAGAAATAAGGTGAGATTGGTGGCTAAGAGGTATAACCAAATAGAAGGGATTGATTTTGAGGAGACCTTTGCTCCTATAGTTAGATTGGAAGTGATTAGAGTGCTAGCCTTTGCCTATTATAAGAGATTTAAGCTTTTTCAAATAGTCGTTAAGAATACCTTTTTAAATGGGATAATAAAAGAGGATGTGTTTATAGAGAAACTCCAAGGTTTTAAGAGTTCTCAATTTCCAAATTATATTTACAAATTAAAAAAGGCTTTATATGGATTAAAACAGGCACCTAGAGCTTGGTATGAGAGGCTTAGTACATTCATACTATAGAGGGAGTTTGTTAAGGGGAGCGTAGACATCACCCTTTTTCTAAGAAAAGTAGGAGATGAGTTACTCATTATTCAGATCTATGTTGATGATAAACTTTTTGGATATTCTGATATAAAGCTATGTGATGATTTTTCTAAAAGAATGAGTAAAGAATGTAAAAATTTGTGATGAGTATGATGGGAGAGTTGTCCTACTTTTTAGGGTTTAGCATAAGATAATTAGATGACGAAATCTTTCTAAATTAATCAAAGTATATTAAAGACATCTTGAAGAAATATGAAATGGATAAAGTCAAGCCAATAAATACTTCCATTACCTAGAGTGTTAAGTTGGGTAAGGACTCAAATGAAAAATTTGTTGATTAAAAGAAATATAGAGGAATGATTGGATCACTGCTTTACCTTACTACTAGTCAACCTAATATAATATTTACTGTTTGTCTCTGTGCTAAATTTTAACCTGATCCTAAAGAATCCCACATGATTGTAGTTAAGAGAATTCTTAGATATCTCTTAGGGACACAAAACTTAAGAATATGATATCCTAGACACAACACTTCTTTTAAGATTATTAAATATTCTCATTCTAATTTTGTAGGATATAGGATGAATATAAAAAGTATTTTTGGGACTTACCAATTCATAGAATAGTCTTTAATCACCTAGTTCAGTAGAAAGCAAAATTTTGTTGCACTTTTCACTATTGAAGTTCAGTATATTGCCTTAGGAAATTATGTGGCCCAAGTCTATTGGTTGAAGCAATAAATTCTTGATATAGGATTACATATAAGCACAAATTCAATCCTTTGTGACAACACTAGTGACATCTGTATCTCTGAGAATTCTATCCAACATTTAAGGACCCAGCACATTGATATAAGATATTATTTTATTAAAGACCTTGTGACCAAATAAGATATTGAGTTATACCATGTAGTAATTGAGAATTAACTGGATATATATTTACTAAACCACTAGCCTTTGACACATTCAACATCTTAAGGATCAGATTGAGTGTGATTGACATAAATGCATGAGCTTGATGTTTACTGAATTCTGAATTTTATCTTCCATTATTTGTTGTTATTTTCTACTCTTTCTTTTGTTTCTTTTTTTTCTTTTTATTTGTTATTGTTTTTCATGTTTTTCATTTATGTTGTTTTAAGTTTTCTTCTTTTTTTTTTCTTTTTTTGTCACTACTGAAATGATATTTTATGTCTTATTTTTATTTTTATAAATTTGTAGTTAATGTTTGACATCCCTAAATCAGTTAAAGGGAGAAATATTGTTGATTATTTTCCTTCCTCTAATTTCTTTTAGCGTTATAATTTTTTTTTCTAAATAATAGTCTATCTCAAATTAATAAATCGACTTTACGATTGAGATCTTTGCTATCTTCATATAGTAATCTATCTTATATAAATAATGTTCAAAGTTTTTAAATCACTTTGAAGCTTTCGTAATCTTCTCGTTGTATTTATCATAAGAATTTAATTCTGCTTTGTGGTTTACTCTTATTTATATTAGAGGGTGAGTTTTTTTTTCTAATATATAGAAGATATTCTCACAACTGAGAGTATTTAAAAGTTTTGAAACGGATCTGATTTGCAAAAAATGACAAGAGGCATAAAATTAGTCCAAAAAAACTAAAAAGATACACAATAACTGCAAAAAATGAAAGATATACAAAGTGTATAAAAAAATTAAAAGAAGCACAAAGTGCGCCAACCAATTGATAAGAGACATAAAATGAGCCCACAAGAAAGCAAGCCTCCTTCTCTTTCAAACCTTTAAATCTTAGAAGAATTCATGTGTCACTTGATATTTTCAAGGATTTGTTCTTAAAATTCATGATTATGACTAATTACTTTAGTATATTATTTTATAAAATATTTTTCTGGAACTAAGTTTTGAACATATATCTTTTTCTTTTCTAATTGATTTTTCTGAGATTAGATCTTTATTTTAAAAGATGGTTTGCCCTGTAAGAAGTCCGACCTAAGGCTAACAGGATTAGTTGTTCTACCATTTTTTGGATTTTAATAATATTAATTCATTGATTCTTATAAATTTTTAATTTAATCATATAGAAAGTTTATCATATTTGTGCTTTAATTAAAAAAAACTTTATTTTCATCCTTTTGGTCATTTTCTCATCTTTTTTATTATTATTATTTTTAATAATTTTTCTTATTTTTGGGCCTTCTTTGATCATCTCTATCCATCCACAAAATCATTAATTTTTGATCACATCATCCTGTATGATATTCTTATCATCCTGGAAGATATCTTCACACCACCCTTCATTTCATATCTAATGGTTAATATGACATTTTTGTTTAAGATCATCCTGGACAATCCATTATCGTCCCAAACGATCTGATCGTATTCTACTTCAATTATTTATGACCGGTCTGGATGATCTTCTTCGTCCTAGTCGATCTTCTAAAATTCTACTCAATTATTGGTGATCGTCTTGGATGATCCACCTATTCATCCTGGACAATCCATGTGGCAAAACTGTTACACATTTTAAATTCGGCTGGTATGATCCATTAATGTCGATCATCTTGGACAATCCACCTAATCATCCTAGACGATATGCTTTTTCAACGGTCATCCGGCATGACTCCTCAGGATGATCTCCTGTGTTTAATCATCTTGGATAATGTCTGATCGTCCTAGGAGATATAACAATTTTTTGACCAATTGTCCTGGATGCAATAAGTTTGCCTGATCATCCTGGAAGATTCTGTGATCATCCTGGATGATCGGGCCATTTTTTTATTTTATAAAAATCAGCTTTCAAACAATTTTCTAACCCAAAATCATTCAATTCCTCTTTGCTCTCACTCATTCTTTAATTTTCTTGTTAATGGCGGGTGGCAAGTGATCTAGAATGCAGGTTGGAAGTTCTTTGAGGGCCACTGTTGACCCTCATTTCACTGAGGTGCTGACCAAGCTGCCTACCTTCGCTACTAGATAGCCGGGATCACCTTGTCCAAGACTGTCAATCCACATATACTTAATTATCCTGTACTTGATCTTTTTGCGCACACCTCCCTCACTTTCATCCTTACCCTCGCCTTTCCCTTCAATTCTGAACTATATTTTAAATTTTTTGCAAGTCTTAGGATCAACTCTTCTTACACTGCACTTCAATTCTATGTCAACAAATGCCCTGTTAAAATTACTTATCAAGACTGTCATGAACTCCTCTAATTGTTCACTACTAGAGGTAAGCTTTATATCTTATCTCAAGAACCTGATTATGATTGGGCTCCAGCCTATCACCTATTGAGAAACACTATTGTCTCCTATCATGATGGGGCGTCCAACACTTTAGTCAAGGATGTTAGAACAATCCAACATGTACTTCATACCTCTGTTATTCCCAAAGTTGGTGATCGTGTCCACATTACTCCTCTCCTTTCGATCACCACCTTCTACATCATGGCCCTTAGGGAATTTAATGCTACTGATCTTCTTTTCTATTACATTGACTGTCTCACTAGCATTAGGGATCCATGGCAAAGAAGTAAGCCCAACCTTTCCTTATAACACTTCATAGCCTATGTCTTGGAAACCAAGTTCAACCTTCAATATCCTTCCCCACCTAACTTTCAGTCTGCCTTCTAAACCAACAGCTCCTTCCACATTCTTCATAACACTCATCTCCACCCAAAAAATAAAGAAGCTGAGGAGGAAGTTGCTTCTGCACCTGCTCCAATCCACTAGAACTCATAGTTGGATCAGCTGGTGGAGCGATTCGACCAATGGAAGGCCAACTTTGACTCTTACATTGTTGCACAAGAGAAGCAACATATGGAGGATATCACTAGATTTGATGCTTACATAATTCACGACCAGAAGCAGCATGACCTGTATATGACCTGGTTTGGGGAGTAGTTTGATGGAACTCGTTCAATATGAATTAGGATGTTAAGCCTAACTAAATGTCCCAAGGCTAACCAAGAGGGGGGGGGGGGGGGTGAATTGGTAATTTAAAAATTATATTTCTACTCTTGGATTTTTATAAAACCTTTTTAATTATTAATGCAAGTTAAATTTAAAGTTTAAAAATAAACTTTTCAACCAGAGTAAATAACTTGCAATGAAATTAAATGCGAAAGAAAAATAAGAAAGAACACACCAGATTTATAGTGGTTCGGTCAAACTTTGACCTACGTCCACTCCCCGGAGGCACCCTCCGAGTATTGTACTAATTCCACAAAGTGATTCTCCTTTTGCTCTCACAGCAAGGCGGAGAAGCCTGTACAAAATCACTTTCACCTTCCCCGGTGCGACGGAGTAGCCGGGTTCTTTGACACCAAAGAGATCTTCTTCTCACCAAAACTTCCCTCAAGACGACCCTTGAATCCGATGGTACTAAAGTGCAAGTTCGTCGGAGCAACCGTGTGAATATCCCCTCCACACTCCCTTGAAATCCCCTCCAAGGATCTTCTCCCTCTCAAACTCTACCCTTTCCTCTCTCCCTTTCAAATTCTCTCTTCTAGTTTTCTCCCAAAGAACGAAGACATAATGGTTATCAAAGATACACTTTGTCGTCCTTTTACACTCTCTAAGTGTCGGCAGAGAACCGGACCAATGTTGTTGAACTTCACTTGAGAGCCTTCGCCGGAACAACCGTGTGAATATCCCCTCCACACTCCCTTGAAATCCCCTCCAAGGATCTTCTCCCTCTCAATGATCCCTCTCAAGAGAAAACAACTCCAAAGGTACTTGTAATAGTTTCTAGGACTCCTTATATAGAAAGGACATGAAAAACCGCTCAAAAAACTGCTAAAAACATGTTTTTCTACGCACTGGATCGTCCCGTACGAAATTGAGTTAGTACAGACGAACTGAGTAAAAAACTGTCCCGTACGAACCATTTGTTCATCTGTACGAACCAATTTCATCCTGGACGACATTGGTTCGTCCCGGGATGAAAAATTTCATCCGGTACGAACAGTTATATCAAAAGTCGGTTTCGAAAACTGCAAAACATTGCCAGAGACTGCCATAGTTGGTTCCCATCATCCTAGACAAACTGGACTTCGTCTGGACGAAATTTTTACAGTGAGAAACTCGTCCTGGGACAAAAAATGATTTCGTCTAGATAATCATTCCTTAGAAAAATTTTCCAGTTCAGTTCCTGTCCGTTCTATTGCTCTTACAAGGAGATAACTGATCTGATCGTCCCGTACGAAAAATGTTCGTCCCGTACGATCAGTACAACAACTTTTTCAAGATCTCCTTTAAGTGTGTGTAAATTTATTCACTCAATTACAATCACTCCCTCTCAAATTTAATTCAAATAAAAAGTACAAGCTTCAAATTCACAAAGTATCTCATGCTGAATCTGATTTGAAGTCTTCGTAGTCTGGGGTTCGATTTTTCTGAAATATTAGTACACACAAGAGCAAAAACAAATCTTCCAAAAAATGTTAGGAGATAACAACACATAAAACAATAATATTTGGAATCATCAAAACTATACAAGTTGCAAGAATGTAAAATATGTAAATAATAACTTTCCTAACATAGGTCACTATTATCTCTAGCTTCTTTCAACTGCCACCACCACCTCCTTCTGATGATTAGGGCCAGTCAAACTTGTAGTTTGTTTCTCTTGTGTCGTGTTCTGTGATGTTGTTTATTTCCTTTTGTATTTTTTTTATTCTATTTATTTTCTTTTCTGGTTTTCTCCTCCTTTTTGTGATGTCAAAAGGGAGAGTAGTGGTAGTGTTTATGTTATTTCATTGTACTTTTTTTGTTTAATGTTTTGTACCATATGTTTAACTTTAGTAAAATTTGAATTTCTTGATTCACATTTTTTCTTCTGATTATGTTTTAATTAAACTGCTTAAATTGATTTTTCTATCAAATACTTGCCATCATAAAAAAAGGGGAGATTATTAAAAATTTGGATTCAGAGATTATAATTTTGATGATATCAAATATTTCTAACACTTATGTTTTTCTACGATTATCCTGCATACTAACATTTCAGGTTGATAAGGTTAATTGCAAATCAAGCCAGATCAAGATTGGGTAGATTAAGATTGAGTCAGTCGGTAATCTTTCATTAAGCATTTTTATCTTTCTTGAGTCAAATATAACAAAATGGGTCATGATGCTAAGTAACCTTGCACACACACAGTCAGGGAAAAAATTCTATCTATTTCTAGAATTTTTTTATTTTTGATCATATCATCCGGGATGATCCAAAATCTTCCTAGACGATCAGTTAAAAAGTAAAAACTTTAATTATGACATCCTAATTAAAGTAGCCACAATTAAGTAAATCATTTTGGATGATAGGTTCAAATTAGAAAGAATCAGCCGCCAACTCTTTTAGGCATGTTATTATTTTTGGACATCGTCTAGAACATCATTCTAAAAGATGCATTAAAATTATGCCTAAATTAGTCAAACTATTAAGAAAAGCAATTAAGATTTGATTGATCGATCATATCGTCCAAGATGATCAGTTAAATAAACTTTAGTTACTTCGTAGATGACCAGAACGATATTCTTGACGATATGTATTAATTTGTACTAATCGTACAAAACGATCCCAAATCGTCCTGTACGATCAATTATTTTTTCTATCATCTAAACATATAAAGTCTTATTGAATAGAGTAATTGCTTAGATGATATTGAACATCTTGAACTAATCGTATATGATGATCATGAAATCATCCTGAATGATCAGTTAATTCTTCATCAATATCCAGACATGTAAAGTCTAGCCAAACAAAGCAATTATTTGGATGATATTTGACGACTTATACTAATCATACAAGATAATGTCAAATCATCCTAGATGATCAGAACAAATAAACCTTCTTATTATCCGGCCTCCCCTAGATCATCCTAACTGATTGAGCTGAATTTATACTTATCATACTGGATGATCCATTGATTGTCCTTGATGATCTTTAACAATTAATTAAAATTTAGGGAAAATTTGAAGTCTTTCTTTATAAGATCTCTTATTTACTCAAGAGGTGAGCTGCTGTCCTGACCTGAGAGAGCCAAGAGGAGAGGGAGAGTATGGGGGGGGGGGGAGAGAGAGAGAGAGAGAGGATCTTATTACAGATCTATGGTTCATGTTTTTGATGATAGCAAACAATTCTTATTTCTCTACAATTGCCTTATGAACTAATATTTCAGGTCCACATGATCAGACTGCAACTTGGAACCAGCTTAAGATTGGGTAGACTAGGATTGAGTCAATTTGTACCTTTTTCCTTTCTTGAGTCTATTATATTTGGTGTGGCACCTGATGTTTTGTATCTTGGTAGAAATTCTCTTTTCCCTTTATGATTTTTATTTTTGGTAACATCAGCCAGGACGATAGTAATATCATCCTGGATGATCGGTCTAAAATCAGAAACCCAAATTAGGGCATCCTCATTAAGGCAGCCATCATAAGCACTTAAACAGATCGGCCTAGACGATACCTGTATCGGCCAGGACGATATTCTCAATTCAGAAAGAAATCAGCCACCATAAGCAGTTTAGGTATTCTTTATTTTAGGCAATCGGCCAGGATGATATTACTATCGTCCAGGACGATCTAACTCAATTATACCTAAATTGATCTTGTTATATTTGGAAATCATTAATGACTGATTGATACGATCCAATCGGCCGGGATGATAATTGGATCGGCCGGGATGATGTCCTGTACAATTGACATCGGCCAGCACCAAAACAGGGCGATGATCAGGATGATAGAAATCAGTTTTAAACTAATCGGTCAGGACGATCGAAGTATCGGCCAGAACGATGTAACCAATTTTCTTTTGATCATCCCAAATCGTCCCAGGCCGTTGAGCTGAATTTGAACTAATCGGCCAGGACGATATACCTATCGGCCTGGACGATAATGTCAGCAACTTGTATTAATGAGCTCGTTTTGAGAGCTTCTATTTATGCTTTGGCATAACACTTTTTGTAAGTGTCTTTGGCAGCCATTGTAGCTTCGTTCTTGTGGGGGAAGCTTGAAGAGAGAGCTTGAAAGGGAGAGAGGAAAGGGTGGAGTTTGAGAGGGAGAAGATCCTGTGAGGGGGAGGAACTCAAGGGAGTGTGGTGGGGGATCCACACGGTTGCTCCGGCGAACTCGCACCTTAGTACCATCATATTCAAGGCTTGTCTCGAGGTAAGTTCACCAAAGAAGAAGATCTCCTTGGTGTCAAAGGACCCGGCGACTCCGCCGCACCAGGGAAGGTGGAAGTGATTTTGTAAGGGCTTCTCCGCCTAGCTGTGGGGGCTAAAGGAGAGACACTTGTTTTAGTGCAATACTTGGAGGGTACCTCCAAGGAGTGGACGTAGGTCAAGGTTTGACCGAACCACTATAAATCTGGTGTGTTCTTTTCTTATTATCGCTTCCGTATTTAATTTCCACACTTTGGTTTTCTTTGTGGTGATTTGGTTTGTGATTTTCATTCTTAGTAAAAAGAATTTTTTTATTATCCAATTCACCTCTCTTTGTTAGCCTTGGACCAGTTCTATAGGGCCTAACATCCCTAACGAACTTTCAAGTGGTATCTGAGCGGTTTTCATAAAATAAGTTTTTAAAAGCTTTTGAATTTTGATCCATGGCTAATATTTCTAATCATATTTTTGCGGAAGGATATTCAATCACTAGACCACCATTGTTTGAAAATATTACATTTGATTTTTAGAAAATTTGCATGTCTACTTTTTTGCAATCAATTGATTTTCGCATGTGGCATATGATTTTAACTGGTTATTCATCACCATCACGTATTGTTAATGGAATTAAAACTGATATTCCTTTTAATCAATGGAATATGGATGAACGAATGTATGCTCAATTAAATGCAAAATCTTTAAATTGTTTTTTTTGTCTTTAAATTCTGATGATTTTTTATTAATCTCCACGTGCACTATTGGTAAGGAAGTTTGGGATAAATTGCACACCATATACGAAGGCTCTAATGAAATCAAGCAATCAAAGTTGAATATTTTAATGCATGATTTTGAAATGTTTTCTATGAAACATTTTGAAACGATTTTAGACATGTATACAAGGTTTATTCAAATTACTACATCATTGCATGCCTTAGGAAAAGATTTTTCAAATTTTGAAAAAAGTTAACATTCTTCGTTGTTTACTTGAAAAATTCGATGCTAAAGTTGTTGCTATTTGTGAATCAAAAGATTTGAATGATTATTCTATTGATAATTTGATTGGCTCACTCATTGCCTATGAGCAAGGGTTGGGTCAAAGACTTTTGGATGCAGGTGAAACGATCATTCTAAAAGCTGAAGATACAGAAAGATGAAGCTTAGTTGGTGACAATAGCAATGAATTGTCAAGCAAATCACAAAGCTCACCAATGCATAAGCAAAGATGGAAGAAAGGTAAAAGTGGTAAGGATGTCCATATTTCCTCTGACATTGTTTGCTTTCGATGTAGGAAATCTGGACATATGAAGAATACATGCCCTAATGTAAGAATTCTCCCTGCAAAAGAAAAGGGCAAGGCAAAGCTAAAGTTTAATTGGGAAAATAATGAAAAACACAAAATCTCATGGGCAGACATGGTGTCTGAAGAATCAGCTCAGGAAACAGATAATGGTTAAAAAGGGCTATTTGTGTTTTTTTTTCTTTTTTTTTGTTGGTTTTTGTTTTTCTTTTGTTTTCTTTTTCTTTTTACTTATTCATTTTTTATTATTCATATTTTTCTTTGATCCAACATACACACTCACTGTTCTAAAAATGAAAAATCTACTTCCTATTTTTTTTAAATCTTTGGTAAATTTTGTTTGACTTCTCTAAATAGTCAAAGGAAGGAAACTCATTATTTTCTTTTCTCAATCTCTATTTCCAAAAAGTGGTTATCCTACTTTTGATTTAAAATTTATTTCATCTTTTTAAATTAGTTTTTTGAAACAAAAATTTTTTTTCCCTACGTTTTATTTATCGCATAGGAATCTTTTGCAAGTTGTTGAATCTAACTCATAATTTTCTTAATCAAGAAATTCGCTTTGTCGCTAAGATGAGTTTTCCTTTGTTTTTAAGTTTTAAGAAAGGAAGCATTTTCAAAAAAAAAAAAAAAAAATTGGCCAATGATGCCAAAAATAAAAAGATGCGCAAAGCGCCAAATTGAAAAATATAGAATACACAAAGTGTATCAAAAGATGCGCAGTGTGCCAACCAATTGTCAAGAGGCATAAAATGAGCCCATAAAAAGTTAATTCTTACCATTCTTATACTTCTTAAAAAGCTTAAGAAAACTCTTGATACTTTCGATACTTGACTTTGAAAATTTTGATTCTTGATTCAACAATTCGTGCATTAATCTTCTATTAGATATATTTTATGGAAGGAGTTTTTGAAAAATGATTGTTTCTTTCTCTAATTTATTTTATGATTTAGATAATGAATTAAAAAGTTTTTGATCCTTTTTAAAGAACTTGAGTTTGGATTATCGGATTTTGAATTTCTAACATTTACTAGGATATGCGTTGTCAATTCAATTCTACTAAAGTTTTTGATTAAAACTAAGAGGTAACTTTCTCATTTTATGAATATTTTTTCTTTCGTTTTGTTTTATGTGCATTCTCTCTTTTTGATAATGTCAAAGGGGGAGAACGTATTGTTGAAGTGTTATTTTTATCTCCCCTATTTTTAAAGTGTTATTCAAGTGAGGGGGAGATTAGGAGAAAATAATCCTTTTTGAAAATTCAAATTGTTTGCCATCATAAAAAAGGGGGAGATTGTTGCAGATCTATGGTTCATGTTTTTGATGATAGCAAATAATTCTTATTTCTCTACAATTGCCTTATGAACTAACGTTTCAGGTCCACATGATTAGACTGCAACTTGGAACCAGCTTAAGATTGGGTAAACTAGGATTGAGTCAGTTTGTACTTTTTTTTTTCTTGAGTCTATTGTATTTGGTGTGACACCTGATATTTTGTATCTTGGTAGAAATTCTCTTTTCCCTTTATGATTTCTATTTTTGGTAACATCGGCCAGGACGATAGTAATATCATCCTGGACGATCGGTCTAAAATCAGAAACCCAAATTAGGGCATCCTCATTAAGGCAGCCGTCATAAGCACTTAAACAGATCGGCCTAGACGATACCTGTATCGGCCAGGACGATATTCTCAATTCAGAAAGAAATCAGCCGTCATAAGCAGTTTAGGTATTCTTTATTTTAGGCAATCGGCTAGGACGATATTATTATCGTCCAGGATGATCTAACTCAATTATACCTAAATTGATCTTGTTATATTTGGAAATAATTAATAGCTCATTGATACGATCCAATCGACCGGGATGATAATTGGATCGGCCGGGACGATGTCCTGTACGATTGACATCGGCCAGCACCAAAACAGGGCGATGATCAGGACGATAGAAATCAATTTTAAACTAATCGGCCAGGACGATCGAAGTATCGGCCAGAACAATGTAACCAATTTTCTTCTGATCGTCCCAAATCATCCCAGGCCGTTGAGCTGAATTTGAACTAATCGGCTAGGACGATAATGTCGGCAACTTGCATTAATGAGCTCGTTTTGAGAGCTTCTATTTATGCTTTGGCATAACACTTTTTGTAAGTGTCTTTGGCAGCCATTGTAGCTTCGTTCTTGTGGGGGAAGCTTGAAGAGAGAGCTTGAAAGGGAGAGAGGAAAGGGTGGAGTTTGAGAGGGAGAAGATCCTGTAAGGGGGAGGAACTCAAGGAAGTGTGGTGGGGGATCCACACGGTTGCTCCGGTGAACTTGCACCTTAGTACCATCGGATTCAAGGCTTGTCTCGAGGTAAGTTCACCAAAGAAGAAGATCTCCTTGGTGTCAAAGAACCCGGCGACTCCGCCGCACCGGGGAAGGTGGAAGTGATTTTGTAAGGGCTTCTCCGCCTAGCTGTGGGGGCTAAAGGAGAGACACTTGTTTTAGTGCAATACTTGGAGGGTGCCTCCAAGGAGTGGACGTAGGTCAAGGTTTGACCGAACCACTATAAATCCGGTGTGTTCTTTTCTTATTATCGCTTCCGCATTTAATTTTTGCACTTTGGTTTTCTTTGTGGTGATTTGGTTTGTGATTTTCATTCTTAGTAAAAAGAAAATTTTTATTATACAATTCACCTCTCTTTGTTAGCCTTGAGCCAGTTCTATAGGGCCTAACATCCCTAACAAACTTTCAGATCTTGTGAAGGGGAGTTTATAAGGATTTCACAAAGGTTACTCCAAGCAAGGATCTGTGTCTTCTTCTCCGGTAGTCATCCCTAGTTCCTTGGAGTTGTGAGAGAGGTCTACTTCAGTAATTGATCAAGGTTCTCTAGCTTCTTCAAGATGAAGAGAAATGAGTTAGGTTCTCTGCCTGCTTTAGGAGGATGCAAAAGGAGTTAGGTTCTCTGCCTCACTAGAGTTGGTGGAAAGGGGATTTGCACAGGTTTCTCCGCCTTGCTGTGGGAGCAAAAGGAGAGTCACTAAGTTTAGTGCAATACCCAGAGAAGAGACAACAGAGAGTGAATGTAGGTCAAGTTAATCGAACCATTATAAAATTTTATGTGTTGTTTCTTATTGCTTTTCAATATTTAATTTTCGCACTCTAATTTTTTGTGGTGAATGTTGGTTTGGTTTAAGATCATGAATTCTGTTTGAAAAATTTAAAGCACCAATTCACCCCCTGTTGGTTATCCTCGGGCTCGTTCATAAGGGCTTAACATCTCTAACAAACTTTCATAGGGCTTAGGTTATAATTGTTTACTTGTTATGCCAATTGGAGGCAAAACTATTGGTTATAGAACACGTGCCATGTTTCCGCTGACAAAAAAATATTTGATAATAAATTCTAGTGATATTCTCAACTAAACATAGATAATATGTTGCATATTTGTATTCCTAGAGGATCTATCACATTAGTGATACACATTCATCGTCATTACTTGTAGACAGGATTATCACATGAATGAAGCATCTCCTAAAATGGCCCATAGGAGATGATACGCTTTGCAAGCGTGTTACTCTTGCACTTATGTAATATATATCGCGTGTTGCAACTCATTTTATTTGTCATATATTCTTCGCGCTTCATTCATGAGTATTCCTATCAACTTCATTGCTTGCAATATCGGATGCATTTGCTTGTATTTTGATGTTGATTATAAGGCATCATTGCGTTCTTCACTGAACTTTCCATACACATTGGTTAGTAGGCTATTATATCCCTTGCATGTTGACTTTTAGTATTTCATAGAGAACTATATCCCTCATTTTCCATTTGAAGGGACGTCGTAATATTCATCGCATTCATCTAATGCATCAAATTATTGTGCTCGTAGGATAACCATTATTTATTGGTGATTGTGTTTCTGATTAGCATGATGATTCTCCAACATTCACAGGGGACTTCAGCTTATTGGTTGAGAACAAGCTATCATATTCTTTCCATTGGTTGTGATCTTCTTTGCCTTCAGAAGTCATTTGCAATATGCCGATAAGCTTAACGTCCCTTCCTTTTAATATTAGTGCTTATATCAACACAACAACTTTTGGCATTCATTAGAGAGATTTTGTTGGTCGACACTTGTAGCATGTGCATCGTGAATTTATAGGAGGCTATGTTGGTTGCAAATAGGTCGATGTATTCATTTGCTATAATGCGACGTCAACTATTTGCAAATTGCGATTGTCATACTCCTCAAATTGATTTATATAAGCAATTTATTGTGTATTCCTTATAGTCGTTGTAATTATTTCACGTTATCCAATTGAATTGAATTTCATTATCACTTGTGAGCGAATTATGCTTTTAGGAGTTTGGCATATTGACTTGCAAGTTCACGTTTGAAGACTTGTTTATTACAAGTTCTTTGTCGCCTTAGAGAGCGACTTCAACAAGCTTAATGAATTTGGTAATTTGAGTATACTGTTTCTTTAATGAACTATCACATTCCCCAAGAGCTCGTTACTGGATTATCATATTCATTAGGATTTTCTTTCATTTGTGTTACCCAGCTTCTTTACATGAACTAGTGGATTAACTAATATGGACACTATAGACCTCATGTTGCTTATGTGTATGTTGAAGGTCCTTTGTTGTAACATTGAATAGATCGTTGCACTGTGAATCCTTTGTTCATGCTCATAGGGCAATCATATTCATGACTTAAGCGTGCTTGTAGGCCAATCATGTTAGATATCATAAGTTCTTTGTTTATTCACTTATGTTTATTTGAGTACTTTAAACTGTTGTGTAGCATTTTTTTCGTTATGCTTATATCAGTTTAAAAAGGTTCCTTGTAGTTTTGTTTGGTTCAAGTCTTTTGCAATTCTATTTCTATTCAGGTCCCATGTATTTGTTCAAGTCAAGTTCAATTTTGCTCATTTCAAATTCAAGTTCATTGTGCCTTATTCACGTTCACATCAAGTTCATTGCAATTCTTTTTGTTCAAATTAACTGTCGTTTGTTAAATGTCAAGTCTCCTGTAATTGTTCAAGTTATGTGCATCTTAATATTGAATTTTGAATGCATCCTGACATTTCATCATTTTAGGGGAAACTACAAGTCTTAGCATGCCGCCACGTCAAGAAAGACGTACCCAGTCGGTGTCGGGTGACACTGCGGCTGTAGTCTTCAATTCTACCATGCCAAGAAAGGATTGCATGTGTCTTCGGAGGTACCTATTTGAAAATGCAAAATTTTTTCCATGTCAGCACTAAGTCACGAATGGGTACTTAAAAATTTTCCTCGTCGTACTAAAAAAGCATGCACGAGACTCGCCTGCCTCGAAGTAAGTGCCACTTTGACTTTCCTCCCACTATGCTAAGAAAAACGTGCATAGGGGGTCCCCCGGCACGAAGCAAACACCAAAAATAGGGTTTTTGTTTTTTTAGTTTTAGGGATTATACATGCGGGATGGGACAGTGATGATGATTTGCAAAAATACACATATTTTTCTTTTCTACACATTTTTTTAAATATTTTTTCACCCCCTTTTTTACTCATTTTTTTATACACTTTATTATTATTATTTTTTTGAGATATATGTGAGCGCGCGCGCGCGCGTGCACACACACACACACACACACACACACACACACACACACACACACACACACACACATATATATATATATATATATATATATATATATATATATATATATATATATATATATATATATATATATATATATATATATATATATATATATATATATATATATATATATATATAGTAGCATTATTTAATTGTAATGGTAATAACATTAACTACTTTAACTAGCAATAATAATTAGTGCTTTATTTAAAAAAGAAATAGGGAAAACTTACTAATTGGATGATTGATTTTAACTTGTAGATAAGGATGTGTTTTTTCTTTTTTTAAATTCTATGGAGTGATTTGGAGTGGGTAATGTGTACAGCTGAGGTAGTGTGATTTTAGGCTTTAGAATAGATATTTTTTAGGCCTGGGTTGTAGGATGAGATGGGCTATTGGAGAAGGGGGCAATTGTTTTGGTTGTTGTTTGGAATGGACTCTGTGTGATTGTTTGGATGTGTGGGCTGCAGGATTGTAATGGGATTTATTGAGTTCAACTTGAGACAATAGGAAGAAGACAAGGATAGTTTGAAAAGAGAAAAGGCAGCCAGTAGCAGGTTCACGTAGACAAAGGCAAAACTATATAGAGTTTGTTGTAGGCTCGATTGAAGGTAGAAAATTAAAGGAAAAAAAAAAAGACTTGAAGGATTTTCTTTGCATGCTGTTGGAGTCGAATAGAAGGAAGGCCTGAAGTGGACGGGAAAGCACGGGATGGACAGGACAGATCTCACGGCTGGAGCTTGGGAAGTGTTTATACCTGAAAGATTTTGATCAGGAGGAAAATATCATTTGGGTTTTGTTTTAAAAGACCAGTGGAAGCTCTGCTCGAGGAGAAATTATTGTGTGTGGAATCCGATCACAACGATGTGTTCGGTTGCTTATGTGGAAAGGGTTAAACAGTCAATTGACTTGCGTAAACCTCGTAAACCCGACCCGTCTTCCAGCTCGACCCGAGAGATTTAGGTTGGCGCTTCTTTTTTTAGAATTTAAGGCGCGCGTGAATCACCGCAATATATAACGCTTAGAGCCAAAATTTTTACTGAGAAGCCAAAAAGTTTGCAGAGAAAATGCCGATGAAGATGGAGATTGATCTGGAGGAGGATGTTGGTTTTTATGAGCAGACAATATTTTCGCAGGTCTTGGAGGAAGCCGATAACCTGGAGAATGCCGACGTCCCGGAATCAAGCGCACATGAAGCAGAACACGTAGAACCAGTGGGACTGGACAAAAAGTTTAGCATCTCGATAAAGTTTGCCTCCTTCCAAGTTTTCTTTGTGCATTTACTGTGTTTACCAAAGATGCATTTTTTTATCAACAATGTGCATAATGTAAAATTGTAATTGATTTAAAAAGAATACTCGATGTTCTCTTCTTCTAAAGCATTATTGATCTAGGCTACAATAAGGATTTTATAGTTCGATTTTCTTATTTCAAAGTTTTGTTGCGTATTATTTGCGTATGTATTGCGTATCTGTTTGATATACTTTGAATATTTTCTGCGTATACATTGCGTATACATTACGTATACATTGTGTATACATTGCGCATATGTTGGGTTTTTATTGCGTATTGTGTTGCTTAATTGCTGCTGATCTTTTGCGTATCGGTTGCGTATTGGTTGCATATTTTACCATTCACTTAATGCATAATTCTCAGGATGTTTATGTTAATGAGAAAGAGGTATACGAGGCTTATCGTTCGTATGGATATAATCTTGGTTTTATTGTTCGTAAGGATCATTACAGTTACTGGCCAAATTCCAGAAATTTAAAATCCAAGGACTTTGTTTGTTCAAAAGCTGGTTTCAAGAAGTTGCCTGATCTTAATATCCAAAGGAAATATCGAAGATCAGATACTCGAACTGGTTGTCAGCCTATGGTTAGGTTTACAGTGGATGAAGCTGGATATTGGAAGGTGAAAAAATTTATTGAAAATCACAATCATGATTTGCCTAGGCCAGAAGACCGACATCTTCTTAGATCATGCAGGAATATGTGTGATGAAAAAGCTTCTATTCTTAAAGCAATGATAGATGCTGGGATAAGAACAATTGATGCATTTTCCTTCCTTGCTGATGTAGTTGGAGGTGTCGAAAATATTGGATTCACAAGGAGGGATGCGTACAACTTTATTCAAAAAATAAAAAGAGCTAAGATTGAACTTGGGGACACTAATACTTTGATTGAGTTATTTAAAGAACGACAACTTAATAATAACATGTTTTCTTGGGATGTCCAGAAGGATGAATTTGATAGATTGTTAAATTTTTTTTGGGTTGATGCGATTGGTAAGATAGATTATGACTTCTTTGGTGATGTGGTAATTTTTGATACAAGTTATAGGCTTAATAAGTATAATTTGGTATGCGCACCATTTGTCGGGGTTAACAATCATTGGCAAAATATTTTGCTTGGGGTGGCCTTCTTGTCCGAAGAGACAATTGAATCATTTACATGGGTGTTTACAACTTTTGTTTGAATGATGGGTGATAAACAGCCAATAACAATATATACAGATCAAGACCAGGCAATGGCTAGGGCCATAGAAGTTGCACTACCTCACAGTCGTCATAGACTGTGACAATGACATATCCGTTAAAAGGCTCCATCAAAAGTATCGTGCTACAATACCAACAACAAAGTCAAAGGCCTATTCAATAAGTGTTTGAGCAGATGTGACTCTGAGGAGGAGTTTGAGAATTCATGGGCTGAATTGATCATACAAGGGAACCTCCAAGATCATGTTTGGTTGCAGGATCTTTATAGGATAAGGAATAAGTGGCCAACTGCCTTTAATAAGGATTGTTTTAGCATGGACATTTTATCCACACAACGTAGTGAGTCTACTAATAATGTGTGTCATGACATTTCTAAGCCCACAAGTTCTATAACTGATTGCTTTTTGGGTTTAGAGAAGTTGATGAGGAATTGGCACCGGAATGAACAAGATGAGGATTATAGATGCAGCCACTCTGAAATAGAACCTGTAATAAAAAACTGCTCAATATTAAAGCAAGCTGCTCAATTTTATTCAAAAAACTATATTCATTTTTTGAACAAGAATTTTTATAAGGTGTAGGTGTAATGAGTGTAGAGCTTGAGTCTAGTGATTCTTCTAAATTTTTTGTCTATTACACAGAGACCAAGGATCACTCTAAACCATGGGTTGTTGATTTTGATGCACAAAATGATAACATTCAATGCTCCTGCAGAAAGTTTGAAATGATGGGTATATTGTGTTCTCACTGCATAATAGTTTTGAGGCAAATGGCTATTGGGAAAATCTCCGAGAAGTACCTACTATTGCGATGGTCAGCACGAGCTTGACAAGATATATATTGTGGTCTAAATTTGAAAGAAAATTCTCAGAATAGCTTTGAAGCTAGTAGTGGATTCATATTCAGAAATTATATCTGCAGGTTTGCATATGAAATAAGCACACGAGCGCAGTTGAATGAGGGTGGTGAAGAATTCCTAATGGCTGCGATGAAGGATACATATGAAAAACTCGATTTGGTTGTTTTTGGGAAGAGAGACATACAAGACTACACAGGGTGGCAGTGTACAACTAAAAGACCCTCTAGAGCGTAGGCCTAAAGGCATATCCAATGCTAGGCTGAAAAGCCACTGGGAAAAGAAGACAAAGAGTATGATATTTTATTTTTTGAATAATTTTATTTATTGCCTATTTTGAAATATTGTTATTAATTTTTTTAACAGGGAAACCACCAATGAAGAAAAACACAACAAAAATTGAGACTCCTTCAAGCATGCCCGAATGCTTAACTGAGGAATTCATAAATTCTGTACACTCCAAGCAACCATCAGATCAGCAGTGTAATTTCACAAGCATGCCCGAATGCTTCACGGAGGACTTCATAAATGCTGTACATTACAGTCAGGCATATCCAGCTAAGCAGTACAATTTCACAAGAATGCCTGAATGCTGCACGGAGGATTTCATATCACAAGCATGCCCGTCTAGTCAGGCATCAGTACAGCAGTTCACCAGCATGCCTGAGTGTATGACAGACGATTTCATAGCCGGGGAACCGTCCACTAAACCATCAGTAAAGAGAGCAAAGCATTCTAATTTCACAAGCATACCCAAATGCTTCACTGAGGAACACATAACAGGTGTACGTTCCAAAAAGCCATCAGCAACATACCTGAAGTTGATGATGGATATCATTAAAATAGAAAAATTTATGTAATAAAAATATTTATATGATGGATATTTATTTGTAAGAATATTTATTGATGGATATTTATTTATAAGAATATTTGTTTTAGATGTCAATTTTAATTTACGTATGTCCTGCGTATATAGCGCGTATACAGCGCGTATAAAAACATATACAGATCGTATTTTCAAAGTTTCTCACCATTGATCCTTCATTTAAATCGATTAAGAAATTATTCTCTCTACCCTTTTGAATAATAATGCAATCTATTTTCCATTATTACTAAATAATTTTAACACATTATGAATTTATGATCTCCTAAATTTCATTTAAGTAATATTATTGCTTTGAATGAATTTATTGCTCACTATAAAAATGATGCTATCGAGGTTGGCGTAATAATTTAAACTTTTTATCAAAAAACCATGAAATGTTCTCTGCGTATAGAAGGCGTATGAGATGCGTATGCGTCGTGTATATAAAGCGTATTCGGTGCGTACTTTGAATACCTAAATAAAAACCTTCTTAATCGATTTGAATTAAGGATCAATGGTGGGAAACCCTATATTCGACACTCCTTGCTGGTTTTATTGTCGAGGAGACGCATTCGAATCAATTTGACTCTCCTCCACATACTCTAATGAATGCTCCAATATAGGAGCATAACACCCACACTCTAGAATCATCACTTGTGTAGCACAAGGGTATACACAAACAACAATCTCATTGAGAAATTCTCTCAAATCATTTTAAAATGATGCTAAAATAAGTATTTGATTGATTCATACCGAAAGATTGCATCGAATCATTTAAATTCTAGTTAATTTGATTTTTTTATCAAAAAACCATGAACTGTTCATTGTGTATAGGAGGCATATGAGATGCATATGCGTCATGTATGTAAAGCGTATTCGGTGCATGTTTGAATAGTTGCTATTTGAATGATTTATATTTGTGCAACTTATGTAGTTTTGATGATTCCAAACATTATTGTTCAAATGTATAGTTATCTCCTAACAATTTCAGAAGATTTGCACTTGCTCTTATGTGTACTAACATTTCAGGAAAATCAGACTCCAGACTACGAAAACTTCAAATCAAATTCAACATGAGATATTTTGTTTATTTGAAGTTTGCCTTTTCTTTGAATTAATTTTGAAAGGGAGTGATTGTAATTGAGTGAATAAAATCTCACATACACAAATAAGGAGATTTTAAAATTCTATACTGATCGTACAGGACGATATTTATCGTACTGGACGATCTGTCAGTTATCTCCTATAAGAGCACTTGGAACGAATAAGAACTTGCTCGAAAATTTTTTTCTAAGTCCTATTCGTCCAGGACGAATTTTATTATCGTCCCGGACGATGGGTTCTCTGTAAATTTTTTGTCAAGATGAATTTTATCATCGTACGAGGCG